>JAOXJM010000008.1:315421-340475 GCA_026413425.1 Tringa solitaria | reverse complement strand
GGAGGTGGGAGGGGGGGGGAGGCAGTGGCTCCACAGAGTATGTTCAACACAGAGTTGTCCACACACACAGAAAATATTTGTGTTTGCTGAATTCCCAAATATATGAGTGTTCTTTTGTAAGACTTTGAGCAAAAATTGACTGTAGCTTCACTGTCTGATGGTGTTACCGCTCGGGCTGTGGGGTGGTTGTGCAGCTGCAGTGTTGTGGGAACACACTGAAGTGTCGTCACCAAACATTTTTGGTGGAATATGTCCTTTTTGTATCAGGTACTTCACAAGGGGCATCAGACATCTCGGGGTGGGTTGCTGAGCATTTTTTTTTAACTACGAAGCTTTGTATGTCTGTGATTTGATTCTCACAAAGCATCAGGTAGTTTCCGGTAGCGATTGCCGTAATTTTCCATCTGTTTATTAAGTGTTGGTCTCACAGTACACACAAGTAGAATTTCTGTTGAATTCAGACCACAATCAGGCTCTGCTTCAAGGCACATTTTGAAGGAGGCCGTTGCTCTACTGATGGCATTTTGCCGTTCAAAGACGTTTGGATGGATGGTCTCACCTGACACAGTATTTCTGGAATAAGCCTTTTTGCTCTAAAACATGTTGTTGTTTGACAGAACTATTCTTTCTTAAACTCTGTCTGTGTGAGGAAAGAGCTTTTTGATCCCACTGGTCACTTCTGATGTTAAAGATCTGCACAGATGTGGATAAGAAGTACATTTATTTAACTTTTTCTTTTATATTTTATTAAATGGGAATTACATTTTCTGATAGTACAGCCAGCTGTAGAGCTTTCCCTCGCTGGGTTCTGTAGGCAACAGGGCTACATTCAGTGCTTTGGATGCTGAACTTGGGGCCAAAATGGTGAAAAGGGTGTTAAAAGTTCGTAATTGTAGCATTTAGCTGTGTCATCAAGAAAGACTCTCGTTTCGGCAAATGAATAGTGAAGCCATAAGGGTATATATTTGTGTGAGCTGTATTGATTTCTGCAGTCAATAGACTCTGCGTCTCTGGGGCTGAAGCTGCACCCAGTTACACCAGTGTAACCCAGCCTGATCTGGGGCCTCTGGAATAACGGGTGTCACTCGGAGATCCACTCTCCGGGGCTGTGTCCGCTCCCGTCCCGGTAGAGGTTCCCCACGGCATCCTCCATCCCCGCGGTGCCGCCGGGCTCGGTGCGGGGACGTGGGGACACCGAGCGCCTGGAACGTGGCTCCTGCTCTAGCTTCCCACCGGGTGATTTGTCATTCTTACGTTCTGTCTGCTTTAATGAGGTTTTTGGGTTTAAAATAGTATTAAATGGATTGCGTTATATTACACCAGAGAGGCATAACTCTGTTCCATAATTTTTACATCCAATAACAATGTTTTATTATGACAAGCCAAAAAAAAAAGTCAGCATAATAGAAATTTTGTGTTGTTTTTGTTTCGGGTGTGCAGAGCCTGATTTAATTAACTTCTGTGAACCTTAACAATGCGGGACACCAAAGCGAGCCCTGCAGAGCTTGCCAGGAGGAGCGTGGTGGTGACCACGGGCTACCACACATAGGCAGGATTAATTAATACTTTCTGATGTTCTTTCAAAGATGGAGCCGCCAACCCCCAGATGTGGGTGTCCGTGGCGATCACTTTTAACTCAAACAGCCTGCACTGAACCAAATTATTTGTTTTATTGAAGTGTGTGTTCTGGAGAGTAGCAAGCCTGAGGTGGGCTGTGAGGAGCTGGAGGACGCAGCGCTCGGGGTTCCTTCCCGTGGCCGATCACATTTGCCTCTTCAGAAAATCAGCGTCAAAGCACTTGCTTTGTGATTTGGATGTGCCAGGGTTCGACCATTCATTCCTGCCTCTTTCTCCAGCTTAAGAGCCCTTCAGTACCTGATATTTTATCTCCAAGAAGGTACTTACACCCTCTCATCAGTCGTCCCTCAATCTTCTCCCTGCGAAGCCCAATGAGGCAGCTCCGTGCCTCCTGGCTCTGGCAGATGCAGGATGTGGCCAGTTTTACAGCCGATAGTTCTTGCAGCAGATAAAGCAACGACTGAGCAGAAACCTGGGTTCTGAGCCAACACTGTGAGCAATTAATGGCAATTTTTCCTGGGGCTCAAAGCTGGAGGAACACAACTTTACATAAATCTCTGTGTTAAGTAGCACTAAGCGTGTATCAAAATCCAGATTGATCATCTAAGTGTTGAAAAGAAATTAATATTTTCTTCCCCTGGGTATTGGAGTGTACAAAGGAACTGATGATTCAAGTCCTAGTAATTTATGTATGAAAAGACAAAAGAAAAGAAACCAACACGATCAGGCAATTAGAGATTTGGGGCTGAAATTTAACTCCTGCATGAACCTGGGTCTGAGGCAGCCGGGTGTCCTGTAGAGACGTCTCTGGTACCGTGTCCCTGGAAGCACCTCTGGGGTGTCCAACCTGCCCTGGTGTCCCCGGCCGTCCCATCCTGCTGACCGGGCAGCACCGAAGGCTGCTGCCAGTCTCCGCTCTGAACAAGGCAGAAAAAGTTCACTTTCTTGACCTCTAAGTGTTGCTTGGGCAGAATTATGTATTTTTAATCTTCTTAATTAATTACTCGATGAGTACACGATGCTGCTTCACGGAGAGCGTTACGGGTTTATGTTTCTGATCCCATCCTAATGGGAAGCAATGTTCTTTACTTGGACGCAGAGGCAACAGATTTAAAATAATAAAAAAGGCTTTTTTCAAAGTTGGAGTGATACTGTAGTTAACCACATTAGGGTTTAACAGGGCATGAAATAACTGTCTGCCTTGTGGCACTGCCAGATCATCTCAGCCGCTCTCGCAGCCAGAAGATAAATAGGTATCACCGTCCCACTGGTGGAAAAATACTGGCAGAGCCGGTGGCCGGGGGCATCGAGAGCGTCCCAACAGGAACCGTGGCTTGTGTCAGGAGAAACACCTTGGCCCATGAAGCTACTGACCAGCCAGTTCTGAAAGGGATTTGTGTTAGTGGATTTAATTATTAATTACTTCCTGGGTGTCATCAGTGTGATGGCTCCTGCATCTTTCCAAGTTTTTGCTAAGGAAAAGAAATGTATTTTGAAACAAGAACTGTCTGTCCTCATATAGAGGGATTTGGGGAGCATGGACAATGCAGCTAAAGCAAATGCAGTGCATAAATAAGAAATAAACTAATCTGAATAGGAGTACCCTAATTTAAATAAATAACAAGTAAGAGGAATAAACTAATTAACTGACTGGATGTTAAATTATAACTGTGTGAAATCCTCAAGCTATTGTCCTGGTTAGTGTCACCGTGCGTGAGGGCTGTGGATGTTCCCTGGTTAATCTGATGCACAGTCCTGTTAGAAATCGCTGGATAAACCAGGAAGGAGAAGTTAATTTGGCCTTTCCCGTAATATACCTCTTTGTGCAGTTCTTTGTGGAATCCATTAAAAATCTCCAGTCAGTGATCCTTTTTAAATTTCTAATTAATTAGGATCCCTGGTGATGTGTTCCTAATCAAGTCACATAATTAAAAATTTTAACTAATAAATAATAGTAAGGGGAGTGTTGCAATAGCTTTAACATCGTTCCAGGTTGGCGCTGCTCTGACTTTCGGCTCCGCTGATGAATTTGCCTCTTCTTGTGCGTGAACCTTTCCGGGTGCCTATAAATGGCGCGTTCACGTGAATTCATAGTAAACTGCTGCTAAAATTAAAATGAGGTCATACTTTTATAGTAAATTTCTCCCTCGTCCTCTGCGTTGTGGAAGGTGGGTGCAGGTTCTGTTGCAGTTTATCCTCCACGGGGGGTGTTTTGGTCTCCCCGGTGCCTGAAGACCCGTGGGCGAAGGGGGTCCCGCTCTCCAGGCTGAGCCTGCGGGTCCTGGAGCTGCCCGGGGGTGGGATTTTCTGCGTCTCTGGTGGGACCTCGATCTCTGCAAACCCCAATTCTCCTCCACCATCGTTATCATCAGTGCATCCCTGCGGGGGCGGCAGCGGCGCTGGGAGCCGAGCGGGGACCCCACAGCAGCCCCAGCCCCCAGGACCCACCGACCTCAGCCCCGGCTCAGTGCGACACTGATCTCTGATGGGAGAGATCAGAGGAGAGCTCGTATGTTTGAAATATCTTGTTCTCTCATATATAGATCTATATTATCTCAGGACAATATGGTGATCTTTATGAATTCCTTAAAAAAAAAAAAAAAAAAAAAAAGGTAAAACTTGATTTAAGTCTTATTAGAGAGAAATTCCCTTGTGGAGGTGGAGATGCAGAGTATCAATTTTGTATGCAAGACTTGTATTTAATTATTATCATAACAGTCCCTTAACACTATTACAGATTAGTCCACGAGGACAGGACAGGAAATTTTAGATTATTCAATTACTGCATAAACCCTGGGACATCGCTGTCAAAACTTTACAAAAGGTTTCTTTAGCGTTTGGGTCTGAAAATGCCGCGTTCCTAAACTCGGTGCTGCGCGGGCTGTGGAACCCGGGTGATGATAGTCATTTACTCTTCTGGCGTGGGAGCCGGGAACACGCGCTCAGAACAAGATGGCTTTCCCTTTTAGTGAATGACCAAATGGGCTTTTCTGTATTATGCAAAATAACCCATCATGGAATATTAAACTGTAAAATGTTTTTACATCTCTCAATTCCCTGCTATTGCCGGTGAAATTTACTTGTAAGTTATTACTGGAGGGTGAAAGCCGGTTCTGAGATGGCACGTTCAAGCAGCACTAATCTGGAGAACTATTCCTAGGACGGTCTGATCCAATTCACTTTAATTTACATGGGCTTTGCTCGCCCTCAGAGGTGAGCTGTGTCGTTTGCAAACTAATTAGGATTGCATTGTTCAGTCGGGCTGCTTAATGCATTCCAGAGAAAGGCTGTGGAATGGATTTGGAGGAGCAATGAGAGTTTAATGTGAAAGGCTTGCTGAAAATATGACACACACGTGTGCATACATTAACGCAAACCGGTGCGGCCCCGAACGGGCAGGAGAAACGCTGCGCGAGGAGGAGCGACAGTTTTTATACAAACCTGTTCTTTATCACCACTACTAAAGGTGATTTCCTTACTTCTCTCCTAGTGGTTGACTTCTGCCGTTTCTAACCGGCCTCTCCCTTAATCTCCCGTAACTCGTTAGAGGGCCCAGAGTCCAACAGCATCTCCCGTCCCTGCACAAACGGGGACAGCGTCAGCTCCTTGTGAGCTCTGGTGGGATTTCTTTCCCCTCCCTACTCGAGGCGTGTTCACAGCATCCAGAACACAGGGTCAGGTGGGATCGTAATGATTCCTGCGTCTGTGGCGGTCCTGGGGAAATCAGAGAGCTGGTTTACTATTTCTGGAGGGGAATATGGATTATCATTAAATCTGGAATGGGTCTCCTGAGAGTCTCTTCTGAAGGGAACATACATATCAATAATTCGTTTTCTATATCGGGATCCTAATGTATTCGCTTGCAGTAACATAAATTCACAGCAAATGGTCGTGGGTTTTGGCATCTTTTCCTAACGCCCTCTACGTATCGAGGAGATTTTATTCTTCCACAGATCTATAATGTAACTAATTCTTTAATTGCCGTGGCTTATTTTACAGTGTATAACTTCAGCAGTAAAAGCTTTCTCAGTATCTTGGTGCCTCGGCACGAGGACCGAGCTGAGCCTGGGACCCCTGGATGCTGGGGGGATGCTCTGCCCAGGCTGGCATCGGGACCCCGACACGCGGAGCCTCCACCGGGAAACGGAGCCGCCGATGGGGGCTTCACAGGCAGGTGCCCATGGGAATTGTGTGCTCAGAGACATGCTATCGGATATTTGGCTTGATTTCCTGCGTGGACTAACTCGTACTGAGCCACCGGTGCGTTGCTGTGTGACTCTCCAGGAAAATGCCTCTTTGGGAGAGAACTTCTAGAGTTAAATGCTCCAGACTGGCCACTCACAGAGCAGGTTATGGGCATTGCTGCTTCTGGGCAGCGCGGTGTGAGGGGAGAATGGACCAGGGGTAGCATGAAAGTCATCCTAAAGACACTGGAGAAGCACAGCAGAGGCATTTAGGACGGTTATGGGGCTTGTGAAGTTGTGAAATAAGATGCCAAACGGCCACAGGCAGTTGCAGTGTGTGGTGGGGGCTGGGGACACCAGCAGAAGGGCTGAGGTGTATATATCATATATATGACGATATACATATCATCAGGGAGCTGAGCGATACGTGATGCGGATGCTCGTGGTACCGCGTGAGGAGCCGTCAAAGTCAGCCAGAAACGATGAGGGGGGGATTCTTCTGAGCGTACATGGGGGCCTTGGGGGCCAGGACCCCTCTTTGGGTGATGGCAGGTGGCCCATGGGCAAGTTGTGCCCCAGTCAAGAGCAACCGTCCCTCCAGCAGGAGGCAACAGGTTTGCAGCAGAGCTTCAGGTAATGGCTTTGTAATTGACTGCATCCCCTTTTCCCCCCGTTTAATAAATAGCGTGAGTAAAGCTGAGCCACGTGTGGTGGGGTCACAATTCAAACCCCATTCACTACAGTCTGAACACTTTTCATTTAGCGTGTAAAGGCAGTTTGGGTGTGAATTATTCCAAAAGGATCTCTGTGGACTAATGACATTCGCGTCGGGATTGATTGAAATTGTGTGAGTAACCGGTGCTGCGGCTGCAGCCCTCGCGGTGGGGAGAGGTGGGACGCAGGGCCGTGGGTGCGGGGGGATCGGAGTGGGGATGGATGGATGGATGGATGGATGGATGGGGCCAGGGTCGTGGGGTGACAAACACCAGCCCTGGCCTCGGCTCCCTGATGTGGGTGTCACTCCCCTTTCTCCATCTTCCTCTCCATTTGCCCTCAAAGCAGTGACAAACATCGTACTGCTTCCTGGACCCCCCAGAAAGCAAACCACAGCAAGCAAAAGACTTAATATACATATATTTCTATATTATTTAGCCACCTTTATGAAATAAAATGTTAGAACAAGTGTGCAGACACAGAACAAGCTAGCAGCCCCCCCTCGTGCCCCCCTCTGAAACGTGAGGTTTGTGTCACTGCAAAGGCTGTACGGCACAAATACACGTTGACATTTATATTGACTATTTCAGTTTAGAGAAATTCAAAATTAAATATATTTTCTGTGAGCTCTGTGGGAAAATCCATTTACGAAAACAAAATCCAATAGGAGATCTAAAGATTGGTGGCCAGGAATGAAATATTTTAAGAATAAAATATATGGAGATTGGATTGCTGGATCTGTGGTCTCGGTTTAACATGCTGGGGACTGGAGATGGGAGCGGAGGTTTATTGCCCCGGACTTTATCCTGGTGTTTGCAATTTAGATGAGGAAGTTTACAGAAAAAAAAAAAAAAACGCAACCAACTTTAGTACTTTTTGGACCAGAGACAGCGGTCTGATCTGATCCACGTTTGTGGCCACGCGGGTGTCTCTGTGCGTGCCCAGGGAGGGCAGCTCTCTGGCCGGGGGTGGCTCGTCTCGCGGCTCCCACAGTGTTTCCCTGGGGAGAACTGGCTCCGTTCCTCCCCCGAGGAGGAGGTTTCCTTTCCTGTGGGGATCCCGGTGGCTGCGTGGAGGATCCAGATGCTGGAGCAGCGTGTGCCTTGTCATCTCCTAATTGCGCTGTGGGCTGTGACGGGGATAAGGGCTTCCTCTGGAAACAAGGAGCCTCAGTGTCTCTGCGTTACGCGCCTGGGTTTTAATGTGTTTATATTTATTTATTTATTTCAGCGTGTGCTGGAAAGGAAAGCAAAACTCGTTTGCTGTATTACTGCTAATTTTGTATGCATCAGAGATGCATTAAACATTTTAATTTCCTGATTTCCCGTAGGAAGGGCGGGCATCGCCTGCCAAGGTGTGGGTGGGGAGGGAAGCAGTGAGAACAGAGTTGTGTCAAGAGGTTTGAAGGCACTGGAGTTCCTGAACAAAATCCAGTTTTGTCCCTAAAACACAGGACAGACACAAAAGCTGGAAAAACAGAATTTCGGTGTGTGGCCTTCTCCTGCACGTGGGCACGTGTCAATGGCTACCGCTTTGTAGGGTGTTATTTACTCCCCCTTTCTATAGGCAAGAGACAAGAATTAATTAGCCAGTGTTTGTACAACTCTTTGGAACTAGAAAGCATTAATTGCATATTAATTCCCTGTAGTCAGGAGCGGGGCTGGAGTGGCCCTTGCCAGGCAGCGGGGGTCGGTGCTTCGCTCCTGCCCGGCGGTGGGAGCCCCTCTCACGTGTTGGGAGCTGCCCTGGTGGTCTCTGAGAAATGCATGTACCTGCCCCTAATGGTTGTGTGAACACGGTCTGGGAACCGAGATCCTCCGGGATGCAGGTGGGATGCTGTGTCCACACCTGGATGCCCTGTCTCTGTGAGCAGCGGGCGGCGAGAGTCGCATTTATGGGCTCAGCTCGGTGCTGTGTCGGGGTTTTACGGACGGTCTCACTTTAGGTGCCAACTGTTTGCAAAGTAAAAAAAGTGCCTCAACCAGCTGCTGAAAAACAACTTTGTTGCAAAAAAAGACCCAAACACCAAAACAAACCAACTAAAACAAAACAAAACAAAACAAACAAATCCAAAGCAGGCAAGCATCTTAAACACAAGGGCACTAATGAGATGTTGGCCCCTGCTGAGGTAGTTGAGACGATGGCTGGTGATGGGATGGAGCTGACGGGAACAAGATCGTTGGTGTTTTGTACTCACTGGACGTGCCGGGTTTGAAACCGTGGTACAGCTACTGAGCAAACCAAATACTCTGTTTCTTAGAATAAATTCACTGGTGTTCTCCTGGGGGTGTTCTCAGGTGAACTGGGGTTGTTCAGCACTTGCCAGGAGACATGCAGCACGCCATGGGGTGTGCTCGTAACCAAAGCTCTGAGGCAAGTTGGTTACCCAAACCTCAAGGAATTGGTTTGAAACAGGAGCTATTTTTACTGTGTCTGCTGTAGGTCAAATTAAAATAAAAAAATCCGAGGGAGAGAGGGCTGTATTGTATCCGTGCTACAACAAGAAAGCAAAAGTCACCCCGTTGGCAATTAAAATAATAGAGCAAATGTAAATTATTATATTACAGAGGAAAAAAACTATTTGTCTACTCCCTGCGTGTCTTAAAAATGTCATAGACGTTGGGCTATGTTTAGCAGCTGCCTCATCTTTGCAAAATATCCTTTCCTTATAACTGTATGATAATGTATGCATCCATTCTGGCGTTTCCATATTTCTGCTGCCATCGCGTGGCTGCTGGGGATTCACCGTGCTCGCCCCTGCGGGGAGAGACCCCGCATCTCCCGGGGGGCTGCTGCCCTTGCCGGCATGGCCAGACACCCCCGGGGCGGCTGGAGTCCCCAGCCGGAGCCTCCCTTCATCCCTTTGTGCTGTTTTTGCTGCTCCGTCCCCGCGTCCGGGCTCCGGTTCCTGCGGCTCCCGCTCTCCCTGATGATGCTCCTGGGCTCTCTCCGCTCCCATGCCAGCGCTGTGCCAGCAGCTCTGCTGTCCTGCCCTCCGCGTCAGAAGGCAGCAGACGCAGTGAGTGTGTGTCCCTGCCTTCAGTCAAACCCCCCGGCACCCAGCTTTGGGGTCCCTGAGCAGCCTCTGCCCCGGGTGCCCGTTTGGATCCGCTCAGGATCACACAGGCAGCACATCCCTGTGATTTCCAGCTCCCCACCTCCTAAGTGTTTACCAGAGCATGCTGAGAAACAGCCTGCCAACCTTGGGAACCTGATGAGGCTTGGTTTTATTTTTTCCTCCCTCTTCTACACTGGGATCAAAAGAAAATAATAAATGTTTTCAAGGGCACAGGCCGGGGTTCCTGCTCCGGTTCTGCTCTGACCCAAAGCAGAGCTTCAGTTGCCCGTCCCCGGTGGGTGCTGTAGCCATCAGGCTCTCGGATGCCCCAAGTGTGGGACCTCTCATGAAGCAAATTTAACGAAACCTGTACCTAAACATCTCAGTTAAGTGTTTGAGGGGGCAGATAGTGGTGATTTGTGAGAGCAGAAACTTCTCTCATCGCTGGCTAGAACAGCTCTCTCTCCTTTGTCCCAGCGGGTGTTTACATATTTATGCCGAGCGCAGCCCCAGGGTTCAGGTCTCGATGGGGACCCTGGTCTCCAGCCAGGACCAGACCCGCTGCCCCCCAGCAGCATCCCCCACTGCCCTGGCACCTCTGGGGTCCGGCCCCCATCTCCTCCAGATCTCAGGACTCTTGCTGGGGTGCTGTTGCCCAGACTGCCCACCTCCATGGGGCAACTGCTGTGATCTAGAAGAAAAAAAACCAAAAATTTAAAAAAACCCCTCACATTTCATTTTGAGCTTGCACCATTAATTTGGAGCGCAGCTTTTAAAATTATTTTTAAAGAATCAAAACCTGGTAGTGACACAAAAACTCTGTGGATTAGAACCAAGGAAGACTTGAAGTTCCTCTGTAATTGCAAAGCTTTGTGAAGCTACCCTTGGTTTAATGTGGGTTCTGAAAAGAAGGTAAAATAACCCTGAACTTTTATAAGGTAACTGGGTTTCACGAAGTTCAAGATCCAGATCTCCAAATTAATGAGTAATTAGGACTGGGGTGTCCCCGTGCAGAGCCGAGGGCTGGTGCTGGCACCTCGGTGTGTGGTGGCCGCGGTGGTTGGTGGGGCTGTGCCAGGACCCCCGTCCCCCACCATCCCCACCCCGTGCCCCACCAGCACAGCCCACGGCTGCTGCTTGTCACCTACAGCAACAAATATCTTGTAGTTTTCCATGAAAAGGCCCCGTGCTACTGAGGACTGCAACGTTTTAGAGCACTATAAATACATTTTTGAAGATTATGCCTTCTGTCTGACCCAAGTATGTTCCATAATACTGCGTGGGCGTTTCTGTTGATGGTTACACTTTGCCTGCAGTTTTTGTACGCCTGTTGCCATAAACAAATTTTCAATAAAATGCGAATGAGGAAATATTTTCATGCTTAAGCACTGGGAGATGGTTACACGGGTGCCTGCCTCATGTGGGGAACAGCTTTGCCCCTTCCTCATCCTCCTGTGGGCCAGACTCCCTCTTGTCTGTAGGGACCGTTTCCATTCGGTACATAACATCTTACCTGCCACGGCCAGGACAATTTATTACAGCTTTTTCCTACTAAAGGGAAGCATGGTTTTGAGCTGAAATAACCTTCTCCTTTCCTTCCTCCCATGTTCTTCCCTTCGTGCGTCTAAGAGAGGAGGCTTTGTCCAACACTTGCACTTAATTTTTAATGATAGTTTCCGTCTGTTCAGCTTTTTGTAGGCTATGTGTAGCTCTCTGAAGACAGAGCTGCAAAGTCTTCGGAAAGCAAATGAGCAGTACGAAACAGAACAGAATTTTTACAGACCGGTTGCAGCCCAGAAAATGGCCTTTCCCTCCAGCGCGAGACCAGGCGCGGTACGATGCTCCTGCAGGGCTGCCCTGCGCTCTGCACCACGCAAACCCCTTAGGAAAACAAATATGTCTCCCTTAACTAATGATTGAAATGTCCATTTACAGCAGTTAGAGTTTGACATCCGCCTGTCTTGAGGTTCAGCCTGTTCCTTTGGGTGTTGGGCTCAGCTCCTGATGTTTCTGGGTGAGCCTGAGATGCCGGTGCAACCAGCTGTGACTGGTGTGACCTTGTGTGCTCGGGGGCTGGCATCTGGAGCCCGGGAGAATGGCTGGGAGTTTGGTCACTAATGGGGATGCTTTTTTTGGTTCATTGCCTCATTATCCGTCTGTCACAACAGACTTTTGTGGAGGCAAAGGCGTGCGTGGCGGTGGCTGTGTGGTGTGTGAGGGGTCCCACGCCGGGGTCCCCAGCCCCGTCTCCATCCTTTGGGCCAGCAGAGCTGCAGAGAAAGGTCCCAAACCCCAGAGGCCCCTCGGGGCCCCGTTTGTCGCGCTTTTGAATTAATGCTTCTTGAACTGCAGTAATTGTATAAAATATGTGGAAGGGTTTCGATTGCAAATCCAGAATCTGGAAGATTATTAATGGCTGGAGGGCACTGGGATTTAATACTTGTGTGTTGTCTTGTCAATTCACAGCATTTAAAAAACCAGCGGCAGTTGAGATGATTCTATATATAGCAACTTTATTTGAATAGTCTGCATAGCTTTCAAAGTAAATATTAATTCCATTATGCTATAAAGTGTTATTTATCATGACAGAAAGCCATAAAGTTATTTTACTAGAATATAGCCAGTAAATTCCATATCCTAGATGAGATACAGCACACACTGAACTCCCACTGCAATTACCTAGAGGTGGGTCGTGGGCGAAGCTTCTGCAGAGACCCCTCTTCAGCCCGTGCCCAGCGTCGGCCGGCGACGGGACCCGTGTCCCTGCGAGCCCTGGCCGGGGCCGGAGAGCAAAGTGCTGCGGAGCAGTGACTCCCTGGTACTGCTTCCTGCGTGTTATGTGTTTGACTTCTTTAATTACCTAAATTACTCATTAAAAGTGCCTCATAATTGCCTGACTCTGAGGTATTGCGAGAAGTCTAGATTTTAATTATGCTTTTTTTTAAAAAAAAAAAAAAATTAGTGCGTTTAGACTTGTACAAGGTGATACAAAGATGGGCTTTCACTAATTGCTGTTCTAAATGAGGGTAGGTGTACCTGCCAGAGGTGTGGGTGAAAACAGTCGGGACTTTATCCTTCTCCATGGAGTAAGGATGGGGTTAAACCACGGGCTTGATCCGTGGATCAATGATTTCTCCGATGAATGCGGGTGCTCCAGCTCTGCAGCCTCCTGGGCAGAGGACACGGGGCAGAGCCGCTGTTGTGACAGTCCGGAGGATGTGGCACAATATTGCAGATTTCAGTGGGTTTAAGAATGCTGTCGCTGATTGCAGCCCTCGGTGTGGACTGACCTTCAGCGTAGATTAGATCTTCCATTTTATAGCAGAAAACAATAACCAGGGAAACATTAAGGTTCATCAGCAGTTGGAACTGCTCTGCTCGCGGAACAGCGAAGGCTATCTGCCAAAAATTATTGACTTGTTGTTGACTTTTAGCCACAAAAATAACTCTTTTTATTTATAACCTATGAGAGCTGTGCAGTGACTGGTATTAGAGGGAAAGCCCGATAGAGTATTGAATAAAATAATTAGTTTTAAAAATTTTAGGTATAATTTCTTTTTCTTTAACGGCTAATAAATATCAGCCACCCGTGTCACAAAGTGTTGCCCAAAGCAGCAGAAGAGCATATAGTTCATTGTATCGTATTTGTAAATATTTTATATATTTGTGTGAAAAATGGGGAGAGAAAAAGGCTCATTTCATCAGAAACGTCTGTAAGATCTAAAAGATTGCCTTCAATACCAGAAAGATTGAAACTGCGAGATTGTCATTGGAGGACTGTTCAGATATCAAAGGATCTTTTCAGCATGCCACCACCCAGTATCTGAATTGTGAAAACACTTTAGAAATTGCTCAACTCTTCATTAAACAAACAAAAAATCTGAAGTGGATTTGGGATAGTTCATGATTTTAATGTTACATTGTCAAAATAAAAGAAAAATGTGTAACAATTGTAGAAAGTCCATTATAGGAGGAAAAACCCCAAGCAGAAGATTTTTAGCTGTAATGTTTCTTGATATCCTATAGCCAGGAGGGTACATTAATTAAAATATAGATTGCAAGGTCAAGAGGAACGACTGCAGTCATCTGACCTGCGTAGCACACATCGGAAAATTCCACCTGAATTCAGTCTGTGACTTCTCATTGAGCCATTATCTTTCAGAAGGATGTTGGTCACGATTTGAAGATAGGACAAGTCAGAGAATCCACTGTGTGCTTACGGACGATGCTTCGGGGGGCTAATTGCTTGTTCTCAGTTAGTGCACCCCAGGATTTTGTGAGAGCTTCTTACCCTGTGCACAACGTGTACCGCCCAAGTCCTGCTACTTGTCTCCCACCCATCCCTTCTCTGTGGGATTCCTGACTTCCATAAAGAGTTCCTCCCGCTTAATCCCGAGGTCTGTCCCCCTCGCTCCCAGGCTGGGTGGGTCTGTGGCTGAGCTCAAGGCGCGTCGTTCAACAGGGCAGCTTTTCTCAAAGAAAAGCAAAGTTCTCTTTTTGTTCAGAAAACCACAGTTTTCTTTCTTACATGCTTTTTTTTTTTTTAAGTATGATTTTTAGGTTGCAAGAAACAGCTTTATTTAAGATCTGTTGGGTTTTTTCCTACTGGAAGCTCAGGCAAAGCCCATGGTTCTTAGCCGGTGGTGCTGTGCAGCCGGAGCCCTTGGTGATGCAGTGATCCACGTGGGGAAAAAGACGTTGTAGACTTGGTCTATGCGGTGTGGAGCAGTAACTCAACTGCTGGCACGAAAGCAAAGCTAGAGAGAGAGTCTACCAGATCACGCTTAATTATGGTAGATTGTAAAAATATCACAGTGGAAAATTTGCAAGGTGGGACAGCGTGTGCTGCGAGGGGAATCGGTGGAGCTGAAGAAGCTGCCCCAAGGTTGGGCTGGTGGGTCTGCGTGGGGAGAAGCAAAATCGTCAACCAACTCGAACGGAGCCTCAGCTGGTCCCTCCATGGGGGTGGAGGGCTGGGGCAGGGTGTACGTGTCCCCCTGACTGCTAATGAGGCAGGAGGAAACATCATCAAGTGCTGGAGCCAGTTCCCAGCCCGGAGGAGAGGGAGCTGCCCGAGGCCGTGCCTCGACACCAGCACGGCTGGTACAAACAAGCCCAGATGCCCTGGACAGGGGGACAAAGCAAGAGGGACAATTCGGGTGTCAAAGGCCGCTGACAGATGGCCTTGGTCAGGAGCTGCCTCTGGGTCGGCGCAGCCAGGGACTCGGCGACGGCCAGGAGATGAGTCAAGGCCGTGCCCTCCCCGCGGCCAGAGGTACAAAACCCACCCGGGAGAGACAGAAACAGAACCTGAATTTTAATGCGGGTTTATGAAATGCTTCTGGTGACATCGCATGTCAGGAGGATCGGTTCCCCGCTTTCTGCTGTGCCACATCACTTCTTTTACACATTGTTTTGGGCACAGCAGTCCTGCGAGTTGTTTTAAATCACTTCTGTTGCTCTTTCTAGACAAGTGCTCGTGTTTCCCCGTTCCCACCAGTCGTTGCTGCTTAAAGCCTTCCCACATCCTCCGAGAGCCTCCTTGTCCTTCCAGTTGCTCCCCTCGAACCCCTGGTCAGTGTGCTCCTTGCCAGCCATCCCAACTCTGTCCCTCTTCTTTGGATCCCATTAGTGGCATCTTGGCTCTTCCTGCACCCGTTTCAAGGCCCTCTTCTTCACCTGTAATGTTTGTAGAGTTTTGCCCCACTGACATGTTCTTGTCCTGATTTCCCACTTGGTCCTGTGGTTCCCTTCACCCTTTCCAATTCTGCCCCCTTGTCCACCATCTCTCACTCTCCAGCCCTGTCCATCTGGGGTTGTATCCAACGTCTTCTCCTCCTCTGCCCTCATTTGCCTTCCCTGCACTACGCTGTGTGTTCTTTGGGGCACGCAATGTGCCTTCGTCTTTTTGGGAGCGTGCTGCGCGCGTCTGCAGGGCTGTATAAATGATTAACGGTGCTGATGATAAAATGTAGGGCATGGTGTGTTTTTGGATAGGAACTACATTGCCATTGAGGATACATTTTGCTTCGAGTGATGTAAATGTCTTTCACCAAGTAAAAGGAGCGTCTAGGACCTGCACGAAAGTTCTATTTTTATTGCGTGAGGCTCAGGGTAAGAAGCAAGACCTTGAAATGCTTCATCTGTACGGGTGAGGGGTTTTATTATTGTACGTAAACAGAAGTAGCTCCAGCTCTGGATTTTGGGTTTTTCCTCCCTGAGACCCTTGAGGAACATACTCAAGAGATGTGCCATCAGCAGCGTACAGACCTCTTCTGGTCTTCCCTTTCTGGGGGTCACCATTAGAACTATTAATGAGATAACCATCTTTTTCATGATAGAGGAATTTCAATAGTGCTTTGCTCTTTCACTAAACATAATGAGTTTCAAGATGTACATTTCTATGCCGGTCTGTGGCTTCCCATGCTGGACCTGGGAGGGCAGGAAGGGCACGGCCGGGAAGTGGTGAGAAGCTGTGGGTGAGCTCGGCTGTTGGCAATTCCCCACATAATCTGGGAAAAGAAGAAAGCAGCCCTCGCAGAAGCTGCCAGTGGAGGTGTAAACTGAACAGGGGGTAATGAGAGGGGACGGTGCTTCCCCTGCCCACCCAGCATCTGCCCAGCGGGTCTGAGGGTCGTACCCGGAAGATGTGGGAAATGAGAGCAGACCGCCTCGCTGCTTCCTCGCCCCTTCCCTGGGTAATTAATGAACAGTTACAGCCTGTCAATTAGGCTAAGTGGGGAACAACGTGTTTCTGTCATTTCAGCAACTTCAGTTGAAATGTGTTCCCACGGGCCGGGCTGGCAAGTGTAACCTGGTTTGGTTTCCTCGTTATAGCTTCTGTCCGCTGGTTGGCAAACAAGGGAATTGGGTAAAAAGGCTAGAAATGGCGCACGCTGTGGGTCGGCAGGAGAGACCCTCTGCTCTTGGAGCTGGTGAAGTTCTCAGGAAATGCCTTTGAGGAAGTTACAAGTGTCCAAATGGTTAAAGTTAAGCTTAATAAGGTCAGGGTACCCTGGGTGGCCAGGGTGCCACCCTTTGCAGGCTGGTTCCACACCAGCAGTGGTGTCGCTCTGTAGCACGTGGGGGAGCAGGACCCCCTAAGGCATCATTCAGTGGGTCTGCGTTGGCTTTGGGTGAGTTATGGTCATTTTTTGAGCCCAGATTCATCAAACCGTCCTGAAGACCATGGAGGACTCAATTTTAAAGGTCCCTTCCAACCTAGGATGATTCTACGAGTCATCCAAGGGAGAAACCATAAAAATTCCCTGCCTCTGTACTCTGGTGCCTGATAAAGTGTTTTCTACTCAGGATCTTGGAGGAACATCCTTATTTTATGAATTACTTTAGGGAGAGGAGCAATCCCCACCAGGAAACCGTCAAGGAGGGTGGATTTTATTATATTTTGCCAGTAAACAAAAACTGGTACATTTAATACTTGCCCAAGTCCTGTGGGATCTCTCTGACTAATGTGAAATGACAGTTGTCACAATATTCCATATAAATACCCGTCTATTTGCAGGTGTCTGTTCTATTTTTAATGTGATCCCACCTTTCTTGCTGTGAGGGAGAAAGGGATGATCGATGGACTCTGCACCTACGTCTATCATTTATATTGTTGTTCATAGGAATTCAAGGGGTTTAATGCACTCGCTAGCTTGCCACGGTAATTGTTATTCATGTAATTGGGCGGCAGAGCGCAGCCTGAGGAGGTGAAGGTGCAGTGATTGCGTGGTGACGCAGGCAGTGGGTGCAGAGCCCTCGTCTGGGCCAGGGCACAGGGCAATGGGTCAGCTTTAGAGAGAGTGAGACACAAAGTGGGGGGAAAAAATAGATTTCAAAATATTAGGAGGATTTGTAATGTCTGATTCAAGTGCACATGGTACAAGAACCGCTTTACACCAGATTTTGATGAATTTTTAGGCTGTTTCTTTAGTTTTAGTTTTATGTGTTTGATCTATTAAGCAAACATTCTTATGTGGCTGGTATTTTTCCTTGTGGATAACTCGAGCCCTTAATGTATTAATTTGCATATATACGTATCTATTTATATACATATATATATTTACGTTGCTATAATTTACTCGCGCGCATTCAGTGAATTATTCATGAGGGACATTTTGAATTTTAATTCATCAGCATCTTGCTTAGCGCAGAGTGTCGGTGTATTTCTGACCTCAGAGAGAGGAAAATTCACCTGGATATTGGACGCGTTCGCTTCCCGCAGCCGTGGGAAGGGGTGCAGGGAGCCCGGTGCAGGGAGGTGTCCCGCTGCGCCCGCTCTCGCCCCGGCTCCTGCTGCACCCACCGACCCTCCCTCCCACTCGCCGCGGGGGCTCCCAGTTTCAGGGACCCCAGTACGAGGAGCCCCCGAACTGGTGGTCCCAGGTTTAACACCGACATAACCGTAATATTGACCTCTGGTGGGAGGCGCCAGCTGATGGATCGTCGTACCGGGTTTGGTGCCGGGCTCAGGCAGCCTCAGCCAGCCTTTGCTTTGACTATTGAATAAAGCATTTTTGTAGCCTGCTCAAAATCCTCTGGCTGTGTTTACATTTTAATAGGCACTGCTGTAGAATAGAACATATTTTTATTGCTTACATTTATCAGTGAGAGCAAAACCCGAGTGTCTGGTTGCAGCTTTGCACAGAATACGTTCTTCTAAGTAATCAGTACACGAAACTATTTAGGGGAAAATACCATAGAATTTTTAACTTGTCAGATAACTGTGCTGTGCCTGCGTTTGATTGCTGATATACATTATCAGGAAGAAACTATTTAAAAACAAAATTTTCAGCAACGTCAGCGTGGAATAAAATGAGCAGGAAGCAGAAAGTTACATGTCTTTGTTTCACGCCAAAAGGGAGACCTCTATTACCTTCATTTAAAAAAAAAAAGAAAGAAAGCAAAGTAAAATTAAGTGAAGTGTGTAAGCTTTTGAAATTGCTTGTTCAAAATACGTTGCGATTGAAGCAGGATGGTTTGTCCGCGGGCAGTTCCCATCGCCTGGTGCCTGAACCAGAGCGTGGGGTGAGTGAGGAGGCGGCTGGGATTCTGCCATCTGCAGGGAATTGGGGCTGATGGATCTGCTTGTAGAGCTCACACGGGTCTGCTCAGGACCAGCAGCTCTGTCTGCAAAGCCCCTGCTTGGAAACTTTCCGGCGCTGATTAATGGGAAGCGCGGTGTCGATGGATGGGCAGAATCCCACGAGCCACGTGCTGCTCGCTTAAATCACGCACTTTGAAAAAGTTAAACCAAAGTTTTGGGTTTGAATATTAAATCATTATTCAGACCCCGTTTTCCATTGGAAAAAATGGATGTTGATTAATCTAATTCTCTCAAATCAATTTCTTTTAAAGCAAATTGACTTCGTGTTTTGCTTAGCATGACTATTTGTAGGAAACAAACAGCTATTGGCACATTTACCAAAGAAAAAGTATGGATTAAATCATAGCTAAAATAGGAGATAGTTTTCAATATATAGTGATTTCAAACGATTTTGGTAGCCAGTGCTGGCGGCTTTCAGCTTTCGCTCCTGTGAAGCATCAGCTCGTTGCACTGTGCCTTTTCTGAGCCCTCTATAAAATGGGAAGGGGTGTTTGATTGTTGAGGGTAGGAAGTCTCTCTTAAGCGCTAACAAACGTGGCATCGCAGTGATTCCTCCTTCCTCTAACTTTGTGAATGTTACTTCCTTTTTTTTTTTTGTCTGCACTTTGAGTGCTTTCCACATGCTCCATCTGCTTCGCAGCCTTTTGAATGGTATTTTCCCACCTTAGCAGGGATAATCCATCAAATTCCAGTGTGCCACATTATTAAGGCTGCGTGGCCGCCCTTTGAGCCTGGTGGTGCCGGCCGTGCTGCCGAAAACATGCATCGCATGCCAAGAGCCCAGCGGATCTTTTTCTTCCGACCTTGCTCACCGCTAAAATATTGTCCCGTGGATATCAAATGAAAAGGGTACAACCTTATTTCTTCAAAGATCAGCCGATCTAGCCCAGAGGCGTAATAAAATTCCAAACTTTGCTTTTAGGAATCATCTTTTATAAGTAATATTTTTCAGAGTTAACTGGTAGGTACACAGTTGAGAAATAAAATACCGAGGCTCAGTGCCTTGGAGCTGTGTAGGGTTTTATTTTGTGGTGATGGCTCCGTTTCATTAGGAGAGTTACATGATGTAAAGATGGTCCTGTTTTCTGAGGAAGGGGTTTCAGAACCAGTTCTCTCACAGCGAGAACTGGTGTTGGGGTCTGCACCGGTGCTCCCCACAAAAGCCTTTGAACGTTTGGTCTGAAGCTCTCTGCCTGAGGGTGGAGACGCTTTCAAGTCACTACCATTAATCTTGAGAACTGTGAATACCCGGATTTGCTGTTAGAGTTAAAGCAAGGGCTGGGGCGTTGGGAAGCCCCCGGGTCAGTAGGACCCCAGCCTGATCGTGCAGACCTTGGCTGCAAGCATCCCCGGTCCTTGAGCATCCCCGGTCCATGAGCATCCCCGGTCCTTGAGCATCCCCGGTCCATGAGCATCCCCGGTCCATGAGCATCCCAGCCCTCGCTGGCTGTGTGACCTTACACGGCGTGGGCAGGGGAGATGTGGCTGCCAGGTGAGAGCCTGCGTCTGGTCCGTACGGTCCGTGCTCTGGCCGTTGTTGGGTAAATGCAGAAAGCCCTGTCTCAGTTTGTGGCAGTGAGAGCGCTGCTGTTTTTCATGCACAAAATGGGCTGTCCGTTGCCAAAACAGACTCTTGCCGTCTGCCCGCGGGTCTCGTGCCATCAGCAGCTGTGTTCGTGGGGGGGTTTTACAGCCACGTGGTGTCAGGCGGCGAATCCGGACTGCCGTGCGAACGAGGTCATTAGGATTCTGTGCTTTTGCCTGTTAATGGTACCACAGAATAGTGATAATTATACAAAGCATCATTTAACATCAGTGCCAGCGTGCTCTACGTTTATTTATGCACATTTTCATTCAGTCAGCAGAGCCCAGACTCTAAGAAGCACCCGATAAGTAGAGTCTCCCATGGCTGTCACCGCGTTACCAGGCTGCAAGTGCTGTTCTTCAGCCCGTTGTGCCACGGGCCGGCACGGCAGCGGCAGCTCTGGGCATCTGTGACAAAAGCCTGGGCTGACGAAGACGTGTCCTGTGGGGGGGGGGGGTCAGCACGTGGTGGGGAAACGCTGCGGCGTTGGTTGATGCTTTCTGGGAGGTGCCGAATCCCAGATACAGGAGATGTTTCTGGAAACCCCGGGCGGGGAGGCAGTGCCACCTTCATTCCGTGTCACAAACACGGGAAAATGTGCTCTTACCGTAGCATCCGTGTTTGGGAGGTGCCAGGCAGCCCCCCCAGGCAGCCTCTGACGCCGCCTGCCCTCCCGCGCTGGCACAGGACTTCCCCTGTCTCTAAAGTGAGCTTCTATTTGTACTTATTGATAACCAGCTGTTGAGGGGGAAGATAAAAGACAGTCACGGTCTGGTACGTTCCTTTCAGTCCTGTGGGAAGAGGGGCCCTTTGGGGGTTTCCCTACACGTGGTTCAAACTCCTGACTTGTTTAACGGGATACGACCTTGAAGTAAATATGTCTGTTAACGGGGAGTCGTGGAAGCCGGTATTAAAAATGGACTTCATTTTATTTTACAAGGAGTCAGGGCATGTCAGGCTGCTCATAATTAGTAATAAACTTATCTCTGCCTGACTACTTTTTATGATGTTTTTATTTTTTATTGATATAATCACGCTTATGCCGATCATTCCTCGGGGGCAATAATGGGGTTGCTGTAAGAGAAACGTCTCCTGTTTTGTCAGTGGGATCTTCCAGGTTTTCTTTTGGTTTGGCAGCTCTTTAGTAATAACATCTCTGGTGTTTAAGTTCATCTTTCTAATTACTCACACTTGAAGCTGGGAAAAACCGACTGCACTTTGCTTCTTGCAGTAAGAAGGAAGGGCTCGTAATGCTCAGGCAAAATGCATCTGCCTTTTCTGATTTTTAACTGAGACCTGCTGCGCTCATGTTTCTTTTTATAAACAGAATGCAAAGAAATATCCTCAAGATGAAGGGGAAAAAGTAAAAAGGATCAAATGCAGATTTTTCTCCATGGGCTTCTGTCTCAGCGCTGTGTGTCACGAAGCTGATCTGCCCAGCCTTAGTGCGGTGGCCCAGCCTGAAAGTGCCAGCTCAGAGCTGAGCGCTGGTGCCTAATGCCTTGTGGAGATGCTGAGTGATATATTTGACTGTTATTTTTGGCAAGATCTGGAGATGTTCCAGATATGCAGATTCCCATCTGCTTTTTGGCTTCTCCTTGCCTTCCTGTATCTCACCTGGGCTGAGACATCGAAGGACTCCTCTCCTGGTGGGGAGGTGATCCCCTACGTGGGCACCACGGGACAGCTGGGGTCTCGCTCTTCATCTCCTTCCACACCTGAATTCAGCATTTGGAGATGAGCCTCTGGCCGTTTCTCCATCCTGCTGGCCTAAAAAAGCAAGCACCGGGACATTTTCCTGCTGCAGCAGCACCGAAGGTTGCTGTTCTCTACCCCCGGAGGGGAGCAGCTCCCCCAGCCTCGGGGTGTCCCCTGGCCCCTGTCCTGGGGTGATGCAGGGGTCTCTCACGTGGGGGGTTCACCCGGCTGGTGCCGGGGTCTGCAGTGCTGGGCAGGGGGGCAGCAGGGATGTGCGGTGTCTGACCCGGGCAGACCCTCCCTGGGCCACCACCGAGGGGTCCGTGCCAGGTCCCAGGGTACGGCCGGGACGTGGTCCATCGTCCCCGGTGGAGGAGCTGGCGGGGGCGGCTGCGGGCAGGCACCCGGAGTGCGGACACACCAGCAAAGAGGAGTTTGGTCAGACCTGAGCCGGGCTCTTTCCCTGCCCTTTTATGCTCCTGTGGCCCAGGGGTGAGACCCTCTTTGGAAGCAGGTTTGCTGCGGGGGGGCCGTGGGGTGGATTTCTGCGCCACGCGAGACCACGGCTCCCGGAGGGGGGAGATGCCTCCTGTGGACGGGGCCGTCACTGGCAGATACAAAACTCTCTGTTGGCGTTTATTGCGTTACAAGAACAATTCCCCCGCTGCGGAACGGGAGAGGGTTCTTTCCACTTCGCTGCGTTGCCGTGTTGGCTGACCCCTCTCCCCGCCGCGGAAGGAGCGATCCAGTCTGTGAAATGTCCTCGGGAGTGAGGAAGGTTCCCCCTCGGACCCTGGCAGAGGTGACCCCTGAGCTGGTAGGGCCCGTAGCAGACGAGACCTTGGCTGTCCTGTTCTGGGTGAGAACTGGGGAGCTGGTGCAGGAGTCTGGGCGAGGGGGGGGCTGGGCAGACGAGCCGTGAGGCTCCTCTGTGCCATCGCCGCTTTGCCAGCTGTCCCTGTGCGTGGTGGCACCTGCATCCCCAAAAGTGCCGGGCAACACCCTGGAATCACTGTGCAAACTTTTTGCTGTACCTGCAGGAGACCTTGAGCTATAAAAGAGCATTTTATTATCTGCATAACGCTGGACTCTTGCAGTAATGCCAATGTCAGAAAGATGGTTAATAAATAATGAACAGCAGAATGAGCCAAGGGTTGACCTTTAGTAGAGCACCATCTGTCACCGGAGCTTCGCTTGATCTTTACTTCCAGCGTTGATTTCTTTCCCCGTCCCCCTTTGGGGATATTGTGGGTTTCACTCTTATTAATAGCTTTTGTCTGACTTGTAAAAACTCTTGTAAAATTGAGAGGTTCCCAACTTTCATGGGAGACAAATATTTGGGGATCTAAATCACGGATGTTTGTGGAACTGCCAACAACTATAAATGACCCTCCTTGGACCAAATCTGAGTGGCCCCTTTGGCAACACAGTGTGGGTTTGCTGCCCCCCCATGTCTTTAGCAGTAGTGCCTTCAACTGAAGGAAATCATCATCAAATGTGATCTATACATTTCCTTCCTTAAGTCTTTGTAATTTCCAAAGGCTTGAATCATAGGAACCAGATACAGGGAAAATCTATGAAGTGATTTCTCCTGCTTTTGAGCCAGAGGTGGGTTATGCCCTGCAGTGTCTTTCCTGACGTGCAGAACCTAAAATGTTCCAAATGATGAAACTTCCATCACTGGCCCAGGAGGTGATTCTAAAACGTAATAAATCATATTGCCACCAAGGTTTCCTTGATGTTCTGCCTGAGTTGAGGAAGAATTTCCTTGTTTCTATCTACTGTAAATTTCCTGCCATCTACAAAAATGCTTGTCTTGATGTCGATGATTTTTGCTCTGGGGGGTCTCCAGCCGCATCCTTCCCCCAGCCCCAGCCGGGTGGTGGGGCCAGGCTCCCTGGGTGGGGGGTGTTTTCTTTTTTCTTTCTTCTTCAGTGTTGGTTGTTTTGAAGGTAACTCAGATTTAGCTCATTTCAGGCTCTGTGTCCTGACTCAGCTGGAAGGAGGAATGTTTATAGTGTGACTCCCTGCATTTAATCTGTAACTGTAAATGGAGGGATTCTCTAGTTAAATGCCTTGCTGGGTCCTATTTTAGAAGTGTCTTCTGCTTTGACTTGGCTGCAGTTCGGATGCAAATCATTCCCCTTCCCACACGTTAGCACAAGCTGATGGTTGTAATTATATCTGTAGCGTTAGCGCTGCGGCGGGGATGGCCTGACGCGGGGATGGAGCCTCCCTGAAGGCCGAGCTGCGGTGGTACCCACCTCCCGGCGACGCAGCGCCGGCCTTTGCTGATGTAAATGTGCAAGTGCTTGAAACCTGGACTACAGACAGTCCTCAAAATGCCCTTTTTACGGATGAGAGCGGATGGCAGGTCCCAGCAGGGGTCTCTGACACCCACGGCCGTTCCTTTCCCTTCCCTGGCTGCGCGCCTCCAACGTCGGTATTTCCAGGAGTTAATTTTGGGCCCATGCATCAGTATCTCTCCAATTCATGTAAAAAGCGATCTTTTCCTGCGTTTCCCCCTGCTCCATCCCTCCTGCCACAGTCTCTCCTGAGGAGCTGATGGGAGCTCTTCTCCTTCCTCCTCCCTCTGGAGACGCCGGCGAAGCCTGCGGAGAGGTGACCTCTGTGGGGAGCGTGGATGGTGCTGGGGGTCTCCTCTGAGGGGAAGGTGACATTGGGTCTCACACCATGTTCCAGCGGCTCCGCTCCTCGCAGGGGTGGGATTTGTTCTGGAGCAGGGCCATCAGCCATCCTGACCCGCGGTGTGCCCTGCGTGATGCCGGTGCCTTTTCGTACAGGTTTCCAGGGCGTTTATTTCTCTGAACTGCTCCCTGGCCAAGCACAGCCGTCGCTCCACAGCCTCCCTGCGGCGGAGGAAAACCGTAGCTGGAAAAGACAGAAAAGTTTAGAACTTTCCTACTTTGTCTCCGATGGCCACTGGCACTTTTAATTGAATATCTGGACTTTTTGCTCGTGGGACTGGTTCTCATCAGCGTGAGATACTCCACAGTATCCTCTTCCTGAGCTGCGGAAACAACTTTATTTGATTCAAAGTACGTGGAAAGATAAAACTTGAAAGTCAATTGACTTAAATGTGGAAAAAATGCAGCTTGGTTATTATG
>JAOXJM010000008.1:304373-314692 GCA_026413425.1 Tringa solitaria | reverse complement strand
TCTTTAATAGCATTTAGAAAGTGTTTTGTGGGGTAGAAAAGAGAGGCAAACCCATCAAACCTCAGCTGTGTTCTGGTTTATAGTGCAGAACACTTTTCTGCTGCCATCCAAAGGTTTTAAAATGTAATAAGGCACGGCTGAACCCAAGGGTTTCAAGATATATGTAAAAAGCATGCACAGAAAGGAGCAGAATAAAAGTTTCTGCTGCAGAGCAGGTGGTATTTAGGCAGAGGTGCTTTTAGTGGAAAGCCTCCTTCACTTGTTCTGTTTCGTAGATAATTATTTACTAATATGTACAACTACCCAAAGAATAGCGTTTTGAAAAGTTTTGAAGGCATGGAGTATCTCTAATGAATTATGGTTCTTCTGTTTAAAAATCCCACCACACCACATTTGCAATAATGTACTAATCTGTATTTTTAAATACATTGAAAAAAATCAGTAACAGAAGCTGCTGTTCTTTGGTTAAAAATGTGAACTTGAAGAGTGATATATTTCATCCGTTTGAAATATTGGTTGTCGTTTCTGACTTGAGTAAGCATTGTCACAGCTGATGCCTAGTTTTCATCTGTAATTTTATTTTTCATTGTATTTATTTTTCAAGATACTGTGCTTTCTTGCACAGATTTATAGTCCCTTCATCTTTATATGCTAATAATATGTTGTTATGTGATTTTTGCAAACTACTGCAGAGAATTAAGCCTGTAAGTCTTTCCCTGATGTCCTGCTACTGAGTGCATTGCTTTTTAGTAATGCTACTGAAAAAAAATGAGAAAAAACCAACCTAAAAATAAGAATAGAATCCAGACTTACCTGGATTTTGCTCTGACTGCTAGTGATGTAGTCAACAGCTGGAATGGCTTTCCCAGCTCTCTGGTGACTTATCAAAAATTCTTATTTGCAAAATGGGAGCCATGAATTTTCTCAGTTACTTGGCATTTAAAAAACCTGACTCACGAGTGTCTCCAGGCTGGTCTCCGTGCGGTTCGGTCCCTGCTCTGTGGCTCGGGCTTTCCACTGACTTGGGGCAGCAGCTGGGACACCAAATCGAGTACTTCCCTGTAAAAGTTCTGGTGTAAATGCGTATTTTAATGAAGGTTGCACTAGTGGGTTTTTTTCTTCTTTGGACATGAATGCAGATGGCCTGCCTGGAGAATGGTATAAACAGGTTACAAAGTCAGTGGTCCCAGGAGTTTCCAGTTAAAGATGGTAAGGGGTGGAATATGCTGACTGGCGTCAACAAAATCAGACACTGGAGATGAGATACTTTGATGTGTTTGTTGCAGCGTTATTTATTAAAATGAACATTGCAGTTGTATAGATAAATCATGTTTCTCATAGATCTCATTCTCTGTGCCAGTGGAGTAGCTACAGAGCGGAAGGTTTGCTTAGGATTTAGGATGGTGCCTTCAGGAGCTCCTGATGTCTCATGCAAAGGCCTTTCACCGTCCCCAGCACAACTCCTGCTGCCGGTTGGGTCCTCAGAGGCGGGAGACCGGGCTAAACGGAGATGGGTCTGGTGTGATGATGTCTCTGTTTCATGTCTGCCAGTGGATAATCCCCCATGGATTAAATTCTGAACGTGTCTCCGTGAAGACTCCTTTACCGACATACTCTGATGATGCCCCCCCGTGCACACCCCCCAGACACAGTCGCGTGGCAGGAGGTGCTGCCGTTCCGTCGGAGACACAGACGTGGCCAAAGGGGGAGAAAGCAGCAAGAGCTGCTTGTCCTTGGGCTTCTCCTGGGCCTGGGGAAACCTATACATTGTCTGAGGAGCAGTGTTAATCCTCGGCTTCTGAACAAAGATGCTGCCTTTAATAGAGCTTGCTCTTGAAACATGACTGGCGGAGTCGTACAAATACCCCATCAATAGTGCGGCGGCTCATTGCATTGTCCCCAGTGCATGCAATCTTCATTATTTGCACTGTTGGTAAAAGGCGGCGTTTCCAGCAGATCCGCACTACTCCATTTAGCCGAGAACAATGATTTATTCCCCCCTCGCCTTCGGACACCCTCTGTTTCCCCGGCTAATAACGAACTCTGGCTGCGAGGGAGGGGACGGGGAAGGACGGCTCTGCTGTGAGGAGAGGCAGTAAACCAGACGCTGGGAAGAAAAACTCCCACTCCCTGTCAGATGGCGTTAAAACACGTATATGTTGCTTAAAGCCCTAAGTTCTCCACTGATGTCGACATCACTAAAGCACGCTTTAATTCTGAGTAGTCTGGCACCCCGAGGAGGGTTGTGGATGGAAGGCGCTATCTTATTGCCGGTGGTTTGGGGCCATGCATCACAGAACCATAGAATACCAGGTTGGAAGGGACCTCCAGGATCATCTCGTCCAACCTTTCTTGGGAAAAGCCTGGCACCCCATCCATCTGAATCTTAAAAGTGTCCAGAGATGAGGAATCCATCACTTCCCTGGGGACTTCATTCCAATGGCTGATGGTTCTTAGTGTGGAAATCCCATTTCTCCTACTTCTGGGGCTACTTCTTTCTTTTTTAATTTCTGCCGATGTTGGGGCTTGGGGGGTATGGCACATCTTGCCATGGACCATTACTCCACCACCGGCTCCTCTCATGGACCCCCCTGCCCTGCGCTTGCTCCCCGACAGCTTTCCCTACAGAAGGTTCTTGGAGCAGATGAGGGAGAGGATGCGTTGCTGGCAGGGGAAAGCAGGGATGTTGTAGTGGTTTTGTTTGGTGTGGAAATCTGGTGCTCTGGGCCTTTGGAATTACCTGAGAAGGAACTCTGCTGCCATCAGAGGCATTAACGGGGTCGTTGGCTCCTCAGCGTGAGCCTCCGGTTGGGCAGGAGGCAGCTCGGTGCCGGGCTGGGCTGAGGGCAGGAATTGAGTCTCACATCAGTTTTTCCACTGCTTTGCCTGGTACTGGTGTTAGACCAGTCAGCCCAACGTGAAAGAACGAGAGGTTCGTTCTGCTTGACCTTTTTGGATATTGATTAAGAGAGAAATTATACAGAATGTAGGTATTACGTGTCATTAAAAGTAGCCCTTCCCATGTTATAAGTGGCGAACACGACAGTCTATTTACTTCCTCTCATTGCGTATTGCTATATGTTGCATACAGATATTCCATGGAGTTAGTAATTAATGCCAGCCAAGAATTACTGTTTCTGGTGATGCTGTAAAAAGCAGAGCGCCATGATGTTGAAAACAGCCAAATCTCTTAACATTCCTGCAAGTGTTCAACGTGGGCGTTGTTACCTCTGTGTCTGAGACAAAAGTCTGTAGAATTAGCCAGAGCCTGCAATTTGGGGTGCTTGTCCTTGGGGGCACAGGGGGAACTGGGCAGAGCAGTAGGGAAAGAGCCACTGGGCTGTGCCCGGTGGGAGATGTGTCCAGTGAAGTACATGAGGTGCATCAAGGCAGGTAAAGCTGTTGGGGTTTCATCCTGGTTTCATTAGGGAAACAAAAAGACCGGTAACTGGATTAAATTTTTGGCTTCATCCAGTAATATTTTAGAATAAGCAGCCTGCAAGATGTGGTGGTGTTTCTTTTTTTTAATTTTTTTTTTTTTTATTTAAACATTCTTGCTTCAAGCTTAAGAGTGTTCTTATTTGGGAGTGTGTTTCCAGTTATTTGCAATGTGCTAATTACCCGGTGGCAGAACCTAAGTGGGTGTAAATTGTCATATCTCTGCTGACTTCAGCGGAACGGTGGCAATTTGCACTTCGGGAGGATCTGTCACCCAGATTCCTGCCAAATTTGAAATCCCTTCGCTCTAACTTGGCTGGGGAGCCTCAGGCCCGTGGGAGCTCAGAGCAAGCCAGCCTTTTGCAGGGCTGAAAATCCTGCGCCTCTCGTTGATTTAGCGTTTGTGTTTGCCGTTCACTTCGCCACCGCCATGTGGAATGGATGCGGGAGCCATCTCGACTGATGAGAAAGGAATCCGGCCCCGCATCGCGCCGTTGCCATGGGAACGGCTGCGGCGGTACCCGGGGGGGCTCCCCGGGGCGGGGGGGTGGTGGGCTCCGCCGGTCATTCCGTGCGGAGGAGGCAGCCACAGCCACAGCCCTCCGAGCCCCTGCCGAGTTAAAAACCTGTCACAGGCTTGTGCCTTTCACTGCGCCCTTTGGCGTGACCGTGCCTTGGCCGGGGCCTCCGAGTGCCCGGGGGGGGGGCAGAGACACCCCCCCCCCCGAACAACCTGAGCTTCACCAACAGCCGGCCCTTCCCTGCCAGAGCCGACTAAATGAGAGATGACTCGGGGTGACGGTAAACAGCAAGTGGGGAATTCCAGGCAGAAGGGCATAAATACAGATTTGTTTGGCTATCCAGCATCCTGACGTTTCCTGCTGTAATGGCCTTTTAATTGATTAATCCTAATATAAAAGATTCACGTTGTCAGCTCCCTCCACAGGTCAGTGTCGTCTCGGAAGCCAACAGAAACGTCTCTCACGTTGGTGAGCGCCGCGGAGAAGCTGGTGGTGGTGGCGGAGCGGGGGTGCCCTCGCAGCAGCTCTGTCTCCTCCATCAGGGCAGGGTCTCCTCCTGGTCCCGGCTGTGGTGGGGCTCCTCCGGGCTGCGCATCGGGCCCTGGCGCATTGATCCTCAGCCCTTCCCTGTAAATCCTGGGGTGCCCGCCCACCTGCCAAGGGGTTTTCTCCTGGGATGTCGCCGGAGGCGGTCAGCTGGTTTTCTGTGTCTACCAGGGCTATAAAAATGTTTGAGGTGATGATATCACCAGCAGGACGATACCCAAGAGCCTCGTGAGGCTCTGCCCCTGCATCTAGATGCATCGGGCAGCTCCGGCCAGAATTTGTATTTTGGAAGAAGAAGCAAGAGGAGAAAGAAATCCTTTTTTTCCTCTTGTTCTTTTAATTCCTCAGTTGCATCAGTGTTTTCTCAATGTTGTAAAAACAAATTAAGAATTTCGCTAAAAATCACAGTTACATGAGTGCTTCTGGGAAGATTTCTTTCCATTTTTTCAGATGTTAATATCAAAGTTTGCCTTTCCCTTTGTAAAACAAGGGACCTGCATCCCTGCCTGCCTCTTCTCCACTTTCCCTCTCATGTCTGACCTTACTGACCGTACCACTTGCAGTTGCCCTCGGTGTGCCCTGCCCTCTCCCTTTGTGCTCATCCAAAGCCGTCTTTACCCAGATGCTTCCCAGCCACCCTCTTCCCCCGTGCCCTTGCCTTGCCTCAAGCCTCTGACACCTCTGGCAGCCTCTCTCCTTCGTGCATCCTTCCATTTGCTGCTCTTTTTTCTACTTTTTTCTTTTCAGCTGATCTGCCACAGGATGCAGCTCTCATTCAGTGGTCAGAAGCTCATTTTTGCCTCCTGTTGGTCCGTGATGCTAGGTGCCCCCACGCTCACTGGCTGGATCTCCTTTCCCTCCTGCCTTTCCCAGGAAGTCTAGTGAGACATGTCCTGCTCCTCCTTCCCTCTGCCCCCGATGGATGCCTGCAGAGAACTCGCAGGTGCTTCGTCCCACAAAGTGCTATGAGTGCCATTTCCGAGGAGGAACACTGTTTTTTCCATCGCTCCTCCTGTGTCTTGCAAAGTCTCTTACATGACACAAGAGAGTCCTGTCCCCGTCCGTTGTGTCTCACCTCCACAGCAGGATTATAACATTATTTATTATTGCAGTGAAGGACCTGGAGCCACCTCGCTTTTCTGCATGGTTTAAATAAAGGTGGGGTGAATTATGAGTTTCTCACTGCCTTTGTGCTCTGACTCTTGGTGGTGTTAAACACTGTCATTGGTTTTTCACCTTGTCCGATGCTAACTATTTATTCACATTATGTGTTCCTTGAAGGCACTGGTATTTGGCGTTCATTGAGTCAGTGGCTCAAGGGGTGCAGCCCTTTCTGCATCTCTTTTGCCACCTGCAGGTACGTGGCCATGAGCGCGGTGATCCTCTGGCCAGCGGGGCAGACCTTAAAGGAGATAAATCCACAGGGACTGAGACATTCTTCCAGAACCTTATTTATGGGCCATCTGCTTGTGTGTCTCCTCCCTTTCCCTTTCAGGGGAACGTGAAGGACATTATACCCCATTTCCAGATGAAAGAGGGCAAATATTGGGGTGGGGAGAGCAAAAGGGGCCGCCTAGGTGCCCTGGTGCCAGCATCTTGGAATTTACTGTCCCTTGGGTATGAATGACTGCATGTTAAAATAAATATAGGCATGGATTTCTTAAACAGGTGTAATGTACCAGGTAGCAGATTTTTATCTACTTTGGGCCTAATTCATTAACATTTTGCTTGTACAGGAATATCGTTATCTTTATGTGGCTTCTCTGGTTGGCCATATGGGTTTGTTGGCTGCATAGCATCTTTCAGCAAGGATGCAGCAAACTTGCCATCTGGGTGATGTTTGCCAGACTACTTGAAATAGGTTTTTATTTTATTTTTTTTTAAATACGGACATAAGAAGTGTCTGTTATCCCCCATTTTACCATGGGTGGTGCGTATTTTGCTCTCCTCAGCGTGGAAGCAGTGGGCAGCAGTGGGCAGAGTTTAGCAGAGTTTGGGAGGGGGTGGGTACCTCAGCCCCTTGGCACCATGCAGCAACCTCCCCACCGTGCTCTAAGCAGAGTTCCCCAGAACTGAGGAAGCTGGCTTGGCAGCTAATAGGAAAAAGTGTTTCTTTGCAAAAAAAAAGTTGATATTCCAATAATGAGGGTGTATTTTATTGCACCGCTCCCAGATGGGTGCATTATGTAAAGTTGGTTTATGGAGAAGTGACAGCAATTGAACGTTGTACCAGGGTGTGGGTGCACCGGGATGTGCCCCAGCTGCGGGAGCTGGGAGGACGCTCCTCCTACCAGGAATTGCCACCAGGGACCTCATTTATCTCCCGGTGACCACTGTGGCCACTCTGGGTGCTGTGACACCGGCCTGTGTGGCCAGGGCTGGTGAGCACTGGGGTCCGGTCCGTACTGCTCAGGAGAAGAAGGGGGAACGCACACAACCATGTTACTAAGCAGCATCTGGAAAATTGCCCTTAGGTCTTACATTCATGTTTGTAACCTTTGTAAAAATATTATTTCCCATTGCTACCTGGGTTTTATAATGTCAATATACTAAGCTCTACCTCCCAGTATTACATCTTACACACAGCGCTGCCTTCTTTGTACCCTAGAGCACATGTGTTTTCTAAGCTGGCTTTCGGAAATAGCTGGTTTTAAAAAAAAAAGAAGAATTCACAAGAGACTTTGCTGTTGGCAGGGAAAGAAGTTTTTATCGTGGTCTGGAGCGAAATGTGCAGCAGATCTTTAATTGAAGTTCACCTTTAGCATTCAGGGTTCTTCTGGCTGCGACTGGAAAGCCGTTGCGGCGGATCATTATCTGTGGAGATTGGTTTTCCTGTGGGACTTTGGTCTGTGCTGCAGCCCCGCTGCGGGGAGCAGGGAAACCACCCCGCTGTGGTGCAGCCCGGTGGCCGGTGGCAAGTGCGTGGGCTACCACCCGCCTCCAGTCTCCGGTACGTCCCCGCGCGGTGCTGGGGACCCGAGGGTGCTGCCGCGGGGCAATGGCTCCACTGGGGTCCCTGCCGTGCTCCCGCCCGCAAACCTTCCTCCTCCTCTGCAAAAACGAGCCGCCCTTCTGTTCATTTTTCAGATGTTATCCCATCTGAAAGCCTTATTATCGTCCCTTTTCCCCCTGTGAAATGCAGCATTAAGAAGCTGCGTTTCGGTGACGGAAGGGATTGGCCGGGAACAGGCACAGCCGAGCAGGGCAGGTCCTCATCAGCACCAGTAACTCCAGTGAAGGCAGCGGTAATGCAATTAGCCGTACAATGCCACTGGTGGTGATTGGATTCTGGGGAGTTGCACTGGCATTTAAGGAAATTAATACAAATCATGTATAACAGCCTTAGTTAGAATACCAAATCCTAGCATCTTATGTTTTGACATGTCTATTATTTATATGCAAATTCAGTCTTTTCTGCAGAATTTCCTTGGAGATAAACATTTTATTAGGAAGAGGACACAATTCGTTAATGGAAGATAATCAACATGTAGCGTGTGACTGGGAATATAAGGATGAGAAAGAGGGAGATTAGCTTTTATGTCATTTTTATTCTTTGAGATGCGTTCTCTTTCCCTCTGCCCCACACGTGTTCTGCTCGCAGGCTGTGTAAAACCACGCTGGGTTAGATTGCGTGGATTTGGCAACGCTTCGCACGCTGGAAGATCTTTGCAGCTAAAAGCAGTGTCTCGTATGTGCATACAGGGCAGCTCTCACACCCAATTCCATGTTATTCGGAGTTTGTTGGCCTCAGATAGCGTGTGCTAATTGCTATTAATGGCGTGTGCAATCCTGGGATGCTGCAAAGAAGGGATAATCGGTAGCTGTAGGGCACGACAAGGGCACAGGGCAAGGTGGCATCACCTTATTTACAAGGGAGGAGAAGGGTGTTGAGGAAACATCAGTGGAAAGCAGAGCAGAAAAGGACAAGTCAAACTGATCGGGAAAATGGGTTGTTTTGTGAGCGGAAATAAAAAGGTTGTTCAGCTTGTTTAATCTGGCAAAACCAAGGCTGAGAGGTGGTGTGGTTGCTCCGTCTACAAACGTCAAAGGAATAAAGTGGGGAGGTGAAAAGCCGCGTAAACTGGAGGACGGCGTTGGCACAGGAATTACCGGAGCCAGAGCAGCTGCAGGGGGAAGCACGTGGAGACGAGAAGAGGTTTCTGTTTATCCCAGACCCTTCTCACGGGGCCGGGTACCAGCCACGGGGCTCGGGTGGGAGCCCAGGACGGTGGTCTCCTACGGCGTCTGCTGGTGGGAGCCCAGGCTTCGTGGCCACAAACCCTCAGTGCTGGGGGAGGCTTTGGCGTGGGCTGCTCAGGACAGGAACGTTCCTGCTTCCTTCGTTTCTCTTCGTTTTTTTCCCCTCTCCAGATTATAGTTAGATTTTTGTTGTGTGTTTGGATGTGCTGAAACATTATTTTCTGTTTAATTGCACTTAGCAGCAGATTGATCGTAAAACACTGGGAAAGCCACACCTTTCTGGGGTGGCACGATCAATGTTTAGAAGTCTCCAAAACCAAGCAATTATCCCTGTACTTTATAAATACCCATCTACATTATTCTCCAAATGACTCCATTTCACGTGCTGTTGCTGTCATTGTGATGAATCATTTCACGAACAACTTTGAGATGATGACTCCTAAATTTAGGGCTTGGCTTCACAAAACCTCCCTGAGAGTCTGTTCCTGGTCGAGAGCAATTCTGCCCCTCGGTGCCAGCAGCCAGGCCCTTTTGTGTATCCTCCCGCTCAAACAGCTGGGGTTTGGCTTTTGTTTAAATAAATAGTGTGGGGTTGTATAAACCGCTGGATAATCCGTACTTTGCCAGCAAACCCAGTCTTGCTCAGTCAGCACCTTCTGCAACTAAAAATGGCTCTTTTTGGATGTTAAGAGAAAAGAGAGTAAGGTGAAGAGGATGGTCGCAACAGAACAGGAACACACACTACCTGCAGAAAAGAGTATTTCTGTAAAGGTGCTGGGCAGTGGTGCAAGGGCAGGTATTTGTCTGTGCGAGGTGCGTTGTGCTCAGAGGGCTTTGGTGACCTCAGGGTCCTTCAGCAGCACTTTGTGTCCTTGCACCACTTACCGTGTCTTTAACTTACCTGAGGGGAGTTCTGCATTTCAAACTGGATTTGTGCCCTTGGCAGCAGTAGTAATAGAATTAATAATTACATTTTTGTAGAATTACTAATTACATTTTTATAGAAATTTTCATTTGCAAAGTGCATTACGACTGGTCTGTAATTAATTGCATACCTGTAATGACACAGAACTGTAGCAGCGACCCTACAGCAAGAGAGTTACAGAAGCGCTTTAATTTTTGAGGGGCTGCTCCCTTTTTTCTCTCACTGGGGCTCAAACTGTTTTGTTTGAGCATCCTCTCTGTGGGGACAGTTTGAATGTTTAAATTCCCCCACCACAGGCGAAGGCTGTTACGGGGTGAGAGGAGTCCTGGGGAACAGCTGGTTAAGTCAGTCCCCTCTGGGTGTCGGAGGGGAGCACAGTCACTGGCCTCAATGAAACACGGGGCGCTTGGCAAAATATTCACAAACTGGAAGGAAAAAGGACCTTTTCTGCTCTATGGGTAACACTGTAAAGACACTGACAGAGTAAATTTAGGTGAGTTATTTAAGCTTTATTTGTCATTAGTAACAGCAAATCCTGACAGCCAGGGAAGGTGTTTGATAGTGGAGGGCAGGGAGGGTGTTGGGGTCCCGGGGGATGCTCAGCCCTGGCTCCTGCCCGAGCTCGTCCTCACCATGCTGGTGTTGGGGGGAATGCCCCCCTTCTCCCTTTGCTGGTGTTGGGGGGAATG
>JAOXJM010000008.1:288445-304273 GCA_026413425.1 Tringa solitaria | reverse complement strand
TGCTGGTGTTGGGGGGAATGCCCCCCTTCTCCCTTTGCTGGTGTTGGGGGGAATGTCCCCCTTCTCCCTTTGCTCCCTCTGAGGGGGCCCCTCTCACCCGGGGGCTTTTTCCCAGGTGCTGATTTCCCTCCTGCTTTTCCTGCTTTAACCCATTCTCCCCTGGTTCTCTTTCCTTGCCCCCTCGCTGAGTGTGTGTTACGCTGAGGATGGTTCCTCTCAGCCTCCTTATTAGTTTTTGAACCATGCTCATTGTAGATACATTTACTTAACAAGGTAAACAACGAAATAATGAAGCTGTAGCCGAGTGTACCTTTGTTTGTTTTAAGCATTAGAACATGAAGATCATTTAAGTGGCAGAGAATAATGCCGGTGGGCCGGAGAAGGTCGGGTGGGATGGTGCCGGGGGCTGCGGGAGGTTGGTGCCGGGACCCCCAGAGACCCGGGAATGGCCAGGGTTTAAAGGCACCGGGGTGTTAAACCCCACGGCGAGGGAGGGAGGGAGGGAGGGAGGGAGCCTGCGGGTTGTTTTTGACTTCAACTCAGATATTTGGGAAATAGGGCCAAAAAAAAAGGAAAATCTTTTCAAATGATGTGCCAGGCGTCCTGGTCATGGCCTCGTACAGACCAGCTCCTGCGCGCAACAGGCGAACCTCTGCTTGTGTCTTCCCCGTGCTGGCAGGTGACATCAGATGGGCACAGAGCAGGGACCCCTGCCCACCCAGGATCCGGCCATTCTCTCCTTCTCCATGGTCACAAAACAGTCTCAATATTTTACGAGAATTCTGTCCTCTTAGAATAAGGTAATTGATACAAGCAATTCCAGTCCACTTTAATATAACAGATCTCAAGTGTGAAACCTCCTTAGTTAATGATCAGCATAAAATAAAAGTCTTTTTGTAGTGTAAGTTCTCAGTTAATTTTACAGTTCGGTTGAAGTGAAAATATCATTAAACAGGGCAGCATTAAACTTTATACTTATTGGACCTCCCCTGCTCTGCGAGGGAGGGATCAGTTGGTGTCTCAGCAGTCGCAGCTGTGAATCCATCATTCTCCGATCCCCGTTTCTCGCGCTCGCCCGGCTCTGCCGGCATCACGGTGGGAAGAGGCAGAGGAAGAGGGAGGGCTGTGTCGGGAGCATCCCTCCCGGCGGGGCAGGCTGCGAGGGGGACACAGGATAGGTCTGGTTTGCGGAACTGCAGGAAGAAATGTGATAAAATAGATATTTCTCAGTGCCAAATCACTGTCTCACCTGCTGTATGCGTCACGTTGGGGAAGACTCAAACCCTAGAGACGCTCTGTACTGCAGGGTACATTGGTGATGGCAAAAATACATCCCGTGGGAGGCGTTTTGGATCCTAAATTGCATCGTGTTTGCTGGCACCGGCTGGCACTAACGGAAGGACTTTGTGCTGTAGCTAAAAAATGCACCTTTGGCCTGGGAAGGTGAAGGTGCAGGGTTTCCAGGGCGCTTTCTGGGTGCTCTCGCTGATGGATGTGAACATGGCCACCCCGTGACAGACCTCCCTTCGGGGTGTTCTCACCATCCCCCCTCTGGCCGGTGGTCCCTGTTTCGGTGCGCTGGTCCCAGGCTGGAGCCGTGGCACTGCCTGTCCCTGCGGGCTCCGGGCCTGGAGCTGAAGCAGGGCAATTCCTGGCTTTCCCAGATTTCTGCCGTCCAGGAGTTGAGGTGGCAGAGCTGGGCGCTTGCACAGTGGGCGAGGGTCAGACCTGTGCCTGCCCATGCCATCAAATAGCTGAAGATGCCCCAGATTGACCAGAAAGGGTGCTCGGAGGAGGTGACTGCTGTTCTTGCCTGGGTTTTGGTAGGGTGCCCAGAATTGGCTCCAAAAGAGTGCGGGGGAACCGTTATGGTTCAGAAGAGTCCCCAGGGGTGTAATACCCTCCCCGAGCCCTGCAGAGATGCTCAGCTGATAGTCACAGCCAAACCCAGCCCTGGCATGAGTCGGTCCCTCTCTTTTCCTCGACGTCATTAGAGAAACACCTTTTTATTCCAAATTAAATTCACTAGCCAACCTTGAAATAAGCTGATGATGCTCACGTTTTATAAAGGGAGTGCTATCTTTCTGGGGTGACATCCTTTCTATTAAAAAGGTAACGCCTAATTTATTAAGAATGCATAGTGAATTTCAAAAAAAAATGGGCTTGAAGATGACCTGTATTGAACTGAAGGGGTCCCCAGCACTGATCTTGGGGCAGCGGTGGGAGGAGGGTGAGGCGAGGAGGAGGAGGCACGGGCAGTTCCCCTGTGGTTTTTCGCTGTCCCCTGCGAGGGACAAGGAGCTTTGAAGGATGCAGGAGCCGCAGAGCTTCCTGCTGCTGGCAGAGGACAGGGGACCTGGTCTTCATCCTGCGGCTTTCCCTCCCTGCGAGGGGAGCACCACTTTCACCTTGTGATGGATTTTGGGGTGAGCCGGGTGAGAGCGGTCCTTCCCTGAGGCAGGGCGGGTAAATGGGCACCTTTGCTGGTTTTTTACACAAAACTGGGCTGTGAGCTCGACTGTGTCAAAAAGCAAGATTGCAACCAATGAGCTTGGCAAAACGAAAGCAAAATAACAGGGTGGTTTTTTATTTAAAAGAGAGTTTAATGCTATAAAAAGATAATAAGGAAACCAACTGCTACTTGAACTCCAGGAGATGCTGCTGTTAGGGAAAGAAACATGAAAGATGCTCTGCTAAAGGCAAGAAAAGGGGTTTGGGGAGCAGAAAGGTCCTGCTTGGTGAAGGTGGGTGCACTCAGTGGCTTCTCAGAGCCTCTGCCCTGGGCTCTGCCACCCCCATGGGCTCAGCTCAGGCGCCAGACCTGCTCTGCAGGATCTTCTCTATTTGTCTTTATGGTCTTTGTTTCAAATTCTTTGTATAATTCTGTTAAACATCTCTTTGAGATTTGCATATGGTAAAGAAAAGCCCCCCAGAAAAGGAGCCTCTAAGCCCTGAGAGTAAACTTTAAAACTAAATAGCATCTGCTGTTGATAGATTTGGGGGGGACTGGAGATTTTTACCACTAAGGCCCCAATTCATTCATTTATAGGGTTTGCTTGAAATAAAGTATAACACAAAGAAAAGCCTTAAAGAAGCAAAGGGTGAGTTTTTAAGGGATGATGCCACTTGTTTTCCAACGAGGGAATGTTTTATAGCATTGTGTCCTCTAAATTAGCATTAAATATGCAGAGGGGTCTTGCAAGGGCTGTGGTTTCACACTGTGATTCTTTGGTCTAAAAGTTTTGCTCTTCTCGTGTGTGGATTTAAACCCAAATAAATTCCGGGCAAAGCATTGTCCTGGGACGTGACAGTGACAAAACTGTCCCTCCCCGAGGCACCGCTCACGGCGCCCACAAGAGCATCCCGTCCCCCCGTCTGCTTCCACCTTAACGATACGACGTCTTCATTAGCCGCCCTGCTGGTAATCTGCTGCTGATGGAGATTAATAGAGAAAATATTTTCTAAACACTTCCGTATGCATTTTCATTAATCTGTGCTCAGAAAATTAATCTTGTGGGGCGACCTGCAAAAGGTGTTAATTGCATTTTCAGAGGAGGATTTATCAAAAGTTTGAGGAGGTGCAGCAGCAGCCGCCCAGGGGCTTCAGGGGGAGCCCCCCTGTCCTTCGAGCTCTGTGCTTAATACAAACGTTTCTTTTTAAAAGTTCTTTCAATAGGGTAGATAATTGAATAAGGTTAATAACTGAGTTAATATACATTCTTAATACTTTATCATTATTTTTGAAGACCGGTCAGAGGGGAAGGGGGGATTGTTGATTTGGGTTTTGATATTTTTTTTTACAGTTACCAATAATGAAATTTTGCATGAAAATGAAACTGTGTGTGTTACGTGAGTGGCTTCAGTGTGATGATGATTTATTGTCCGCTTTTACTTACGAAAGCAGAGTCAGTAAATTCCTCGTCACTTGTAAACCTACGGGCAACGTATTGGATAAAAATGATGAATTGGACGTCGGGGGGAACAGATTTCTGTCCACTCATGGGACTCATTTTTAATGACACTTTTTGTGGTGTTAGCATGAGTTTTGGCAGCCAGCAGCCCAGAATTTTCTGTGTTTTCTTCTGCTTTTCCTTGAGTCTTGAACGTGAGTTGGTTTCAGTGTCTGAGAAAATATTGCTTTTCGATTTTGTGCTGCAGCAGCTCAAGAGAGACTCGGGGCTCGGCCGGGCTCAGGGCAGCCTTTCAGCTGGGCAGCCAACGAGCGGGTGAGCGCGGTTCCCCCCAGATGCTGCACACCCGCTTACCAAAATGAAACAGACACTGTTTAAATTTCCGCGTGTCGCTGTGAATCTTCCTGTGATCTGCTGGACACCGTGAGTGTCCGGGCGCCAGGAATTACACGAGGAGGTATTGATCTCTGTGAGCTGTATTCGGCCAGTGAGCGTTTTAGAGAGAGTCTGAAGTTTCTCTGTGCAGATGTGGGTTCTGTAGGAGGGGACTGCTCTCAGGGGATGGCATTTCACCATCCCAGTCCTGAAAAAATAGTAAGTAATTTCAAGAAACATTTCAGTTCTTGCTCGGGTGATATCCTTAAAGAGATCGATGCGTCTCAACGATGCTGCGACCCAGGAGCAGCCTCTCAAACAGAAAAGTTGGCCTTTACAGAGGGGACACGAGCTTCTCTTGCAGGAACTGAGCTGTTTGTCCTGCTGGAAGTGAAAAGAAGGGGAATAAGGTGTTCTCCAGTGGTTTTGTTTCTTGGGCCAGCTGTGCTTTGCCATTGCTCACACAGAGGGTACACTGCTCTCCTGTATCTTGCCATAGGAGACCTCTTCCAGCATTCATTATCTATCACCAAAATGAGCTTTCCATTCTCTGATAAAAAATTAATACAAGTAAAACGTCGACCTTTCGGCTTCTTATTGAATGTCAGAAACACTCGGCTGTTTGCTGGTGGTGAACGTCAGTAAATTTAGGCACACTAATCTTGACAAATTAATGCTTTGCTCTTTGGCTTTTTGGGACAGGAATGAAATATTTGTAAGTTGGTTGCAAGCAATATAAACTTAGTATTTCTACAACAGCTTGTCCAGAAAGACATTCTTAAATGCTTGCCTACTGTAGCTCCTGCCATTGCTTGTGAACGATCGGGAAGCTCTAAGGATTTTAAATTGGAATGGGAGATTTAGTATTGGCATACACAATAATTTGTTTTAGGTTGTGTAAATGCATTTTAATTAAGAGATTAGTTGGGAGGAGGTTTGAAGGTCAGGTCCTTCTAAGTTTTCAGTGCACTTAGATTCAATTTTCAGAATTCAGGAGCTGCTGAACACCTTAAATGACTCCCTGAAACTGGGAAGGGACTATCAGTTTCTGAAGCTCCCTTGATGGAACACAGAGAGCTTTGCCGCAACCACCAGCTCTTTCCACTCAGTACTTTTGATGCTATAATGTGAATTCTGCCACCTTTGCAAGGCACTTGAAGTGACCAGAGAGGGAAGATTGCGTGTTGAATCACTGACTTCAGGGGCTTCTGGTCTTGAATGTGGGTGGTGTAAAGAGACCGTGTCCTGTGAAGAGACCAGGACCCAGGAGCTGGGGATCTCGCAAACGAAGGCGTCGCTTCGTAGGCGCAGTGTCTGCAGTGACTCCGGGGCTCATTTTGCACAGCAGCGGCTGCCAAAAAAAGATTTCAGCAGAGGCTTCTGGTCCATTCCAGCACAAAAGTAGTCCAGGATAAAACTGTGTGTATATTTAATTGCTCCCAAAAGTTCTTTTAGGTATTTATATATTTGCTCTAAGTTGCATTTGTTAGATTTGTCCTTATTTACCCGAATCTGACAGACGGTGACTGCATTGGACGCGTGTGATGGTACCTGTGCCCTGCACCCACCACGGCCAGATGTGGCTTTTTTCTGTTGCAAAAAGCAATAGTGGCTCAGCCTGCATTTCCCCAGGGCGTTAACAGATTTTGCCCAGTTTCCCCATGCTATAATGGTCTTCTTTTTCCCGAAAAGGAGATTCAGCCAAATGATAAAAATTTTTCTAACTTCTGCACAACCTGCCCGTGTGATGGCTGCGGTAAAGGCCATTGGGCCAGAGAAGGTGATGCTGGTTTTATGGAATTTGGTGGATATTTGACATCCTCGCTCCGAGCCCATCCCGGTCTCTTTCCCACAGAGCCGGTATCGGCTCTTCCCCCTCCTGGTCTCCTGCTGGGTGTCCCCTGGGATTCGCCTCCCCGCTCTCTCCCGGGGTTCCCTTGAACAGCCCAGAGCATCCCGCAGGAGCGCGGGGTCCGTGTCAGGCCCGAGGTCGGGGGAGGTATTGATGCTCTCTCCGTCGACGCCTCTCGGCGTAGCCCTGCTGGGCTCCCGGGCGTTAAATTATTCAGCCCTGTGCAGTCTGTCGCTAACGTCAGACTCCCCCTTTTCCACGGTGCTGACTCCTAAAGCCTGGCCATCCCCTGAAAAAAGAGTATTTCCTCTTTGTTCATTCTAAGTTTATCAGACATTAATTTAATCAAGACACCCTTTGTTCTTTTTTTTACAACAGATGTTAAAATGGGATGACTAATCACTTTCTAAACCTTTTTATAATTGTGTGTTTGCTACCTCAGTCGAGTCTCCACTAAGACCAGCTCAATAATCCTTTTTTTGTGCAATGTTTCCTCAGTTATAAACGTATTTAGACCTCTACCTATCTTCATTAACCTCCACTGAATCTTTTTGGTCTCAGCGCCTCTAACAGCTGAGACGACCAACACAGATATTAGTGGTTCCTATAGTTTTGTATCTGATTTTCCATTTATGTTGAAGGAGACATGATTAAAGGCTTGGAGTAAAATCACAGCTAAATCCTGTCATAACCTATCCCATTATTTTTTTGTTCCCCTATTAGGATTTTAGGCCTCTCTTTGACATATTTTTATTGCCAGATTAGGAGGAAAATACTTGACTTGTTTGCAACCTTCTCATTATATTGTCTTTATAACATTTCTGAAAGAGAATAGGTATAAAATACTTGTGTGTATTGTGGTCATATTTCAGTCTGACGTTAATATGCTCCATGATTTTCCAGCTCACAATTCTTCTCACCTTGTGGTGACAGTCCAGAAGCCTCGCACCTGGGGAACCGTGCGGCTGCACAAGGCGCTGGAGTCTGGATGATGTGTGGGGACCCGGGCAATGTCTCTGTCCCAGAGGTTTTATGGATCCCACTTGAGTAACTGCCAAGACGGGGCTGGGTTAGAAAACCGTCTCCTGGAGCCAAAGCAGCCTTTTTGTACCACTTTCCCTCTTGTTAACCCCCTGATGTCGGGGCCGCTGGGATGCTTTTCCCTTACCTGGGAACGTGGGAGTCCAGGTTTCGCATTAAGCTGATGTCACCCAGATCTGCTCTTAATAATCGCTTGCAAACTCGGGCTGTTTCATATTGAACAGGGTGTCATTAGACCATCCACCCGTGGAGCCTGTGCCACCCGGTTTGTACCCAGGTCCACGCTCCTCTGGTCACTCGGAACTTTCCTTTGCAGCAATTCCCTGTTTGCCGTCAGATCACTGGTGCGAAGATTTAATAGTGCTGGGCTTCGATTCCTGGAGAGCGTGATCGGGAGGCTCTGATCTTAATTTCCAGTGAGTGGCCAGGAGACGAGGCTTGGCAGCGGCACAGCTGGTGCTTATTTTGAAGCAATATTGACCAGTGTATTCACAAGATGCCTATTATCTTAATATCCAGAGCCAGTTCACGGCAAACGTCTGCTTCTTGGTCGTAAAGTTCAGATGTATCTTGTCTGCCAGCTCTGAGTGGTACTTCTCTGTAAACTTCTCTTTCATGGAAGGGAAGATGATGTTATTCCTGAGGTTTGGATGTTTTATAGATAATTTTGGTTTTATCATGTCATTCAGAGCATCCACGAGGGGAGCTCTGGGCCAGCGTTTGCACTGCATGGGCTCTCTTCTGGATCCCCCTCCTAGAAATCAGTGCTTTGTACTGAACTTTGCTCTGACTCATCACCTGAAGCATGTCTCAGGTCTGCAGAAAACTCCAGAGGTTATTCTAGAATATTCAAGCTTGCGGTTGCCAGGCCACAGGGGTCTTTGTGGCAGAGGGAAGCACTGGGCAGGAGCTGATTCAGAGCAGGATGCTCTGCAGGGTGCCCGGCTGGGTTATCGCCGTCATCCCCCGTGGGGCTTTTTTCTAATGATTGATGGTTTTTGGGTTTGGTGGCGAGAGACACGGGTAGCAGGGAATTAGGTGGATAGTGTGAAGCCTTTTGTGTCAGATCAGGAGGTGGTTTGAAAAGGATATTTTGTCACTAATTGGCAGTGACTGCTGGTCCTCAGGAAACTTCCAGCTCCTGGAAAGCTCGTAATCCCGTCAAGGATCCCATTCTCACTCCTCCCCTGAGTTGTTCCCAAGGGAAAGCTGCGGCGTTTTCCTCCTACATCTCACAACTTTGTCCCTATCCAGGCAGCATCCCTCCCCTGCGGTTCTCACCGCGGCCGGGGTGATTAAGCACTTCAATTGATTAATCAAATTTCTTGTGATGAGAACTACTGTCATTCATTAATCTGAATGGGATTATAAATAAGAGTTGGCAGATAGGGGAGACAAACATGTTGACAGATAGACCTGCTGCTTTGAATACAAATTACACCGCTGCATCTGGAGGGTTTTAGCTCCTGGCAGCCTCGGGATACAGCTTCCCTAAAGGTAAAATTAGACTGAGATTAAAGTATCCCCATATTAATAACGAAATATGCATTTATGAACAGGCAGCTACCGCAGGTGGGTGTGCAGGGCTGCATACCAATGATGCTACAGCAGGACTGGGCTGTGGATTTTGCTTCCTGTTGGAATTCATGAAAGATTTTATGAGGTTAGTTGTAGTCAAAACTCAAGGATAACCCAATTTCAAGTGTGTGGCTAATGCCAATCTGAGCAATAAAGTAGCAGGCTGGCGTGGGCAGTTCCTATTGAATCGTCTTGCAGTTGACAGCATCGCAAATAACAGAAAATTCATATCAAATTTTGCTCTTGTAGAGACACTGTCTCATGTTTGCTTCTTGGAGAAGCAGTGCCGTGTGCTTTTTCCTCCCGTGACTTCGTGCAGGACGTGGTTCAGGACTTCGGGAAGATGTTGAAACCCTGTCCACGTTGCAGGCGATGGCAGGATTCCCACCGATGCAGCAGGGCTGGAGCTGGGCTGCCAGGGATGAGGTGACTCTGCAAGTCCTGTCCCCGGCTCCCCCGTGAGCGCGGAGCAGCAGGCAGCATCCCCGCAGAGCCGACGAGATTAAAGCCATCGCTTCTCGTTGAACTGGCCTCATGCGTTTCTGTGCATAAATATTTAAAGAACTTTTATTAAAAGAATTACCAGTATAAAAAATTAAGAGTTTGATAGCTGGCGTGTAGCGTGCTGCAGCGTTGTTTCAGTCTGCAGCGGAAGGTCGGGGACCCAACGTGCTTCTCGCCGTCACGGAAAGGCGAATTTCTCCGCGTTGGTGCTGCCTGCGCTGGCCCGGCCTCCCCGGGGATGGCAAATGGGTCGGTGGCCAGGCTGGTAGCCAGGCTCCCTCAGATGGGAAAGGCAGGGGCTGGCGCGGGCTGGAAACAGCCCGCAGAAAGGGCTGACCTTGGACTGTAACTCTCTGCTGGGCTGCGGGCAGGATCAATGGGCTCGATGGCCAGCGGACACTGCCGGTAAACGCTCCGCTGAAAACACGCCGGTGCCAGCATAAGGTATAGAAAAGAGAGTCTCGGGCAGGATGGAAAATGCTGTTATCAACTTGTTTATTATTATAATAATTTAACCCAATGTATGACAGCCCCACTGGATTTGTAATGACATTTCTGTGTCACTTTTCCTTTGTGGCAAGTGTGATGGAAAGGCTCCCGTGGTGCCCGGCCGTGCAAGGGGCTTTGAAGGTCTGTGCTGGGGCTTCGATGACCAAGCCCCTTCCCACGAGGAGAGTGGCTGCTCCTCGTTAGGGTCCTAATGAGGAGGGTGGGAGCCCAGCGGGAGGTTCTGCCGAGGCAGAGCTGCCGGATCCCCGTCCCCCTCCTCTCCAACGCGGCACCGCTCCCTGCGCCGCCTGCGAGGGCTTTGGGTGAAGAGCCGTGGTCTGTGCGGTGGGACTGTGGTAAGGACAGGTCTGAGGGGAAATAAACATCTGAGGGTCAGGTTGGGAGGGTAGGGGGATGTCTGTCAGGTATACAGCATAGGATTGTAGGCATAAAACTTAAATTTTAGAATTTGAGGCACCAAAGTTCAGTACCCATAGACACAGATTTCTGCCAATTAGCCAATGTCATTAGAAGAATCATTTCTAGCAGTAAGAAAGTTAAAACCCGCAATCCTTGCAGTGACTTCAGAACTCCATAGAGGGAAAACAGGGTTTGAAAAAGAGCCCATTAAACATTTAAATATTTCATTAAATATTGAGCATTTCAAAAATTGCTTTCTAACAAGTCCCGAGGTAAACAGGACAATATTTGGTAACAAAAGCTACCAGAAGTGACAAGGTCTTGCAACGAACAGAGCTTGGCTCGAGGATTTGAGGCTGCAGTAGCTTCTCCCGCCTTGATCAGCCACCAAACCAGCTCCCTGGGCGCAGTCCAGGAGCCGTTATCTAGGTATAACTGCTGGTGACATCAAGGGCATCAGGAGGGTTTGAAACGTCAGAAAATGAGCCAATAGGATTAAAACTGAAATTCTTGCTGGGGGCTGGATGCCTGAGCGGGGGCTGGTGCCCCGACGCTGCGGCCGTGCCTGCCAGAGCCAGAAAGGAAGGGTCAGATTCTTCGGGATTTTGCAACCGCGCAGGAATTTTAAGGCGTTCCTTGAGGTGTGCTGTCAGGACGTAGGGACGCCTCGCCCCAGGTGGCAAACACAAGCAATTGCTTAACTTTAGTTGACATTGATAAAAGGTGAACCTTGCCAGCAGTGCGGGTCGGTCCAGAGCCCAGACCTGAGCAAGGTTTCACGCTTTGCCGAATCAAAGTTACTGCCTAGAAACGATGGAGGAAAATCCAAACTTGTCTCTCGTCCGCGTTTCACTAAGATCAGGAGTGAGAAAACATGTTTAGTAGTGTTTCAGTTGCAGATTTGCTGCAGTAACGGGGGATTTTGGATGCCTCCCTCTGTTGTGACACTTTTTTCCCTTCTCAGATCAAAATAAGAGCTCGGGGGGCAGCCCCCCCGGTGGCTCCAGGGCGCTGTGGGACTTGGCCGCGTTACACCCCCCTCTTTTAGAAGCTGAACCAGGGCCGATCTGTACGGAGAAACACTGAGGTCGGTTTCTTGTCACATCCCCATCAACTTGGTGTCTCCGTGCATCGCTGTGCCCTGGGAGAGTTGTCAAAAACCTGCTTCTCCACTCGCTTGGCCAAGCCCCCGTTGTCGCTCCCCCTTCCCCGGCTGCATCTCGCTGCTGGGGGAGGAAAAGTAAGATTGATGGCACTCGCTTCCCCGTGCGTGGTGTTGGCATCGAGTCAGGAGGTTTTATAGCAGCACGTTGGCTTTTCTCGCTGAATTTTGATTAATGGAGCAGGCGGGAGCCGCTGCTGTCTCCCAGCTCCGGTGGCTGACAGGGGCGAGCCTAATCTGATCTTTAAATGGGTTTGGAACGTGTCCGTGGCTTTAGCATCCCTGTCCTGAAGGAAGGACCATCTGCTGCAAGATAACCCCATCTCAGAGGGCGCTTACTTCAGGTCTCTTTGAAAAGAGAGGTGACACGCATAAGATCTGAGGGTTTTCCCTGATGCTTGGTTTGGTGGCCAAGAGGCAGCTCACGTTAGGGACTCGAGGTTTTCAGTGGCCTCGTTTTTCCAGCCCGATCAGAGGAGATTGGCAGAGAATTTTGTGGGTACCTGTTACAGATGGAAAATTGCTCCTACGTGTAAAAGAAATGTATTACTGCAAACAGCTGACAAAGTTCTCTGATCATGGTTTGTATGAAATACAGAGAAATCAGTTTCAGGAGGATTGGACAGTGTCTCTGCTGGGATATGAAAAAGTTGGTGAAAAGAGTGGGAGAACAGTAGTGTCTGTATGAATTTACACTGGAAAAGTCTGTGAGAGGGATGGGAGAGTGGGTTTTATTGTTGCGTTTTGACTGGTATCTCTGAAACGTGGGTTCCAGCTCCTTCCACCCCTCAGGCAGCCCCCTTTTCTTCTGCAGGTGCATTTACTTGGCTCGGGAGCCTTTTCATGAGGAATCCCACACCTCCCATTTTGATGATTTCATGCTTTTCTTATTTTTACACCACGTTTTTGATTTCACTTGTTTGGTAGTCAGATTTCATTATTTGGGGCATTTTTTACTGCTGTTGCCATGAGCAGCCATGACTGCCATGAGCAGTCGTTTGAAAAGACTATTTATTTGGGGATTTTGGTGCAAATCCCGAGCTGTTGGGCTTTGCACAGGGAACACGGGCCTTTTCCTGGAAGGTTCTTTCCTCCCTCTCTTCTTTCCTCTCCAAAAGGAACAAGGAGGACCTGAAAGACTGGCTGGTGGGGAGAAGGGGGCGCGGGCACGGCTGTCCCGTGGGAGGACGGGGACATCTCTGGTGGCCGTTCGGGAGAGACCCGCGGCAGCAGCGTGTCCCTGAGAACCCTGCTCCGTCCCCACGGGGGGCACCCTCCTTTTTCCAGAATAACCGGTGCGGATCCTGCTCACGGTGTCTGCGGGGGTACTGGAAGTTGAAGCCTTACACCATGAAATTACTCGAGTATATTTTAATAATTTAGAGCCACAGGTCTTACGTGGTTTGTTCTCTAAAGATTGATTTAGCTTCTTATTAAGGGAATTGGGAATTCAGTGTGAAAATCTGAACAAAAACTAGGCGGTTTTTTTTTCTTTTTCTTAAATATCCACTAGTGTAACTCACCAGGGAGAAGAATTTCAAAGCCTGTCCAACCCTATCTTGAATTTTTGATTCTCTTGCCTTCCTATTTCCATTCCCAAGGTGTTCTTGTTAAGGAAGAACACCTCAGCATTATTGTATTATTTTTAAATAAGCCACGATCACTTTAAGGAGCTCAGGATAAAAAAATCCACTAATACTTTGATTTTTTTTTTTTTGTTTTCCCCCTCTGGTTTTCAGAAGTTTGATAATGCGAGATGTGGACTGCATGTAAATGGAGGGGTAGGCGGCTGTAATTGCACAGCTCTCCCCTCTGCCTGGAGAAGGCCCTTTTCTCTTTAATTACCCGTTGATTTTAAAAAGGTTCAGGATGAAGCGGGGCCCCAGGAGCGATCCCCGTGGGCCGGGGTCCCCATCCCTCAGCCGGTGCCCCCGGGGTCCGGGCTGATGCCCCCGCGGGAGGAGGCGGCTGCTCACGTCGGCGCTGGGAGTCGATGCGCTGCCGAAGTGGCGTTTCTCCGCGGGCGGGTCAGGAATGCCATTTCTTTTCTCCTGGAGATTTTGTAAACTTAAAAGAGAATCATGAAAAAAAAATGTTCTCCCCTGTCCAGCCCATTAATTCAGCCTGCTCAGGACAGAATTAACCTTGGCAAGCCTTCCAGAGGAGAGAGTCATTCTAACCTTAAAAATCTGCTGATTAAAGCTGGTTTCAGGAATTCGATTTCACTTAATGCGTTGGCTGGGTGCCCAGCCTGGCATTAACATCACCACAGACACGCAGGCCTCCGCATTTCACCTCCCCAGTAAGAAAAAAAAAAGAAAAAAAAAGAAAGAAACCCCAGCTAATGAAACCCCTTCTGCCTGTTTTGAGCAAGAATTCATTTTGAAGACTCCTGTAGCCGACGGCACGAGGCCTGCCCTGGTTACCTGTCTCCTAAGGGCGGGGAGGTGGCCCCGTTCTCCCGATGGGTCTCAGTGTCCTGGGTTGAGCCTTGTCCCCCCTGCTACGGGGGCAGGGGGTCCAGTGCTGCCCCCCGTCACCTCCGTACCCTCCCCATGGAAACCCACACGTACCGCACCCCCAAACTTCAGATTCTACGTCGTCTGCCAGCATTTAACTCATTAACCTTGAAAAATCCTCCAAAACAATGAAGCTCAGATTTCTAAGGTTTCTATTTATATCTTAAACATTTTCTTATGCCTTTTTATCTGAAAATTAATGTAGTTTTTATTGCCGCCATCACTCATCTTGTCATAACTCCAGGAGCTGGTTTCCAGGGTGTGTTTCTCCCACCACAGCGCATTTCTCCGGTGCCCGTGGGGGAGAGTCCCCGTTGTCTCTCCGAGACCAGGGACTCGCTCACCCGAGGGTCCCCTTCATCCTGGCCACCCAAGCCAGAACATCCAGCCCCAAAACATCAGTCCGGAGCTACAGTCCCATGTCGTGCCACGGGGGGAAAAAAGAAAAGAAAAATATTTCAAAAATCACTTCTGCATTTCGGATGCTTTGTAAATTCTGCGAACCCGTATGTTTTTCTTAATGGTTTGCTGAAATGTTGAAAACCGGTTTCATGGAGGTGGGGGTGCTTTTGTGTAATTTGTTATCGACACCTCCAGAATTACAGGCAGACAGATCTGGAGATGGAGAGCAGCTCTCCTACCCGCTCCGTGCAGGGAGCCACAGGGAGCTCAGCCCTAGTGCTCGTCGTTAGTTTCTGGTTTAATCTTGGTGAGGTCTCCATCGCCCTCACGGCAAGTGGGGGTTGTGACTCGAGTTGGGGTGTCCTGTCTGTGTCAGTGTACGTGGGGGTCTGTTGCCTGCGGTGTGATGGGTGTTCCTCGCTGTGGCAAAGGCTCCTCAGCTCCCCCGTCCTGGTGGGAAACTGGTGGGACTGGGAGATGCGGCACCCACCGAGCTGGCTCCCAAAGCGGGGACCAGCTCTGAGTCAGCAGAACCAGACATTAAAGACCTTTTAATGCAGCTCCCGGAGCCGCCCAGCCCGGAGTCGCTGTCAGGGATTATCTTAAACAAACGGCGTCTGCTTCTCTCCAGGCTGAGTGGTGGGATTTAAATGTTAAGCTTTTTCTTTGGATTATTTTCTGCAGGTTTTCTTTCCTTTCTGTTTTTCCTCCCTGCTCTTTTTTTTTTTGTGTGTGTGTGTGTGGAATGTATCCTTGACACATTTAAAAACATTATTAGTCTTTGTCATTTTTATTTTAAAAATAACTGGGTGATAGCAGCCGGCGGTCCTTAAATCCTTCTTAATACCAGCCGACCTTGGGAGCGGTGATGGTTGGGGGGAGCCGCTGCCGCAGCCTCCCTGTGTGCCCGCCGATAAGCGACCGTGCTTGGTGCACACCACCCCGCATGCCTCGTTAAGGGCACGCTAACGAAGCCAGGGCGGGCAAGCTCGCTGCTGGTGGAGCATTCTCACGGTTTGGGAGGTGCCTTCCAGACAGAAGGATTAGGAATGAGGATTTGCTGGTCCCTCTGCGTTCATGGGAATGGCCGTGCCCACGTGCTGGGGGGTGACAGGGACTGGCCCAGTAGCCCAGTGGCTGGGCACTGGGCTTGGGTCACCCCCACCAGTAGAGCCTTGATGCCACCCATTGGCCTTCCCACCACCATTGGGGACGTGGCACCTGTATCTGCATAGATGCCATCTGTAGATGGCTGTGCAGATACGGGTGCCACGGCCCCAGTGGTGGTGGGAAGGTGTTAGGAAGGCCGATGGGTGGCATCATGGCTCCACCGCTCAGAGACAACTGGGACGGTGATTTGGCGATAAGTTTTTCCACTAGCCATTTGCATACGTCCCAGTTAACACAGTTAAAGCCTCAAAGAATCACAGAATCACATGGGGTTGGAAGTGACCTCTGGAAATCATCTCTTCCAACCCTTCTGCCAAAGCAGGTCCACCCAGAGCAGGTCCCACAGGAAGGTGTCCAGGCAGGTTTTGAATGTCTCCAGAGAAGGAGACTCCACCACCTCCCTGG
>JAOXJM010000008.1:231999-288345 GCA_026413425.1 Tringa solitaria | reverse complement strand
CTCCTCATGTTTAGGTGGAACTTCTTACATTCAAGTTTGTGCCCATTTCCTCTTGCCCTCTTGGCCTTGCTGAAGCCTGTACAGAGCCAGAGTTGGGGCTGTCCCATCCTGCCCGGAGGATGCTCGGTGTCGATTCCTGCGCCCCAGCGCCATGAAGACCCCTCCGAGGGGCACAGAGAGGGCTACGAGCAATTGGGGAGCACCTTAATCCTGAGAGTCATCGTAACCAGTGCAGCTGGAGCAAAACAAAAAAAGAAACTTCCCGTAACATCGCCTGTAGTTGGATTTTTTCATTTTTTCCCTCTGTTCCCAGCAGAACACTGGTGTGCCTAAAACACGCGCGGCCTCGATCTTCCACGAGAAATATCTGCGGAAAACTGCAGGCAGATTTCTGGGCTGCTGCAATCTCACATTTAAGGAAAACTAATCACCTTTGTTATGGGAGAATACATCAATACACGCATCCCCATCCCCCACGTGCACTATATTAAAAGCCAGCAGAGTCAGAAAATAGTATTGCTTTCTTAATAATAAACAAATCTTGTGGACAGGAATTGTACTGGGATCTTTTGAATTAAAAGTAATTTTGTTGGATGTTTGGTTTGCACTGGGATTAGCTTCCAACCAAAAGCGGTGTTGAAAATTTTTAACATACTGAAAATTTGATTTTTTTCCTGCAGAAAGAATTCCTTAGCCTTACTGATTTCAGTTATCAGAGAAGCAAAGTTCATTTAAAAAAAAAGACCCCAACTGTATATTGACATTTTTCTGTATAAAATATCTGACAGCAATTTTTCCAGTTTATAAACCCTAAACCTTCAGTTTACATACCCAGGTGATAAACCATGGAAAAAGAGATGTTTGTGTTGTGTTTGTCGATTGAAACGCAGCTGACCAAACCCAGCTCCGTGCCGTGGGCCGGGACGCAGCGTGGTGGGGGCTGTTTGGAGAGGGGTTCTATGACCCAGAGCAATGGTTAAAACAAATGTTGGGGGGCTGTAACCTGGTGCCTTGTGTATAACCTGGTGCCTTGTGTTACCAGCTGCGGACCGACTTCAGAAACAGCATCCCCCGGCAGTGGGTGACGGTTCCCTCCACTAACCCGGCTCTGCTTTCTCTCTTTTTGTGTCCCCAGTGCCTCTACGGCTGCTACGTCCATTCCTCCATCATCCCCACGTTTCACAGAAGGTGCTACTGGCTTCTGCAGGTAGGATGGGACACACTCCTCTCCACGGGGGGATCCGGCCGAGCCCCGGGGCTGCGTTCGGTCCCGCGTTTCATTGTTTGGGGGGGTTGTTTGTCTGAAGGGGATATGGATTCTCATACTCGTATGTCTCTGCGCAGAGCTATGATATATTTTCTGTAGCAAATATAGAGATGAGGCCAGCCCAAGTGTTCCCTAAACACTGAATCAGCTAAAGTGAGACTTTTTTAAGGTTTTTAGTGGAGTTTTCCCATTCTGAAGACTCTCAGGGTTTCGGCTGTGTTTCCCGTTGGGCAGCGGGGCAGCCCCAGCGGCTCGGGAAGGCGATGGCTCCACGGGCAGGCGATGGCGTGGGGGAGAAGTCAGCCCTGAGGCTGCGTCGGGGTCTGGGGTGACCTTTGTGGGTGGCTTTGACGTGGGTTTGCTTTACTCTGGGGGGGGGGAAGTTCAGCCTCAAGGGAGATTTTTAGGGCCATTCAATGATTTTTCTTCTGGCTGTTGTGGGCACAGCGAAGCCCCTGGAGGAGTTGAGAGGAGTTTTCCTCTTATTTCTGCAGGGTTTGGGTAGTGGCCTGATCCCTCCTGTGTGCTCAGGTTTGCGGGCAGGAGTTTGCCCTGGGGGGGTGGTCACTGGACCGAGATAGGTAGATAACCCTGCCTTTGAGGAGCTATTTATATTATTGACTGGTTACTCTTGCTTACAAAGTGGAAGCAATTTGTTTTCTTTTGTTAGAAAACAGCTTTTGGCACATAGTGTAATAATAATATTATTGTTTTAAAGATTAGACCCCTGCAGTCCTGAAAACAAACAGGTCTGAGGAAAGTGACATCTGTTTCAAGAAGCAAATAGAAAATAATCCCTTTTTGCCCACGGTTTCGCAATTGTCCTTCCATATTAAAAAAGATGCTGTTGCTGTCACTGGTCTGTGAAAGACGCTTTTCCCCGCAGTTAGGGTCCTGCCCTGTGTCCCTGGATGGAGGCAGAGGGGGAGCGGGGTGTAGGTACAGCTGAAGGAACCATTACACGTTGATGGTTCAATGCCCCAAGCTGAGCAAAACCTCTCAATTTAGGGTCCGGTTTGCCCGGGGCGACAGACAGCTGTTCATGTTGAGGTTCAGCATCCATCTCTGCCAGTGCCTGTGTCAGATGGTGTGACACGAGAGTTCAAAGGAAACTCTGAATTCCCTCTGAATAACTGCCAGTGCAGCGGTGCTCCCCGAGCCAGCGTCTGTCCCAGGTGTCCCCATGAAGGCAGAGGGGACCATGATGGGCAGGTCACTCGGTTCCTCTGCTCTTGCCCACTGAGGAATAGGAGTTTGGGCTGGGGCTTGGTGGAAGCGTCCTCCATCCCCTGCCCCGGGGCTGAGGGAGGTACTAGAGGGTTGAGAGGTGCGGCAGGTCCCCCCATGGCCACCGCTCTGCAGCATCCCCCAGCCCAGGCGCAGGCATCACGGTGCTGGGAGTTTCTGACGTCCCTGAAGGGCAGCACGGCTCATGAAATGTTTTTTCATAAACGGAAATGTTAAGGCAGGCCCCTGTTTCTGCAGAAATTCAGGGCAGGCAGCAGAATCCTTCCCATCAGATCCCAAGAGGAACTGATGACGCAAAATCAAACTGCTGAGCTCCAACCTAAAATTGGGCTGTGACCTTTAGGGAGGTTCGCTCCCAAACCGCAAAGCTTTTTCCATTATCGTTAAGAGAGTGTTTTCTAGCTTTGCCATCTTTCCATCAGGAAATTTTCCATGGTTTCGAGCCATTATCCATCAGCCTGAACGACGCTCACGTAGCCCAAGTGGTCCCTGACCACGGGCAGTCCCGGATCCTGCTCCGGTGCGGGCTGCCCAGACTGAGCTTGTCCTCCCCAGAGGTCCTCCCCTTGTAGGTCACCCTCTCGTCTTCAATCCTGAGCTTTGTCTTCCTTTTTGGTTTTGTTGCGTGCTGCCTAGAAGTATTGCTGGAGGTGGCTGGTGTGGTAATTAGCATGCTTGCCTCTAACGAGCTGCATTACAGCACCACAGGATGTCCTTGGCTCTGCCCTGGGGTCTGGCTTGTTCCCTCCAGAGGGTGTGTGCCGGTGTTCAGGCGCCTTCTTCTGATAATTGCTTCGGGTTGAGACGGGTGGGTGGGAAGTACGTTTCCTACAAGCCTATTTGTACAAGGTGCTGCAGGACATCTCCGTGCGGAGGGGCTGCGTGGCGTCCGGAGACAAGGACGCGCTGTGCCTTCGCTGCGGGAGGAGCAGGGCCCGTGATTCACGGCACCATCTCCAGGCACGAATGGGCACCCTTCAGTCACGCGCTCAAGGTTACGCAGAGCTGGCCAAGAACCGATGATGCTTTTCTAACATCTGCACAGTGTTTCTGTTCAGCTCCACAGTGAATTTAGGGGGAGCGAGACCAGAGAGAGGGAGAAGGTGTTCTGTGCATCTGCTTTGGAGTCTTCCACTCCAACACCACCTAATAAATTAGTTTTATATTCCAAAACAGGTACAGATGGGGCACTGTTTAACATGAGCCTCCAGCAAAATGTTTGTCTTTTTAGTTCACAGAGGCAAATGGGTGCCTCACTTTTTTGAGGGAGAAGTGCGGTACCTGCCTGGGATATGGAGCTCCCTGCCTGCGGTCACTGGTCAATAGGAAGTAAATACAATTAGTCTGTGATGCTGCTGGTGTTTTATGGGTGATCTTCCTCCAAATCCTATTGTCAGGTTAGATATCGATTAAAAATCCCCATGCAATTGTTCTTGATCTTTTCTGACTAGCGTTTTCAGCGTGAAGGCCAAGACTCAAACACGGCACAGAGACCAGCACTCTCTTGTGCTGTAGCCATTAATTGTATTGGTGGTATCTGATTTCTTACTTTGCGTTGTTGTTTATGATTGACACAAGGTGCTTTCTCCCTGAAGACTGGTCAAAGGGATAAGCAATGAAAACCAGTCAGCTTGAACCATCAGCAGGCAAAATGCCATTTTGTGAGTCTCTGCCAGGAGATGTCTTCCCACTGTGGGCAGAGATGGTGGCCGCAGTGGCTGACTGTGGGCTGGCACGGAGCAGTGGTGACACTGTGCAAGGCACCACAGCTCAGCTCCTCCTCTCCGTTCTTGATAATGGATTTCAAATGCTGCCTTACCCCAAACACCTCTAATATTTTTAGTAGATGTTGTCATTGCTGAGCAAGCATTGTAGTGTCTCTGTGAGAGATGGTCCAGCCCTGGGCACTGGCACCCTCTCACATGGGCCTCTTGGAGCTGAGTGAAGGAAGCAAGACCACGGTGGTGGCGGTGTTTTCCTGCATTGGGTTCTCAGATTTTTCTTTCAGTTTTCTGATTTCTAGAAGCACAAGATCATGCTGTGACCGACAGGCAGAGGAAGGGGTAGGGCTGAAGATGATCTCATGGCCATCGTCACCAGAGGCTCTGGGGAGGGCTCTTCAGTACCACTTTAAAAACAAATTTTTTTTTGCATTACCTTTTAGCTTCCTAAAAGCAGCAGTGCCCTGGGTGTTTGCAGTTAGTCAAGCAGGAAAGATGCCGGTGAAGCCTTTTTTCAGGTGTGAGTAGTGGCAGGTCCCCAGACTCCTGGCAGGGCTTCAGCACAGACTCTGGTTTGTTGGCTCCTCTGGAGCAGGACGTGTGGGTACCAGCACCTGCGGGATCTAGACCTCCAAAATGGCACCAGATTTCCTGTCAATGGAAAAAGAAGCAGGAAAAAAAAGCCCTGTTTCTACTCACAATGACTAATGCAGGGAAAATGTGGATTCTCAGATCTAGACAATTTTCAAACATTGGCACAGCTGAGCAGCAAAATGCAGCGTTCCCTTCTGCGTGTTGGTAATTGGTGCCCCAGGAATTTAAAATGAATGTAGCTACCAGGCTCCCGGGGCCGGCTGCTGTTTGCAAAGGTTACTGGAGGCGGGTTTCATCTTCACCCAGGAATAGCGATGCCTCTCTTTCCCTCTTCCACCCTTGTGCCATACAGATGGGGAGCCTGAGGTTGCTGGACATTCATCGCTTTCCATCTGCCTTTAGCAGATTCTGATACCTTTCTTTAGTGCTGGTGTTAAGGTGCTGCCGTTATGGGAAGTAATACATTATTAAAAAGTGTTGCCCTTTTTCTTAATTAAGAGGTACGTAAACTGTGCTATAAGATCATGCTAAAAACTTTTTATGAATTTAGACAGTGGCTAAATACTAGTTTTTCATGACATGGGACAGAACTACTCATATTGCCATCTTTTCTATAGTTGTTTGCCTAAATATGGGGAAAACGTGCATTTTAGGCACTCAGGTGTCATTAATGTTATTATTAGTTTGGTTTTTTGAATGACTCGTCACTTTCTGTAGTAATTTAATAACAGCAACAGTCACAGCAAGGTGAGATCAGGAATATTCAACAGTGCTGTTGACATGATAGGGCATCCTCCCATTCAGCTACAGAGAAATTGGAATAAAATAAAATTAATTATGATCATATATTCAGTAAAGCCCATGCATTTGTTCATTAGCTTGTTTGTTTGCCAACAGCATTTGCACAAGTGAGATTTTCTTGATAAAGATGCTTGTGGGAATGGGAAGTGCAGGGAATACTGATAGGAGTGGATGGGGATGTTGGTGTTCACCTATTCGTGTTGGCCAATCAGACAAATTAAGACTAACAAGCATTGGAGAGCAGTATCTGGGCAGATACCTGTTTCACGTGGTGTGCACATTAACTGCTCACTGAATAATTCAGAGCTGATGAAGAGGTGTGTGAGCAGCCCCTGTTCTCGCAGGTGAGTCAGGGAAGCGGAGCGGGATGCGCCGGGCACCGGGAGATGCCAGAGCCATGGACCAGGCTCTGGCAGTAGTTGCTGATAGTCCAGTCTTGTAGGCGCTGCATTTCATCTCCACTGCTTGCACACTGGCAGGGCGTTCTCAGCAGCCACTGGAGCCACTGGGATGCTTTGCCACGGGGTAGGAAATGGCAGGGGAGAGAGTGAGGGGACATCAGCAGTGACACCAGCAGCGATGTCCCGACAAGACATCGGTCCCAGGAGGAGCAATTGGGAGATGCTGAAGGGGACGCTTTAGCTGGGCAGTGCTCTTTCAGCGGTCTTTAGTGATCCTTCATGTGGTTCTGCACACACCTGCTGCACCTTGCAGAGTGTCCATAAGCACTGATGATTTAATGTCAGAGACTTAAAGTTTAGCGTCTGCAATATTTTATCTTTAAACTGTTTTTTCCTGGATTCTTCCTTCTATACACTTTGATATTCAGCTGTTTATTACTATTAGTGTCTGCACTGATGCTTGATGTTCCCTGAGTGTTCCCTTCCAAAACACAGCTCATCAGAAAGCCTTGGGCAGAAAGTATCAAGGCCTGAAAATCAGTTAAAGCATTTTGTGTGATGTGTGCAGCTGTCCTGTGGATATTTGGTGTTCGTTCTGTAATTTTTTTCCTCAAATTTTCCATTGCATCCTAAGCGAGAGGAAAACCTTCCCATTTCTTGCTGATGTTGCCCTGGCGGAGCAGCGTTGCCCTCTCTGATGGCTTGTGCTGTGCCGCGTCAATAGCATCTTCCACCTCCCTGGCTGGAGGAGCAACAGGCAGCTTGAGGATTTTGGTCTTTTTCAACATAAATTGGAAGCATTACAATCTCATAAAAATTCCTGAGACTTTTGCTTAGTAATGGGGTTTTATTTTTCATTTGGGTAAAATAGAAGTGACTGGGCAATAAAGCACTGAAGATCGTGCGCTGTATGTGGGCGCTTCAGATCAGTCCCACATTGTTGGGGAGAAAGGTGTAAGTGACGCTCTTGGTATAACGAGCCTTTGCATTTATTCTAACGGGAATATAAACTGTTGCCACTGCACTAGCACGTTTTCCCGAAGTGAATTTTAACCCATATGATGAAATTAAGCGTGTATTGAAGTACAGCAGAGGATGGCACGGCGAACCTCGCCGGCACAAGCGTGGTGCAGCATCCCGAGCACACCGCAGCGTCGGGGCGTGGATGGGCTGGGTGGCCCTGGGGCAGCGGCCGATCGGTCCAGGGTCCCGTCCAGCCACGACAGTGACGATGGCACCCACGACCCGTGTGGAGGCACTTCAGGACCTGTGGCCTCTAGCGCTGTTTGCTTTTGCAGCGTCTCTGTGCGGGGTCTCTGCCCCCTCGTCGAGGCTGTTACTCAGTGCTTGCCATAAAGCTAAGGAAATCCGGGGGAGAATACAAATGGAAGGTGCTATAAGGTGCTGTTTACTGTTGCTGTGTGGTCAGAGGCTGCGGGTATCCGAGGGTTAACTTCTGCTGAAAAATGCAGAGCAGGTCTCAGGCAGAGCCCCAGCCATGGTGGGGCAGGATGCCCAATGGACAGAGAAACTCCTGCCTTTCTCCTGTTCAAATGCTGTAGTTTCTAAAGGCTGAGGTGTTTCCTGAGCTGTGACACCTCTCGTGCCCTCCTCCGGCCGAGCTCTGCCTTTCCTTTGGAGCTGCTGTGGTGGGGAGAAGCGCTCGGGAACCCGGTGGCTTTTCTCAGACAGACCCAGCCACCTCGGTGCCTCTTCACACCGTCTCTCTGGAGAAGGCTCTTTCTGCAGGACCAGACAAGGACCTCTCACCAGTGGGGGGGTATTTACAGAACAGACCTGCTAAGCAGACATGCCTTAATTGCCTTGGGTTCCCATTTTTAGTGCAAAGCGTGCACATGGAGCTGTGCTGTGAGAGAAGGCAGCGTGGCGGGAGCACGGGGGTGGCCAGGGGAGCAGAATTGTCTTTTGCATTGATTAACTCTGAGCTGCAACAGAAAAAGCACTTCTGATGCCCCGCTGGGCAGAAGTCGATGGGATGCAGCAGTCAGTCCCCTTGCGTCTCCGCTGGCCTTCACGATGCTTCCCTGGGCAAAAGCATTTCCAGAGAACAAAAAAGTTGTGGATACCCTTTTCGGGCTTCCTTAGTATTCCTTTGATGTAATCTCTCTGAGAGACCGCACTCTCCTTTCTCTCCTTTCATCTTCTCACCAGCCCTTTTTGAAGGCATGGTGCTCCCCGCCACGTCTCTGCTGCCTTCCCGTCATGGGGACAGCCAAGTCCCGAGACTTCCCATCACGTTATTCAGGGGTCATTAAAGATCTGAAGTACTCCTGGAGTCCGTGGAACTGTGCAGAAAGTACTGCTCGGTCTGATTGAAATTCCAAGGGATCCAAAAGTTAACAAAAGTTAACTTTGTTGTTATAATTTTCTGTTTTCCTTGTTTTGATGATTTTTTTTTCCTTTTTTGGTCACATTTCTAACAAATACTTCTGAAAATGAATTTCATAGAATCCGTGTAGGAGAGGATTAGCTGAGCCTCCTCATGAGCCCCTTAGCCCCTTCCCTTGGGTTGGTGAGAGGGCAGGAGGTGCTGGGGCTGGTGCCTAGCTGCGATCCCAACAGTCCCGCTCCCGCTGGGATCGCCCTGGCAAAGCTCTGTTTGACAGGGATGAATAGTTGAACGGGTTTGAAGGAGCCTTTTTGTGGCTCTGCACATTGTGTGGAGCTCAAGTTCTGTTTAGCCCAAGTGCCCCAAAACTTGATTAGAGAGGACTTTGAGGACGGTGATTCCCATTGTGCCCCGCTGTGCTCCAGCGTCCCAGTGGAGCAGGAGCGGAGCAGAAGCGGGGCCGCGGGGGCTGCGCTGCTGCAGGAGCTCTCTCTTTGCCTCCAGCCCCGGGGGCCGAGAGGAGCCGTCTCTGAGCGGGTCCATCTGCCGTGGCTCCTGCTCGTCCCCTCCTCTCACTCCTGTCCCCCGGGGCCGCTGTTGCTGCCAGCTCTGGTGACGGGCACTGAGTGTCACCGGTGGTGACAGCCGCCCCTTCTCCCCACGCTGGCTCCATCGCCTGCGGAGCGGGGGGAGCCCCCGCGCCCCGGGTCGGTGCTGGCAGAGATGGAGTCACTGGTGGCTCCTCCAGAGCGGTGCCCGGGCTGCGCGGTGGCCTCTGCTCGTAGCTGATGTGCGGCTTCTCTTGGTCAGGGCATGGCCTGGAGGCATTTCGTGGGTTTGCTGAGTTTCTGGCAGGGGAGCACGGCCAGACAGGGCAGCCCCGGCGAGGGGGGACGCAGCGGGGCTGAGAGCCAGGGTCAGCACCCCCAGCGCCTGCGGTGGTTCTCTGGGGAGATCCCCTCGAGTAATGTTCTGCTTTACTCTTGTCCTCTCATCCCCCGACTTGCTGTCAGAGCAGCTGCATCCATTGAAACCCACCTTCAGTCTTGCAGTCTGTTTTGAATAGACCCACACGGGATCTATTCAAATCAAAGGCTATTTTTGCCTGGACTTTCCTCCTTCAAGTTTTACTTGCTCTCCAATGTTAGCTTCTCACAGAGCCTGCAGCTCCACTAAAATTAAGTTCCATCTGGCAGAGCTCGTCACAAGCTGCCTTCCTCCCAGCCGCCTCCTTCCCCTTCCCAGGGAGGGAGCCCAGGGCACGCTCCGTGCCGCGCTCCGGCCTCCCCTGCGGCTCCGGCGCCCGCCCGTCCCGGTGCCGGTGTTGGTGCCGGTGGGAAGGACAAACGCGGAGGGAACGGTGTCTGCAAGAGCCCTCTTTTCTGGGAGAGCCCGCAGCACGTCAGCGTTTTACGTCCATCCTCACACACAAGACCAGGAAAATAAATCAGGATGTTGCTTTCCTGAAAAACGCTTTTCGTGACAAAAATCTGTAGTAGATAAAATGGAGACTCAGGCTGGGCCGTGCCCGTGGATCAGTCTGGGTACCTTCAAAGCAAAGATGTGTTTTGACACCTGCAGGATGAGTAAAACGGGACTGCGGAGAAAGGCAGCAATAGCCCTCTGCTGATGTTCAGCGATGGGGAGGCGGAGGGGATTACAAATGAACTGGTATCTCAGAGGCTGGAAACATTTTAGCAGGAGTGCTTTATCTTTTGTAATGTTTTTATAAATTATTTATTAACACACTTGCTGCATTTTCCTGAGAAATTGGATAGAAAAGCAAAATGTATAGCCGGCAGATTATATTCCAGAAGAAAGACGCCAGTGATTAAAAAACAATTTCCAACCCTTTCAAACACATAACTTTATTTTAGACGAGTAGTCTGCTATTTTTGTATTGCTCTCGACCATTTTGAAGAAAATCCCGGATTCGTTCCCTAGATATATGAGGAGACTGACGTTAATGCGAGCAAACTAAAAAGCAGTCAGAGCGCTTTAGTTGTTGCTTAAATAATCTGTTGTCATTTATAGAAGAGATGCATTTCCCAAACTGCTGCAGGACGTGCCTGGGTTGCTGATGGAGAGGAGTTATTACAGGGGGGTGTAAAAAAGTCCAGAAGACGCCGGCTCCCACACAAATGGAAGGCAGATTTTATGCATTCAGGGGAGCCTGGGGACCCCGCAGTCACCAGGGAGCACCAGCACCTGAGCCGTGGCTCCCAGGGTGATGGGACTGGGATGGGGTTGCTTTTCCTGGAGCGTTGGCCCGGGAGGATCCCGGGAGCGGGACCGTGCACCTTCCCGAGTGCTGCCACGGTCTGGGCCGGGATGGGGTGGGGAGATATCCTCACGGCGGGGATGGAGTGATGTGACAGCACAGCTCAGCTGGAAACTAAATCAAACCACAGGCTCCCAGACACTTATTAATATGCTCTGTATACTGAGGATTAGGCTTTTGGTGACACTTAAATTGAATTCTAATGCTATTTTGAAATATATAATACACTGAATTTACTTCACCTCAGGTTTGAGTTAATGGTTTATTAAATTATGCACCTTGCAGTGGCAAAGCTGTTTCCTGGTGTAGGACACTGGGGCTTGCAGTAGCACTGCAGCAATTCTGCTGATCTCATCCACATCCTCCCCGGTCGATTATGAGGTCTGCAGGTGTCCGCGGATGTATTACACTGTCGTCTGAAGCTTCACCCTCGCCGAAGAGGCATAATTGGGGATTGGGTTGGAAGTTTTGTAGTGAAGCAAATTACAATTTGAGCTTAAAGATTTGGAGTTGGTTTTGGTGTGGACAGCAGAGGACTTGCAGCAGATGCTGCCAGGACTGAATCTCTCCTAATACAGGATATTTTTTTCTTTTAATATGCAGTGTCTTGGCCTGCAGTGAGTTACCCCCTTTTGTATTTTATCTGTTAAGGCAGGCTTTTATAAGTGTTTCAGATAAATCACTTCCCAGGTGTCTGCAGTTTTGAATGGTTTTCTCACTGTTCTTCTGCCCCCATGAGCATCTTGCTTATGACCGCAGTTGCTTTTATTCTCAAAATCATCTTTCATTTCCAAAGGAGTGTCTGTCTGTTCCCTGTCTATGGAATGGCTGCCCTTGGCTATCACTGCCGTCTTGTGTTGCTGCTGCCTGCCCCCAGTTAATGACACTGGGGTGCCTCTTCCCCCTCTCCGTCCCAGCCACCTCCTGGAACCTCTGTCACCTTCATCACCACATCCTCTCGCTGGTGACCAGGGTGACATCTCACGTCAGACCGATGGATGGCAGAGTGGCCGTCGCACGTGTGAGCATATACATGGTGCGCTGCCCTTAGTGAAAGTCTGTAAAGGTTATTAACAACAGCCCCAAGTTCACAGTCTGGGCTATAAAACTATGCCCCCGCCTCCGAAGCCGCGGGAACAGTAAACACAGACCGTGGTCTTAGTCCTCTGCGAGACCATTCGATGGGTTTCTTTAATGTATTAGTGAAGGGGCAAAAGCCAGAGGAGAACAACCTAAACAGCTTTCCCTCCTGAACAGGCATCATACCTCAGGGCGTAATTTTCTGTGTCAAGGAAAAATTGCAAGATTTTTCTTATCATACATTTGTTTCAGTTAAATGTCAGCCGGTTTGCATCTGCTCCTCGCACCGCCACAAGACGTATGTCGTATGACAGCCTGCTGGCTCGCACCGGAGTTATGAGCCATCAGCAGTAAAGAGAGCCCGGTTTAGGGAGAGTAAAAGAGAGGTTGAGGTTTTTATCACTTTAGTCTCTGTAAAATGGGCTGGCCTCTTCCTGGGAGATTAGATTTCCTGATAATGTAACCAGCACAAAACAAGTCTGTGGGATGGAATATGTCTTCACATTGTCCTCCTTTTACAACCTAATATTACAAAAGATCCCCAAGAAGGGTTGAAGGTTTTTCTGATCATGCAGCAGGTGAAGAGACTGCAGTTACCCCTGGGAGGTGGCAGGGGGACAGCCCAGGTTCGGTCCCCCACTGACCCAGCAGACGCAGCGCAGGCGCTTAAGCACTGTCTGTCCCAGCCCTTGGGGACACGCAGGATAATATTCCTGTTAGAATGTGGTGCAGCCCAGGCATCCCATGTGCTCTCACCTCCATGGGCCAGTTCTCTCCACGGTGCTGTGGAGAACTGTTGTCCTTCTGAAACACGTCAGTCAAACTTTGCTCATGTCATGCCTCTGCCCTGCTAGGAATTTGCCCTATCTGCATAGTGTGAAACTTTGTAGGGACAAGAATCCCTGTGGAAAATAAATCCCCTTCTCAGGCTACAGTGAAGAGAGCGGAGCCACGACGTGGGTTTTGCTGTGAACGTGTGGCGCGAGGAGCAGAAATCAGCCCTGAACTCCTCCCGCAGCGCTTGGCACTTGCACAAATAGCTCGAGCCTCAAATGCTGTTATTCTTTCGGTTTTATTGAACATTAAATCCATCACATAAAAAAAAATGCAGAAAGAAAAATGAATGCAACATCTTTCAAGGTCAGTTGTTTCTGCGGAGGCGATGCCGGGTGCTCTGCAGTGAAGCAGCGACGGGGCAGGGAACGGTTCATTTCATAGCTCCAGCGCCAAATCATGTAGCAATGTTTTCTTTTCATGGAAAAATACAGCAAATATGTCCTTTAACCTGCTACCTGTGCAGCGAGGCTCTCTGATAAACAGTAATTATAACTATTACGGAATGTCATCTCCTGCCTGCCATTTATTGACCTTTTCTTCAGTGTAATTTGCTTCTCAGGAGCCAGGTAACTAAATATCCCAGGGAAGATTGGCTGCGTGAGCGTCCAGGGCAGCGCAGCAGCCGAGACCCACTTCAGCTCTGAAATCTCCTCGATTTTAGACCCACTTAATATTTACATGATGCCGACAAATCTGGAAACCTTTGAGAAAAGGAGTTTCTTCTGAGTTCACGTTGTAGTTTTTGGGGGGAAGAAGTTCCAACTGTTAGATGCTGGGAAGCTGCTAAAGGAAGTTATCTAGAATAGCTTTTCTGTCTGTAACATCACCATAGATCCGAGAGTCTATCCAAGCTCAAAGTGACGCATAGTCTGGCTTTTACAGTGAGAAACATCGTCCTTCCAGGGAACTAAACCCTCATGTTTGGGTTTTGTAGAATCAAATAAGAAATCCATTAGAGGTTCAGGAATTAATGTGACTGGCATAATTTTTTGAGGGGTGACTCGAGTTTGGGAAAGAAGTGGTATCAAGTTTGGGTTTTAACAGTGGTTTATTGGCATCGCATGGATTAATATAATGGACTAATGTCAGCTTCTTCGTAGCTTCCCTAGACATGAAGCAGGACCCAGGCACCTTCTGTAGGCAAGGAAAGGGGGGGATAATCTGCCCCCTCCGAGCGGAGCATCCCTCTGGCAGAGGGTTCCCGGAGCTGCCGGTGCATCGGGCTGCCTGGGCTCTGGATTCCAGCTCCCGCTGGCGTTGCAGGGCAAAGGAAGGAGAGGATGTAGAGGGCGCTTGATTAAAAAATGCTTTTGCTTTTTCTCTTGAAGGATATTTGCAGTGAAAACTGTACGTGAAATTTATACTCCTCTCATATGATCTTGAGTGGTTTTAGTACACAAATTCTCAGTAGAAAATGTATTCAATAAAAGTTTGATGGGGAACTATAGCTCAGCAGAATCTTTTTTAAAAAATCCAGCTCTGGAATATTTATTTTGTATCTAGTTTAGGTTTTAGTGCCTATTCCTTCTGCAGATGCCCTCATTAGCCTGCTAACAGTTTATGAAGAGCTCAGCCCCTCTTGCCCCCATCTCCACATCCCGGCGCCTTTCCGCAGAGCCGGCCATCGGGCCGGAGGGAAGGGCGGCTGCGTGACACGCTGCTGCTCTCAACTGCTTCTGCAAGAAAATCCTCACTTTCTGTTAACGGAGCGACCAGGGGGCTTAGGGCTTGCTGGAGTGTGGGGGGCTCAGCCTGCGGCAGGTAAAACATTACCCCACTGTTGGGCAGTGATGTGGCTGACAAGGATACTGTGCACTTGGTCTATAGCAAGTCTACTGGGAAATAGTTTGAGCAGAAAAAGTGTAATAAATGGGGATTTATTCTCCTTTGATGCTCAGCATGCAAAAGGAGACCATTTAGGGGAAGCAGGAAAGGAGTCTGGGATGGCCACAATGAAAATTTCAGTGTAAACCTGACAGCTGTGAGCCCTAAAGAGTTGTTTCTTGCTGTGGAATAACATCCCTTCAGTGTGAGTAATTGGGGTAGTCCCAGTATCTAGGACAAGTTAACTCTGTTCTGTAGGGAAAAAGGGACTTTTTCCCAAGGCTTTGAAGCAAATGACAGCGATGAATGAAATCCTCGTTTGCCGCCTTGATTTATTTCTTACCGTTGTGCCAAAAGGTTCACGTTTGTTTCCCAAAATTGCAAGCGAGCATCGCTTTATTAGACGGCTGTTCTGGGAGAGGAGGTATCCCAGGGCAGTGCTGTCCAGAGAGGCACAGAGTGACTCTCCAAACATAAATCCCAAGGTTGAAACCTCTGCTGAGTGTTTCAGGGTCGCTGTAAAGATCTCTAAGAGGTTTCTGGTCCGGCGTACTGCGGAGAAATGGATGCCGAGCAGCAGGACAGAGCACGGCCCCGGGAACAGCCCCCTCCTCAGTGTGTTTTAACACAGCACTGGAGGCTCAAAGCATTGAGAGCTTTTTCCTAACATTTAGTGATAAAGTTTTGTCTCCTGTGAGTAAACAATCTGCTTGCTTTGCCACTTTTTTTTTCAATTTAAACAGGAGTACGCTGAAGCCCTCTTGCAAAAACGCTTATTGTGTTAAGCAAAACTGGAGGGTTGGGGTTGTGTTTTTCCAGTGTTTTTTTCTTCTTTATTTCAGTGTTCTCAAAAAATACTGCCCAGAGGCATGGGAAATGGCACATGGCTGTATGAAATATGCCCCCATCTGAGGATACGCCATGTTTTTATTTTGTGACAGTCCAGGATTCAGTGCGTGGCCTAAATATTGTGGCATCCTATTTGATTTTTGAGTTGTTGGATGGACTAGACGCTATAGCTCATGGACAACATGACCATTTTTCCTCGTGGTTTACCCTTTTTCTAGATTACTGTCTGTAAGTTTCAAAATGGAACAGGATTCCTCCGTGGTTTATAAATTAGGGCCATATTACAGCAGCACCCAATAGTGCTGCTATATTTTAGATGGTGTCAGGATTTCTATTATAAACCTCATTTTTCAGAGGTTTATAGCTCGGCCATAAAAATTCTCAGTACGCTGGGACTCGGAATGTAACAGCTGCATCTCAGCCATGCAGAGGATGTGTTTGCATGTATTTTTTACAAGCAAAACAAAGCATGCTTTGTGTGTATGTTTATGCATAGAGGTCTGTATAATTATATTAAAAATCAGTGTAAATTTATCCTAGCTTTGGTTTTCAAAGTCAGCTGTTTAGAAGTTAGGAAATGCCCCCTTTCTGGCAGCCTGTGCAGCATTGATTCTCCTGGTTTGCCATCCCTGCCCCATGTGCTGGGACAGGGTGCAGGTTAAGGAGTATCAGATCGGGGTGTAATTAAAGGCTGTCTCGGATCGCATGTGCCCCGAGAGCTGGAGCAAGGCTCTGCCCTGGGCAGGGACCGCTCCGAGGACTGGCTGCCTCGTCCCCAAGGAGGTGCTGGAGTCCATCCCCATCCCCTGGAGCACACTCCGGGATGGCCCGGGCAGCGCTGCCAGAGGGAGCTGGGACCCCTGGGCACAGTCACCTCTCCCCAACCCTGACCCCAGATCTGCCCGGTAAGGGTTGGGTTTTCTGCAGCTGGAGCCGTGAGACAGGATGGAACCATTTAGGGGCAGAAGCTAACAGATCTACTAATGGCTTTTGCTTACCTGGAGCAATTAGCTGGGAGCAGTATTGATCGTAAGGGTCATTCTCAGTCACCGAGGGGTATCTGGCCTACACCGTGACACTTGTCCAAAAAGAAACCCTGAAAAGGGATTGGCGACACCGGCTATACCTCCAGTGTCATGTGCCTTTGAATGTATATCATCGGTAGGTTTTCTTATGTTGACATATGAATAAGATGCCAACAGCCCCCTTTAATAGCCTTGCATAATGCGCACACCTGCTCCAGTGTAATTTGCTGCGTTTCAGCACATCAGCTGGCTCAAACGAATGAAGAACGTCCTTCCACAGTGCTGCTGTCCGAAGGGAACAAAAAGGGGGCTATTTGTGTCCCCGCACCACGTATAACCCTCGCACGGCTGCGAGCGTGCCTTCACACGCACAACTCAAACACTCACCGAGGAGAAGCGGTTCCATTTGTACAAACAGCGGAACAACGAGGGAAGGACAGAATTCAGTCTGGATATTAAAAGGGAAAACCAGAAAAGCCACACAATGTGCAAGTTGGCATTGACCCAGCTGTAGCCGAATGCGTCTCTTGTGAGGCTTCGGCCCTGCTTGGCTTTCCATCTGTCTGAGCTTTGACATCAACGTCAAACAGGCCTGTCTTAAGGCCATGTTTTTTGGTTTGTTGGGGCATTTTGACCCTAGTGCTGCCGGCCCGCCTTCCTTCTCACTCCCAAATTCAGGTTCGAGGTGCGCCCTCAGGTTTCTCCTCGGGCACCGTCCTGGCAAGAACACGCCTGGGCTGGGTTTCTCCTCGGGCCGTGTTGAATCACCGCAGGGAGCACGTTTCTGCCGTCCCTTCTCCGGGTGCTCCTGGTGCCCCCCGTCTGGATCCCAGCCCCGGGAGCGGTGGGTGCGTGGTGACAGGGGGGTCCCTCCTGCAGCGTGAGGGGGTGCGAGGCCAAGCGAACCCCGGCCTGGTCCCTGCGACGCGCGGGGCTGGATGGCTCCCACAGCACACCTGCTCTGCCTCCTTAATTAATACCATGTTTTACATTTTGTTTTAATAAAGCCTTTTTATTACGGAGCTTGTTCCCATGGTAGGAAAAATTGAAATTCTTTGCAAGAGCATTATAATTAAGCTGTAGTGCAACAGGGAGGAATGTGTCTTGCTGGAAAGCCCCTGTCTGAGCCGTCTCGCCGTGAGGGTGATCCCGGCAGACGTGGACAGGGCTCCTTTGGTTCGTGCTTTGGGAGATTCCTGCCCGAGCGATGCCTTTTCCCCGCGGTGCTGCACCGCTGCTGCCCGTCGGGCTCAGTCTCAGCTGGATTTCACAAGCCGGAGAGATGGAGAATCCCTCTAAAGCAGCAGATCCCAAATTTTTGGCTCTCAGGCCCGTTGCAGCTCTCCGGTGCTGGCGGCCGGGCAGGGCAGCAGGTTTTATTGCTGAGCTGGGTTCTGCGGGTCGTTCATTGACTGGTGCGGGGCGTTCCCAGCTCACGCCACGCGGGGATGGAGGGGCCAGAGCTCCGCCATATGGAGCCGGTTCGGGGTGTTTCTCCGGTTTGGTATAAAATACCAAGAGTGGAAATACCGGAGGTAAAATACTTTGTTATTTTAGGTCTGTTGTAGATTGCTCCTGTAGTTTAAAAATCAATATAGCCAGTGCATACACAGCTGTTCGTAACATGGAGATTCCTTGCGATGAGCGTAAGGAAGCTGGGGCTCACAGTGAGGTTAAAGCATCACTGTTGAAGAAAGGCAGCTCAGCAAGAGGAGTTAATTGTGTCAGAATTAGTTGTGAATTTGGAAACAGATTTTTATTTTCTCTTTGACAAAAAGTCATGTTTATAAAATTAGACAAAGCCTGCCCAGGAAGAGCCGTTCTGTTCCTGCCCGTTAGTGCATCTCTGACCTCAGGGATGCTTATTTACGAGGCAAGAAGATGGAAATGCTTCATTAGCAAGCAACATTGCATGTGATCTGGAGAAGGTCCTAATAGAGTAAATTAGGAGGGAAACATCTGTTGCTTTCTGTCTTGGTTTTAGTGCTCAATCTGGTGCTAATTCTGGCCTTTTGTGACCTTTTTATGTGTCCATCCTAAGTATGAGGCATGTTCTGTTCATTAGCTGTGGATGTGTGTTGCAGCCTCTGAACTGAACTGCTTTAGAGCTCATCCCCACCCTCTCGGAGAGATTTGTTTCTTTCTTATTTCCTTCATTCCTGAGACCTGACGGACAAAGCGTTGGAGGGAAAGGTGGCAAAGGGGCGTTGAAATCCTGAGCCAGCAGGAGAGATGTGTCTATATACACACGCATATGGAGGATCCAGGGTTTTGCCCTCTTCCCCCTTCTGTGTAGTGATTTTATCATCAAAAAATAGCTAAAGGTTATAAGATAAAGTCATCCTCTCAGTGGCAGGGAGAGGAGCTGGTGGGTGCTCCCCATCCCACGGGGCTGGGGTCGATGCTCCAAGCCCCGAGTCACAGCTGCCGTCCCAGTCGCAGAGGAGTTTTGTTCAAGCCTTAAAACACTTGCTCAAATTAACAACCAAAAATGTCAAATGTGTCCACAGCTAATTATTCATTAGATGCATAATTAGTGTGAGATGATCATGACATTTTACTGTTATTAATTTTTATACTCTAATAGGAATTAAATCGGTCCACGATCACAGAGCACAGTTTGAACCCTGCTCCGGAGGTGCCTGTTGCTGGCAGGGCAGGATGCTCTCGGGAGCCCTGGCTGCCAGCGGAGCCTGGAACGCCGTTATCCTGCCGCATTCCACAGCAGGGATGCAAATGGAAAGCGTCACCCTGCGGGATCTGGGGGGAGTCCATGGGCCTCGTGCCGGATAGCAAGGTGCAAGGTTTGCTGGCAGCTTGCAAAAAGAAATGAAATTACAGGGAAAGAGCTGGGGTTTCATTTGAGTGGAAAGAACTGGCTTTGGTGAAATGCTCCAGTCACCGAGTCAATCATTACTTTTAGGTATTCAAGGAGGGATATCCTTAAGCTTATTGCAAACAGTGGACAAAATATTTGTATTATAACACACCTTATCCCTAGATGGTGCATTCTAAACAAACACCTTCTGCCCAGGTAAGACGTTCACTCGGCAGTGGTTTCCCTAATTGCATCTTCTTTCAGGCCTTGCTGGGAAACATGCCTTGCAAATTCAGTATTGTGATTAATTTATATGAAGAATGCAGTGTTGAGTTTCACAGTTTCTTTTCCCTCACAAATATATTCATTCTGCAAAGGATGTTTTGAGCTTTCACACCAACAAAAATTCGGGATTCTCTAGCAAGTATAAAAACAAATAAGCCTGAGATGTGCCGTTTCTGTTAAGTGTTTGTTCATGCGACTCTGTGCCACCGATCAGTGCTGAGAGGCTTCTAAGGAAACCTGCCAATGGTTGTCCATCGCATCTGTCTCCCTCCGTTTCCCATCAGGAGAACGTAGGAGATGCCCGGTTGGGAACCTGGGCACCTTCCTGCTTTGGCCAACCCAACCTCCATTCTCAGAGGTTCAGCTGCTACTCAGCGAGGACTGTGGCTAGGAAATCTGCCGTCACACACAGACTCCACTTGGGGAGTGGACTCCACACGTGGGGAGCATATTAAAAGACCTGTCTCTCCAAATGGTAATTCCTCAGGTGACAGGAATTCCCTTGGATGGATGTCTGTGTTGACATGGGGAGTGGCTCAGGCAAGTGAGCAGTAAGTGGCCTTGCAAGCGGAGTTCAGTGCATTAACTGCAAATAAGTAATTATTTCTGCACATGTTCATTTTTAAGGCATTTTGTTCTGAGAGAGTGTTGATGCTATCAGGTTTCCTGAGATCAGTTTTTAACCTTCTGCTCTTCCTCTCCTTTAAATAGAGAGTTGTGGGGTGCAGGTAGACAAGCTGAGCCTCCTAAATACCAAGCCTCGTTGTCTTCATTAAAGCAACGATAAACTCAAAAAGAGCAAAATATATTGGGTTCTGTTCATTAAGAGACTGGCGGGTTTCTGGCTTTGTTGTCTTTTAATACACCAAGAACAGATGCAGGTTGACAAGTGGCACCAGCCAAGGGACACAGCTTTATAAGGTTGTGTTGAAGCGGGGCTTGGAAGTAGCCAGCTGAAATCTAATTTGTAACCAAGTGGAATAAATTGGAACTGATAGTTATTCAATTAATGGCATGGGCAGCAAGGTGAGGTCTCCTCGCAAAATAGCAGAATAAGGTTTCTTGACAGGGAGGTTTGGGAAAACGGGGCACGGCACCAGGTTTTCAATCAAATTCAGCCATTAATCATCTAAGTAGCAGGAGGGAGATGTGATTATTATAGAGAGGCTCAGCAAAATGGTTTGAGTGAGCACTTCCCAAAATGTGATGGAATCCAAAGTGGAGCCAGTGGACGTGCCCAGGAGCCTCCCTGGGGCCAAGGGTTTCCCAGGCAGCGCTGGATAAACCGGGAACCTCCCTCCTGCCAGCAGCAGCCACCGGGACCAAAGCCGTGCTGTCATCTCCTGGGGGTCTCCCTGTGCCCCGACGGCGTCCCTGGGCACAGAGACCCGGCCTCTTCCGCTGTTCACCCGCTGAATTAGAAGTTCCTTTTGTATCTGACAATGTTGTGTTTGCCTGCTGGGGATCTCAGTAAGGATGGGCAACGTTAGTGTGTTTTTAGCGCTGGTTGTGCATCCAGGGATGCTGAGGAGGTGTTTGCTAATGTATTCCCCAGGCTCCATGTGAGCTCCCCTGATGCGGCGTTTCACATCTTCGGATAATTTGCATAGTGATGAAACTGCCACAGTTCTCTCCACAATAAGCAGACCAAGAAATATAGAAAAACTTTTTTTTTTTTTGTTTAATAGAAAGAAAAATTTCTTCCTATGCAAATGGCCTCCATAATAATATTATCAGTGTTGCCTCAGGCTTACACAAGCTGAATGGAAGGGAAGTTGAGTTTATGACTTTCAGCAGAATGGTTTTAAGCTTTATCAGTTCAGTATACAAGTAGGAGAGGAAGACTCACTTTACCTGGAATAATGGGACTCTTTGGTTGCATTTAAGAGCAAGCCAAACAAGTAATTTGACAGGAAAGTCTGTTCTGGTGGCTGGGAGCCCTCGGGATCCCATCGGTGCTGCCGTTCCCGGGGCACGGGGCTGGGGCAGCCGTGGCTGTGGGTGCAGCCTGTGCCCGGACCCTGGGGCCGCAGGCTCCTCTCCCTGGAGGGTCTGCGCAACCCGTGCCCGGTGCCGCAGCCGTGGCTGGCACCGACCTGTCGGTACCGGCTGCTCCGGCCACAGGGAGCTGGTTTGATGCCTTCACGTGAACCATGGGCACCTTGGTGGGTCTGTGGGACCTGCGCTGGGATCTGAGCCACCAGCAGCAGCCACAGGATGTGAAAAGCTTGTTCAGGAACATGGTTCATGCCCTCGGCCCGGGCTGCCAAAGCGTGAGAGCGGGACGCTCCTCCGTCGGCACTCGGTTGCACAGGACCTGCTGCCGCTCCACGCCGTCCAACGGACAGCTTCGTGCTCGGGAGCTGCAGGCACAACTAAGAGAGAGCAAAGCAAATATGCTGAGGCTTCTTCCAAAGCCTGAAAGTTCTCCCAATGCAAGGTTCTGGTGGTGTGAGGTTGGGGTCTCGTGCCTGGGGCTCCCGAGCGGCAGCCCCCTGCGAGCTGTGCTCGGCAGACACCTGGGATGCCGGCCCTGGGGCTTTCTGATTTGTGCCGGCACTTCGTTTACAGCTGGGATTATTAAAGAAGTCATGAGAAATGCTTCAGCAGTGAGCACCAGGGCTGCTGTGGGCTTTCCCCCCAGGGAGCAGCAGGTCGTGTTTGGGCTTTGGCACAGAGACTCTCTTGGCTGCTGCGAATGAGTACAACTGAAAATTTGTGCAGATTAGCTCAGATATTGAGGTCAACGTAAATGAACCACAAAGATGAAGTCTAAACTACAAAACATTTCTCAAGTTGTAATCTAAATATAGTCCAACATCTGTGGTCTTTCATTAAAAGCAAAGTTATGAGAGTGAGATTTCACTCAGCGACACTGATTTGGTGCCTGCGAAATCATTAACAATTTGATATTGCAGCTTTCTCGTTATAAACTTCTGTGGGAAAGGGGAATTAATTTTTCTGTCCAGTCAGGAGTTGTCAGAGGATATCCCTCCCTTCCTGCGTAACCGGATCCGAAATTCCTCCCATATGTGGATTGACCCCTTCTCTCTGGGGAACACATTAGTTGAAGTCGCACTTCTAATTAAACCTGTGCTGCAGAAGCGGAGTGTAGAAACGACGCGGAGTAGCAGTGGCAGCCTGAGGAATTTGCAGGAGGGTTAAGCAAGGCAGAGGGTTATACATCAGGCAGCTTTCAGATTGGGGAGCCAAAGAGGAGGCTGCTCCTGGCAAATCTTTTCCACTTGTAGGTAGGACGCTTTTCTGTAAGTGAGAATGTGAGGGAAGTCAGAGGATCTTCTTATTGTGGCAACATCTCAAGCTGTCTCTTGATGCGCCAGCACTTTATCACTTCCCTGCAGAGCAGAAGGCAGCCAGGATGGAAGGAGCTTCTCTCTCCGTCTTCGAGCGCTCTGGTCCCTTTGGTGCCTCTTTGCCCCCTGTGCCCCTTCCCCGTTTGCTCTAACGGGGAGCAGTGAAACACAGACCTGCTCTTGTTTCCCCCTCGCCTGGCCATCTCTTATCTTTCTGACCTGGATTAACGTCTGCCAAGAGAGAGGTGTCTGTTCGGATCACCAGACCCACCGTGATTCTGGATTTGCTGATGAATCTTCTCCTCTCTCCCCACGAGAGCCGGTGCCCAAGGGAGCTCCTGGTGGAAGCAAATGCCTCTGCCACCCGTTGGCAGGGAAGGAGTCAGTGCGGGGAGGGACGGGGTTTTGGCCCCGGTGGGCAAAGCTGCCGCCTCCCTCTGCCCAGAGCGTGTCCCCCGGGCTCCAGCCCCCGTCGGGAGCAGAAACAGGGACCGTGTGCCAGGGCCAACCTGCACGGCTTCTCCCCACACCCTTCGTCCTTGGTTTAGGATGCTCTGTTCCCATATCTGTAAGCAAAGTATGTGTAATTCCATTGTGAAGAAAGCAACTTACAAAAATGGGGAAAATGAGAAAAGATGCAAGTGGTCTTATCTAGTCCTGATATCAAATTTACAAGGTAGACACGACCTGTATTCTCAATGGAGCTTCATCTTAGCAGGGTGAAGTAGTAATGATGAATATTTCTCTTTGGCAGTGGGATATTGATGGGAGGATTCACTTTGCCATGGTTGTGCTCTCATAAAAGCTCAGGAGAGCTCCAGGTGTTCTCTCTTTAATATTGCGTTGATAGCCTGATGGTTTCTTGCTGACAAAACTTCCACTGTCCTTAATATCAGCCTGTCTGCATTCATCAGCTGCAGAGGTTTTCCCTCCTGTCGGATTCTAGAATAGCATGACAGAAAATGGAGAAAGCGTAGGAAGCCAATATGATCATTTTTTAATCTAACCCCCCTATTCCAGGGAGGGGGTTGTGCTGTGATGGCTGGAAGTTGCGATGCAACTAATATGCAACAAATGCTAGATGTCATTGTGGTGAAGCGTGTGGAAATATATTTTTCAATATTCTGCCTGTGTCCAGCTGCAGTACTGAAAAAAGCCCCACTCACGGCCTGTGCCGCACTCCTGCACGGTCCTGAAGGAGCCCACATGCTTCAGGAACATGGAACGGTGCTTAGAAGGAGCTACAAGTCCCTTCAGCAGCCTGGGTGGGTTCAAAGGCCAGGAGTATCTGGCACCCCTTTGGAGCTACTGTCTTCAAGAGCAACTGTTGCTCCCTTTATAGACCATCCCATCATTTATCAAGGAAATATTATCACAGAATATCACAGAATCATCGTGGTTGGAAGGGACCTCTGAGATCATTGAGTCCAACCACAAAAAAACCCCAAACGAAAACAAAAAAACAAACAACAACAACAACAACAAAAAAACCCCCACAAAAACAAAAAACCCCACCAAACCAACAACACACACAACAGCCCACCACATCACACCCACCCACAAACCAATAATCTTGGGCACTAGAGCATGCCCTGAAGAGCCATGTCTACACGTTTCCTAAATACCTCCAGGGATGGTGACTCCACCACCTCCCTGGATGCAATACCGTTGAAGTTCAAACTTGATATTCTGTCTGTCCCCAGAGATCCATTCCTGCTGGGCAGAGCTGGGCTCACAGATCTTCAGGCTGGGGGAGGATCAGGCGTTCGACTTTTAACCACTCTCTTCAATGGCCTAAATATTAACGCCTCATGCGAGGGTGATCGAACTGGCCTGTGCCCGCAGACCACAAGAGCTCGCTGGATCTCCCCACATCCTTGTTAATGGGAAATTTATCAGAGTGTCCTGGCGGTTCTGGTGGCATCCCTTTGAGACCGGTTCTGAGCCCAGTAGTATTGAAAATTTTATCAACCATCTGAAAGAAATTATAAAATCATTACCTGCAAGTTTTATCACCACTTCTACTTGTGAAGTTTTGCAGGGTAATAAATACGGATAAAGATTGGTCACAGAAATTAGTCTGAACACAGTTATTAGAGGTGGGTGGAGTTATCAACGTGTTTGAAGTGAAAAGCAAGCTTTTTCATCAAAAAGAAGGGTGAGAGCACACTTGTAGGATGGCAGCAACCAGCGGCGTCTCTGAAAATGGCTTCCAGTCCATAAATGTCCAAATCTATGGGAGTTAGGACTTTGTGTGGTTCTGTGATGAGCAGTGCTAGCGTGTCCCCAGCCGTGGTCCTCCCACTTTTAAAGGCAGAAAATTGCTGGGGCTCTGGGGGTGAGCGCGGGGTGTGGAGCATGGGCAGCGAGACCCCGGCACTGGCTCCGGCATCGCTCCGGCACTGGCTCCGGCACCAGCACCACGCTGCACTGGGGGCCAGGGGGGGGCTGCCTGCAGAGCTGGGAGAGGGCAGAGGAAGGGGATATTTATGCGTGAAGGACTGTCAGGGCTGGAAAGATGAAAATCTGTTGTGCTCTCCCAGGGCTCCTAACTTTCTTCCCTCCAGGCAGCTGGCAGGATTTCTCTAAATATTTGAGATGGTAAAGGGCTTAAACTGGATTACTCCTGGACATGAGCAATTATAATTGTAAATGCATTATTATCTGAGCACTCTCCTGATGCTGTTTTGGCACCAGGGCCTGACACAGTGACAGGCAGGGTCTGAGGGTCAAGTGCAGTGGAAGGAGAGAGCCCCAGTTTGCAGCAGACCTGACCTACTGGGAGCCGTCCCTTGCAAAGCGTCCCCTTCCCATCCTCCGAGAGCTGAGAAAGGGCGTCCAGATGCCACAGGGTTCAATAGTTGTGTTGTGTTGCAACTGTATTTATTAAATGGATAAATACCAATTAGGAACAAATATAAACCCGGTGCATTTTACTGTGTATCAGTTTCAGTTGGAGTTTTCTGGATATGAATGTTCTTTTAAGAAGGCCTGGGTGGTTTTTTGGAACAAAGCACAGCCTTCTGTTTTTTTCTGAAGTACAGCATTTAGATAGATTTACATGTATTTAAATCTTTGCCACTCAACTGATACTAATATAAAGGGGTAAAATCCATATGCAGAGAGCAAAAATAATGATGGCAGAAAGGCTATAAAACATCCATTTCCTAGAGGTGTAAACCACCCCCCGGCAGCCCTGAGGTTTGCCCTGGTGTTTGCTGCCGCCAGGACGGAGGGCAGCAGGGGAAGGAGGGTGGCTGTCCCGGCTGGGGTCTGGCCAGATGGCGAGCCCCGTGTTTCGGCGTGAGATCGGTCCCTGCCTCTTTCCAACCTCTCCATCCTGAGCTCCAGTCGCAAAGCTGTGGTCCTTCTGCAGCGGAGACGCAGTGGCAGGTCCCAGCCCATGCCCGGCCGGAGCAGGAGGAGCAGCGGCTGCTCACCCCGGGAGAACCCAGACGCCCGGAGACAGACTTGGGTGTTTAAAAGAAGGGTCCAGAAGAAAGATCTTGGAAACTGTTGGGGTGCCGGTCCAAGGGCTGTTCCAGGTGGAATGAAGCACAGGAGGACGTGGCTGCGTGGACAAACCCACACAGATGGAGTCACTTGGTGTTGACTTTTCCATCACGAGTGGGAAGAGCATGTGGGGACCAGTGTGGGGTCCTTCTCTCCCTGCTGGGCAGGGCACCGGTGGGAAAGCAGCTCCAGTGGGGCCAGAGCCAGCTCCGGGGAACCGGAGCACGAGGCCTGGGTGAGGGTCTGGGGCTGGGTCCCAGCGTTGCCAGCTTCTTAGGGAGCCCAGCATCGGCTGTGGGGAGGGATGGATCGGGGATGGACCTGCCGTGCAGGGGGCATGTGTGTCAGCAGCGGCAGCCCCAGCGGCACTGTTCTGGTGTGGTTTCGTGTTTAAGGGGAACATGGTGTTAAAAGAACCCTATGGTTTTAAATTAGTTTGTGTTTCATTGTTGAATTTAACTGATCCAAGTGATTGGCAGGGTATTGTTAAATAAGAAATCAGTCTGTTGGGCACAAAGTGAGATCCTGGTTCCCGACAGCGAAGGGTGCATTGGGAGGAAACACGACGCACAAAATGCAGCATTTTCTACAGCCTGAAAGCGTTCCCCTTCCCGGAGCCAAGGGGTCAGGAATTTACCTCCTGCCTGGTTTCCAGAGAGATCCCCGTGTTTCTGTCATATGGAGAAGAACAGATCAGAGGACGTTCAGCGGGAGCTCGGGAGACTGGTGATATATGAGCCTTTTAAATGAAGTGTTTGCATATAGCAGTGTTGGAAAGAGGTCGCCAGCAGTTCGCACGCACACACACCCACGCGCTCAGCATCCTCCGCATCTCCAGCCTCCGGGAAAACAGCTGCCTCCCTCTCCAGCAGCACAAGCCTGGACTTCAATTTCCCCCCATGAAAAGCAAAGAAAAAGACGACGTGCATGAGCATCCGGCACAATAGGAAGGACCAGGATGTCCCATCTACTTGGCTAGAAAGCTGGGAAAAATCATCCAATATAATTTTTGCTGTGGGTTCTGTTGGGAAAATGAGATAGGGGTTTAGCCTTGTGAGGAAATAACTTTCAGGACCATGTAAGGCTTGATTGCAGCTCTTTAATTAGCTGCTGACTGTAAAAAGGTGTCACCGGCAGTGGGCTGCACACCAGGAGAGCAGCACCGTGGTGCTCCCAGAATTTGGGTTAATGTGTGCAATAGAGTTTCCTTTGTGGGAAGGGTTGGCGGGGACTAAGACAAGACACCGTCAGCGCGTCCCTCAAATATCTGCTGATCTCTGGTGCCTCGCTTGGTGTTTGAAAATGGTTTGAAGTCGAGGTGTTGATAAAAGGAAAGCTTCATAAAACAATGCCAACAAAAATAAATGAAATCCTTTTATCTGATTCCTCGCCGGTCCCTGGAGGTTCATGAGACCACAAGGTCATCTGCATCAAGGGGGAACCACAAGGTCATCTGCAAAGAGTAGACTGGAAAGGCTTTTTTTTATATCTGCATGAGCAGTTAACTGGAGCATGCTGCAGAGTGTTTACAGCAGGATTTTGGCTTCACAATGGATTAAAAGATTTTAAAATCCATCTGCAGAATATCTTGAACTTTAGCATTGTTGTGTGCTCAAAATAACGTTAGTCTTTTAATGTTTGATGCGCTGGGAGCCTTGAGGGGGAATCAAAGGATTTTGGAATGGCGTGAGAAGGGGAGGGCGACCGTTGGCATCAGCGGGGTCCTGTTGGAGTCAGTGACATGGGACCCGCTGCTGGCAGAAACGCCCCCGTGAGCTCAGGAGCTGCTTCATAAGGGCAATGGGGGGGCCAGGGCTGCGGAACAAGCCAGGGCTTTTGCCCTCTGTAGAAACAGAGACCCTGGGACACCCCGAGATGGTCTCGCCAGGACGGTTCTTGCTGAGTTCCGCGGGCTCTCCCCACTGCTCTGCCTGATGTTCGGTGACTCTCAGGTGTCCAAAGCACCTTTGCAGGCATGTGTCCCTCCTTTTGCTTTGTTGCCCCCTCGCAGGAGACGTCCTTCTCCCAGCTGGGCACCGTGGGAGCTGGAGACATGGGGAAGGAGGAAGGTTGGCTTGGGCATAGGCATGGCTGAGGGAGAGGGAGGAGACAAAGTCTGCTCTATCTCTAGATAGAGCTCTTCCTCCATCTTTTTGGGGGCTCATGTGAATTTGGGAAGTGTCTTTTTAAACCCACAATAAGCCAATTTTCAAAATGACTCAGAGATATCACCCGAATTAGTTCCAAAGTCCCACAAATGCACACCCGCCCAGAAAAGTTCAGCAGTCAGTAGGAGTATGAGTTGGCAGCTTTCAGGGGCTTGTGGTCCTGCTGCTGTTGGTAGCCCTGGCTGCGGCCACCGGGAGCTCTGGGATGGCAAGTGCCTGGTGCTGGCACCCAGACCTGCTCCCAGAGCCCTGGGACCAGACCCCATGCTCTTCTCCCTCGTGGGGCAGGGGGTCTCTGCCAACACGGAGCCAGGCGTCTCGGCCTGTGACAAATCGCTTTTTAATTGCCTCAAGGAGGAAATCCATTAGTCTTCCCTTTACGTGAGAATCATAGCAAAATTCTGCTAAACAGGAGCAGATGACGCACTCCAAGCAGAGCAGCTCGGCTGCTGCCGTCCGTTGACATCCCTGCCCGCTGCGGGGCATTAATTTTCAATCCAACAAACCTGAAGTGTCCGAGCCCCCTCCCGCCCCCTCAAGCTCTGCTGACACAGGGAACGGCGTTGCGGTGATGCATCAATTGTCAAAGGCGTTTGTCTTGTCTTTTCCCCAGTTCCTTCTGTTGGTTTTTTGGTTTTTTTTTTTGCCTTTTTTAAAGCAAATGGCAGTTCTTTCTTTTCTTAGAAGTGTAGCCAATAGGACCTGGAAGGCTTCGACCCTTCTGGCAGCAATGTCCCTTTGCCTTCTCACATCTCCCAACTGCAGCAAACAGGCAGGAACCTCAGAGCATGCTGTTATGGCAAATTATTGCCCTGCCATCTTAATTTAAGCCTCGTTGCTACAAAACAGGGTTCAGAAGTGCCTCTGAGCTGTTGACAGCTGTGGCAATCACAGACTGCTCTTGCTGTGGCTGGTGGCCCTTTCAGGCAGGTTTGTCGCTATTTTTCGGTATCTTTTGTAGGAAGAAATGCAGTTAATGGCAGAATCTGAGTCTTACCAGTCCACAATGGTTTTTTTCTCTCTGGGCTTTTCGCTTTTTGTGAGGATTCACTGCATCCAGGCACAGGTTTGCAGCAAGACAGCAAGAATCCAGGATGTGGGACCACCTGTAAAACCAGCCTCTCTGTCTGCTTTTCTAGCAATAGCTGGTGATTTAGCAACTGGTGTTCCCTCTATTGGGCTTTGTTTTTACAGCATCCCTCGTGGGCAAGACCTGACCGGTGGATGCTGGACACAGGGATCCCAGCAGTCCCTGCCACCCAGCTTAAAAGATGCAAAAAGGGTGAAAAATCTGGCTGGGACGGATACATGGAGCCTCGGTCACTGCGTGGTGCGATCTTGCTGTGCTCAGATGTTCCCTAACAGGAAGAACAGTAGCAATAAATATTCCTTCATACCGTACAATCAGGACATAAAAAGCAGGGAGGACCATTCTTCCAGACAAGGAACTCCATTGTGGGACGCTGCAGTGTAAAAAGCAAGAGCAGGAAAGGTGACTGTAATTGAAATTGGCCGTGTAGAAAGGATCCGTGCGGCAAGGAGGAATCTAGAGTCAACACAGGGGGATGGCTACTTTGTTGACTCTGTTACTTAACTTTATTTCTATGTTCTTCAGTAGAAACAAATCTCTTCATGCTCACCCGTTTGCTCTGCTCTTATAAGGAATATGTATCTTTAAAATTGCAGATTAACATTATGTTAAAATTCATTATTATAATGTGCACAGGGAAATTATACTAATATAAACATTTATGGTAGAGTATAATTGTTGGAATTTCAGCAAGCAGTCCCAGTTCAGTACCCAACCTGTAAGACGAAACACTTCTCTGGTCACAGCTCTTTCTTGCTTATGGGACCAATAAATGAATTTGCATTTGCAAGTTAGATAAATCCTTTGAATGTATTATTGATGCAAACAAATGAGGATTGGGGCTCTAGACAATACCTAATGAAGCTGACTCGACACAGGCTGCTCCCGCTGAAGGGTGCCAGGTTTCGGTGCGGGAAGACGGATGCCTGTTTCATCCCGTAATTATCCCGTGGCTTATGCTTGCTTTATACGTTCCTTGGCTAGGCACAAAGCTAAGGGCACCACGGTAAGTAATTAATTACTGGGGATCCACTGGCAGCTATTAAAGAAAGCTCATGCTCAGTTGATAGTTTGTGACTGTGTCTGTGCTTTGATCTTTTTCTGGACTCGGGGTGTTGACTCTCCCAATTATTTTTTCTGGTAAATATTGCTAATCAGAAGATCTTTTAGAAGCGGTTTGTACCTTTTCTGAAGATGGTTGCTTTTTTTCAGCTGCAGGTGCTGAAATAAACTTAGTTGAAAAGGCCTACTCTATACATCTGAATTATAAATAAGGTGCACAGCGTTGGAGTAAATGCCAGCTGAAAGGCTGCAGCAGTGGGCGGTGGAAAGAACCTTCAACCTGCTGGAGAACTGAGCATTTCCCTTCCCTGACGAGAGAATCACTGGAGAGCAAAAGGTTACTCTCCTCCTATGCCATTAAGGAAGGCATTCCCAGCTTCAGGACTTAATCCAGAAAACAAACCAGACGCTTCATGCTATAGGGTGGGGTGAAGCTTCTGTGTGTGCTTCAAAACTGCATCCGCGGGGTACGAGAGCCAACAATTTCCACATTGAAAATGAGTGTTTGTGACACTGTAAAATGTATGCAGCCTGAGTTAATAGGATCCTGTTTTCTCTCCTGGCATTTCTGGTTGGGGCTGGGTTCTGCAGGCTCATCCACCTGTGGGATGCGGGCGCAGCGTCCCCGGTGCCGGGATGCAGGCAGGGGCTTGGAACCTCCCTGGTCACTTCATCTCCCTTTCCCTTGGATCTCAGGCTGCAGAAGATCCTAGTCATTCCCTGCATTGTCCAGGCACAGTTGGTCACTCTGAGCCGGGGCAGAGGAGCGGCAGCAGCCCGTTTGAGGAGGGTATGAGCCTGCCGCGTGGTGAGAGCCCGGCGGGTGCTGTGGAACTTCATTTCAACAGAGAGGAGACAAGTGCGGTGCTGTGGAGATCTGCTGAAGCAGAAAGGCCAGACAGCCACCCCGAGCATCTTCCAGGGAAGGTTTGTTTTTCCTCCTCAGGAGGGCAAGCCCAATTCCTGTGGATAGGGCTTCTCTGTTCTAACATGATTTAGAAACCAGACTCCTCGCCTGCCACGGCAGATCTCTTTAAGATACAGGGGGAACATTTGTGCATGCACCTTTTTGACTCTTCCTAACTATCCTTTTTCAGCACCGTAATTCAGGTGTCTCAGAGAGGTGACATCCCAAATAGCATCCCTTGGTGGGCCACAACATTGGTGCTTCTAATTACAGGGTGTGCTGCCTGAAGGTTCGTTAACCACAGAAGGACAGTGGTGTGATAGGGCAGGGAGGGGGAGGGAGGGGTTAACGAGACCCCAGATGTGGCTCCGTTCACTGCCTCCTCCGGCACAATGTGACGGATGATGCTGGTTGTGCTGGTGTTCCTCTGAATTTGAGGCTATGCTGCTGGTAGCGGTACATTTTAGAAAAATGGGTAACTATGGGGAGCCACAACCCTCTGGCAAGAAGGTTTCCCATGGAAATAAATGCAGCACAAGAGTCAGGCAGCTATCGTAGTGACCTCCAGAAATGCCCCCAGGGAAGACAAGTTAAGTGGGGCTGAGCTGGCCTCTTGTGTCCTGGGGCCAGAAGAGAAAAATACAGTTGCTTTGAACACCTCGATCTAGAAGTGGCAGCTGGAGTTTGCTCGTTTCTCAGCTTTAATTCTCACTGGCAGCAACTTGAATTCATGGACCTAATTGCTAGTTCTCTCTTCTGTGCAGGTGGCAACCAGCCGGCCGGTTGGCAATGAGTAATGCATTGGGTTAAAGGCTTCAGAGGGATAGTTACCTGGTCAGAGAGGTCACAGAAACTATTGTTGAGGCCTAAAAACCAAACAGAACTATAGCAACTTGATTAATTGGCTAAATTAGAGAGGCTTTGACCTACATCACAGAAGTTTAATGAATTAGTTGATTAGTTACAGAAAGTTGTTTCACCACAGCAAAGCAGGGAAGGTCATTGGTCTCCAGAAAATGACCTGGAAACTGCCAGAACGGTGCTTTGAGGCAAACTGTTTTTCTCACTCTGGTGGAGTGAATGAGGTTTCCAGACCCTGTGCAAAGCACAAGAGAAAGGGGCGTTAAACTCTGCAAATCCTGCAGTGCCCAGGACCTGGCATTACTTTCCAGCATCCCAACCCTGGTCAGACTGGCTTGCTTGCTCATGGCTTGTGCACTCCTATTTTCCACCCTTTCTGCCTTGTTTTTAGCTCTTCGTTTGCTGTGTTGGTGTGTTTGGAGAACTTGCCGCCCTCCCTCCTGGGTTGGTACCAGTATTCCCCGCAGAACGATGCTGCGGATCTGCTTTTGGATTGGCACACTGCAGAGTGGTGGTAACAGTTTGAGGTTAATTGTGCTTATGATATAACAGTTTCATGTGGGGAAGCTAAAGTGCAATAGTGTGAGTCTGGGCTGCTGCCTGTGTTCATCATTTTGGGGAAAACACAGATAAAATTGGGTACAGAACGTCTGCTGCAAATTCAAGGCAGGTTGCTTCCCGGTGATGTGCGGGCAGGAGACAGTGTGGGCACGGAGCAGGAGGACGTGCCTGTTTTGGGCTGCTCTGCCCCAAACTGTGAGGCTTCCCCATGCCCCGACCAGCTCCCAGCAGAGCTGCAGGTGACACCGTGTGCTCCTCAGGGCACGGGAACGGGGCTGCTCTGTCACTCCCTCTCCTTTCTGGCCAATTTCAGGCAGTTTCTGGGATGTGGAGGGACCCTTCGTGTAGCTGTCAAATGCTTTGGGACAGCCCAAGAGCAGGAAAATGTTTTCCCTCCCCTTCAACTCACCCAGATTTGGCTCATCATCAGGTGCTGAATAAAAAGGGGCTGCTCAGATTAGCATTTTGGAGCTTGCTCATTACAAGTCGTTGCACTTTTAAAATGAGTTTCCATTTACATTTTTTGCCAACAGGCAGCTGTGAAAAAGCCCTTGGACTAAACTCTCTCCTTAGGGGGTAAAGCAACCTCCAGTATATTTTAATGGATTCTTGTCAAATTACTGATCAGAATAAATCCAAGTGCTCTTGGAGACTGAATGTTTCTTGTTAAACTCTCCAAAAGAAGAATAGGATTGATTTGCAAATGTCACTTGTGATTTAAAAGCTTAAAGGTGAGGACATCGGGATATAATTAGCAGCAGCTGATTTTTCTTTTATTTATTTCTTGTTGTCATGTGTGAAAACGTGATGCCCTCAAGTGACTTTCCCAGGCAGCCTGAGCTGGTGGCCAGCAAAGCTGGTACCCGGAGGTGCAGAGCTGGGTCTGAGCTCTCATTGCCTCCTGTGGGTGGGGAAAACCAAGCGATTTCAAGTGATTGAAATGTGAGGTGTCCACCTCACGTTGCTGCCTCCTGTGCTGCCTTTTGATGAAGTAGTGTAAGTATTGAAATTACCACACATTGCAGGTGATCTTTCTTAGTTTAAGGAAAGAGACAAGTCCCTGCAACACTGTTCTGATTTCCAATATTGGGAAATATTCGTGTCAGATACCCCTGTCACTTCCACCCCCGAGCCGAGAGGGCAGCGGTTTCCAAAAGGAGGGGAGGGAGGTGTCTTTGCCGGGGGGACTCAGAGAGGAAGGGACCTGTGTTGTGTCCCCTCTGTGATGGAGATGAGTGGACGTTTGACCGACGGGCGGAGAGAGGGTCCCAGCACCGGGAGGTGACGTTCACTCAGGAGCTTTTCCGTGCGTGGCCGCATCCTCTCTCTTGGTTCCGCTCCCTCGGTCGCGTGTCGAGCGTTGACCTTCTGCCTTCACGGGCTCTTTCTGCGCCGGGGAGAGCACACACGGACCATTTCTTGCTATATTTTATTTGCAAACGTAGTTGATACTTTTCTGAAATTAGATGTGCTACAGTAAAAAGTCCAGAGTTGTCACCCTGACTTGAAGAGACTTTTTAGAGGGATCTTCTGGCATTGGAAGGCAATCTTGCAGCAATTAATTGTACAATTACATTTCAGGTGAACAGCATACATCGGTTTAGAGATTAATTCTGGAAATATGATCTTTCATCACTCTAGATATTGCGTTTGAAATAAACTCCTTTATTTCTCAAAAATAGAATGTGAGCCTATAAATAGAAATCATATTGTGAATTCAGAATTTAACTGCAATCACTGATATAAAGTATTCAAGATACAGTCTTTGAAAAAGACTGAGTGTGATAATCCCACACCGTTAGAATTATATTGCGCTGCCAAAGGTGTGAAAAGGCCCGGTCTCTCTTTTTTTCCATTTCACTAAGTGCAGCCACTGATCAGTATCACCCGGTCCGTTCTCCACCCTCACTGTGCCCTGATGATGCGCATTTCTTCTGCTCATATTATCTTTGTAGAATTTGAATAAGATTCAATTTCCTGACATCTAGGGCTCTTTGTACTTTGCAAATTGTTATCCCTGGTTACAAAAGAGGACACGTTCATTCTGCCCCCCGGGAACTGTGGGCAAAGAGACCCGCCGCGGGTGCAGCCCCGTGTGGGGTATGGCAGACAGGGCGCATGGGCTCTGCCGGCACTGGGCACACAGCCGGCTGCACCCGCTCCAGCCTAACCAGTGCTGCCCTGTCTGGGTTTACTGGAGGGGGCAGGCAAGGGAGAGGTGCCAGGGCCTGGATTCGGGGGTGCTGGAGGGCTCTGCCGAGGGCAGAGGGGGTGATGCCCAGCACAGCCAAGGTTTAACTTGGAGCAGTCTGAGAAACACCTGCTCTGGAAAATCCACCAACACCGAGGAGAAGAGCAAAACATTCCCAGTGTCTGCAGCAGGAGGTCACAGGCTCCGTACGCTTCACCTCGGTGATTTCACCCGCATTTCCCTTTCCGTTACGACGCTGTGAGGGTATGTGAATCCTGCGCCAACTGTGTATGGAAGCAGAGGTCTAGGGGGAATTGGGTGCTGTTCCTGGAGCGGGAGGGAGAAACCCCCCTTCTCTGCTGCTGCTGCCAGAGCAAGCAAATCCCATTCCCAGGAATACGGGGATCCATCGCGCTGCAGCTGCCTGCGTTCTCCAGAAGACATGAAACACTGGGCAGGAGTGGACAGCGGGTCTCTGCCCGGAGCTGCCCCTGGGTTGCTCCTGATGGCGCTGCCTCCGCACCATGGCTGGAACCTGCTGCGGGGCTGGAGAACCGGCCTCTCTCCTGGAGCTGCCTCTTCACCCGGCATCAGCGTGGCGAGGCCAGGGACAAAGGGCGATGAGGGGGTGGCCCCAGGGCTGACGCGGGGGGACGTGAGGGGACACAAGCTCCTGCTCGCTGGAGCCCTGGGCCTTTGGCCTCAGCCCTTCGGGGAGTGCGCGTCTTCCACTGCCAAACTGGAGTCATTCCTCGAAAGCACATCCCAGTTTGATTATTTTTTTCATAAGGGAAAACCCCGTCTTTGGAACAAGCAAGAACGACTGTGAGCAACAGGGGGAGAAGGTTGATGTTTCTCTGATGGGAGCGATGCAGCACATGGGTAGTGCAGGGCTCGCAGCACGCGCGGGGGCAGACAGCAGTATTAGTGCCTTTTACATCTGCCGAGGCCATGGCTGGAGAAATCCTTCCGTGGGTCCTTGCTTGTTGGCAGGCTGAGAAGGACTTTCGGAGCAGGAGGGTGCCGTGCTCGGCAGCGTGCCTGACCCGTGCGGGTGCTGCCATCGCTGGGCAGGGGCTCCGCTCCTCGACGGCCTCTGGCCTGTTGGCTTTGCAGCGCCGAGGACAAAGAGGAGGACGGTGTAACCCTGCACCATGACAGGGCTCCCTCACCCACCCTTGTGCATGGCCCTGCGTCCCCCGTCCCTGCACACACCAGCCAAGGATGTGTCCCTGGGGTAACCCGCTGCTCCTCTGGCCCAGCAAAGCCTCCGGTGATCCACAGTGATCCGCTCGGTTCTGGTAGGGCAGGGCCTTGCATCCTCCATCCTGTAGCACGTTATCCCGACGTCTGCTTCCCGGGCCCGGCAGCATCGCGTGCAGGCTCTGGAAGTGTCCTTGCAGAGTCCTTCATCCCTCAGTGTTTTTCTGGTGCTGCTCCGGTGACATAATGAGCCTTTGTCAAGGAGTAAATGAGTTTAGAGGAGGAATGACCCGACCCAGCACTTTGCGAGGGATTATCGGTGAGTGATGCTGCGGGGAGGGAGCGGGAGGAGCCGCGGGCGCCCGGCGGAGCTGGCGTTTCCGCAGCCACAATGGCCCGGGCTGCCCTTCGCTGCCACGGCCGGGAGCAGCTGGGGCACAGGGGGTGGGAAGCTGGGAATTACTGCAGTCCCTTCCTTGCTAGATACAGGGTGAAGTGATTAAGAGGGAGAGGCATCTTCAGTTTCCCTGGATAAAAGGGACCTTTTCTGTGTCCCAGGTGCTGGCATCTGTTTTCCCTTTGGTGTCCTTGCAGCCACCAAGTCCTTAGTCTCAGGAAAGAGGCTGCAGGGACGACGTCGAGGAGATGGACAGGGTCTGCCTCTGCCGAAGCTGCAGAGGATGGAAGCTCTTGGTGCTTGCGTGCTTAGTTTCTGCTGCCTTAGCCATTTTTAAGAGAGAAATCTACATTAGGCAACCGTTACTCAGCATATTTTATGGTATTTTGCCCTGGTTTGAGTGTGTAAAGTTACTAAGCTGTTTAATTCAGCACTTTTCCTGCATACTTGGACAGCATAACTCAGTTTGAGTTCAGCTTCTGTAGCAGCAGAGTGGAAAAGGCTCCTCAGTTTGGGGGAACCCCATCTTTGGTTGCTGCCCATGGAACTGGGGTGCCGTGTCCCTCTCCCCAGTTTGGCCACCCGCTCCGGAGTGTCCGGCTGCCATGAACCTGAGCCTCGGCCTCTCTCCACCCCCTTTTGATACCTACCCTTCCTGTAGGCACCTGAGGAACGGCTTAGGGTTTGTTGGTTGTTTATTCCTGTGGTTTGTTCCCTGCTGGTTCGTTGGCTCTAACTTCTGTATTTATTTTTCATGTTTTCCCAATGAACGACTGGCGTAGCCACAGTGACAGCCAGCGGGTGGTAGCCTCACCTCCAGGTTTGTGTGGAGCAGCCTCTGAATGGATGTGACTGTGTTGTATGTACCATGTTGTGCCAATACGGTATTTAGCAGGAAGGAAAGGATTTCTTACACACCCAGCTCTGTGTTCTGACAAATGTGCCCAGCCCCCAGGGTGAGGGCACAAATGCCTACAGAGGTACGTGTCCTGCTCCAGCTGATCTGCAGTGGCTCCTGGAGCCGATGCTCCCGGCTGGGAAGGCATCACTGACACGCTGCTTCCTGGGCTGTGCGGAGGCGACCCCATCTTGAGCATCAGCAAAACCCCTCCTATTTGCAGCCCAGAGTTCCAGGTTACAGCAAAAGCCCTTTGTTGTGCTGCTCAAGGCAGAAAATCATTTCTGTGGGTTCCTGCAAGACACTGTGGGAAAGCTGCTGCCTTTGGCGTGGGATTCCCAGCGAGGAGGGGGCTGTGGTCTGATGAAGCGGGAGGGTCGGGGTGATGCCTGAGCCCCATCTCACGGCAGCAGCCCATCTCCGGGTCCCCTGGGCAGGGTGACAATGGTGCTGCTTTGGGAAGGGTCTTCCCAAGGCATCCCCTGCCCTGCCGGAGGCTCCCGCTGCACCATCTCCTCCCTTGCAGAGTCTCGGTTTGAAGAGTGAACACGAGGCTGCCCTGATTAAAATTTAATGAGGCTTGGTATTATTGAGGGCCCTTTAGTGTCAGTTCTGCACTCCTCAGCAAATAAATACATCAGCCAGAGGTGTGGGGGTGAGCCCTGTCTCGGGGTCAGCTTCTGCTGGAGGTGACGGGTGGGAGAGCGGCGCGGGGAAGGGGGGGAGCCGGCGGCTGTTCCTTTTCTCTCCAGCAGCTGCTGGAGCAGGGGTTCCCTTTTATTTGTTATTTGCATACTTTAGCCACTGGAATTGAATTTGTGCCCATTAAAACTAAATTAGTGCTGCCTGGAATTTTAAATAGGCTCTGGCAGAGCAGCCCATTAACTCTATCGAAGCAGTTTCTGCAGATCCCTCCTCTACAGGCGCACAAAGCACACTGGAAACCTCTGCAAAATGTTGATTATTTGCACGTTCCTGAGGATAATTGGAGTGCCAATATTAGAGACAATGTATTACGATTTTGAAAGCCACCAGCATGGCTCAGAGCTGGGTTTGACCTCCTCTGCTTCAAAAAAGGGATGGTGTAGAAGTCTCACCAAATCAGTTTGCAATTCCTTGGGTTTAATACCATATTAATGCCACAACCTCCCGGTCCCCATGCCCCCCGTCCCTCACACGAGGCCATGGCTCTGCCCTGGCAAGGCCATCGCCACCTTCCAGAGTGTCCCTGCTCCATCCCTGGCAGGTCCCCTGCCACCCTCTGGCCCCATCCTCTCCCTCATCTCCCCACAACAGCCTTTCTGCTTTCAGGGCTGATGCTGTGCCCGGGATGTTGGCTGCTCTGCCCCTCGGTTTGCAGCCCTGTGGGCTGGGACCCCAGGAGCAGCCCTGACCCCTTGTCACCTGAAGGGATGCTCTGTGCCTTCCTCCCATCCCTCATCCCCCTCCCAGGCTTGGGAGCCCCTTGCTGGGTCATTCACAGTCCCTTCCTGGAAAGCCTTCAGGACTCAAATGGCCTTGCCAGGTCTGGCAGCACGACTTGCCCAGCAGCTCTGGAAGTAAATGGACGCTACGTGTTGGACTTGCTATTAAAATAATCTCTTTTGTTCGATAGTCTCTAATGAGAAAAGAGAAAATATACCTGAGCAAAATGGTGCATCTTGTTTACAAAGAGTGGAATTTAATTTAAAGCTCATTCTTTGCAGAAAAAAAACCCACGTTCCATCAGCCAGAGATACTACAGCAGAGTTTATGAGACAAGGTTTGGCTGCCTGTTCCTGGGACCAGCCAGGATCCTCAAATTCTGTTGGATTATGTATTGGATATCTTTCATGATTATGAAATAAGTGAATGGAGCATCACACTGGTGTTATTCCAATGTTATGCACTTCTCAGCAGTCCCTGCTCCAGACATTTCCCAGGCACGTGTCCATCAGGCCCTTGTGTTGGCTTTATTTTGCTTGGCTGCGCACGTGTCTGTGCATCGTAAAACAACCCAGGAACTTTCTTGCTGGAGCCCGGAGAAGTGGGTCAGCGCTATACAGAGACAGACATCCTTTTTAATTTTTTTCCCTTCTGGAGCCAAGTCTGTTCCTGGAATGTCCACAAATGCTCAGTGGCTTTCCCGGCCAAGGGGGTCACACCAACGCAGGGCGAGTTGTCCCCGAGCAACGGAGGTGGTACCTTGTCCCACGCGGCCCCTGCGACTCCTCCATCCTGGGCAGGGGCTGCAGAGGAGTCTGCCCATGTGTCACCTCAGGTGACACGTCTCCATCTTCTGCTCCTTCCTTGTTTAATAACACAAAATGCACTATAGGCATCAATCTACAGTCAATAATTTTGGCTGCTCTTCTTCTGCGAAGCCACAGCTCGCCCTGCCCTGGTCCCTCTTGCTGGGAGAGGACAGGCTGGGAATTGTGGCTTGGGGCACCGCAAAGCAAAATTTCTTCTAAAATTTGATATAAAGTGGCCAACATGACTCCCGTGTAATTGCTTTGAATCCAATTAATGCTGCCTGAGTAGATGTTAGGAATTATAAAGAGGAATACGAATCTGAGCTTGTCACCTAAACTATGATAATATTCCTTCAAAGGAGGCACATTTGCAAACATTATTAATTACCTGGGGAACAGCTCAGGGTTTAAACTGAATTAGAGGGGGAATGTGTTTTTGCGATTTCGGGTTTGATTGAGAGAGGGAGAGATTACCATATTCTCAAACAATGGAGCATGTCTTTGTTACAGACCTGGCAGCAAAATACAGGGAGTTTGTCTGTACGGAGTCCCCCCGCCCCCCAAAACCAACTTACCAGCAAGGATATTATGCCAGGAACTACCTGGGGCCAAAAGAGCTTTTAAAAGTGTTTATCACAGGCTCCTCTAATCAGAAAAACCCGGGAGTGCATAGCTAAAATTTGGCTCTTTTGTTTTCCCTGAAGTGTTGTTCGACTGCAGGGTGTGTGGGAACTCTTCTGGGTTTGGGTGCTCTCGGGGTGGGCTGGGTACCCTTGTGGGGTCCTGCAAAAAATAAAACCCAAAAGCCCTCAAATGGAAGTGGAGGTGCCCAAGGGGTTTCCCGGGGGGCAAGGTCAGACAGGTTCGTGTTCACCTGGGGCCAGCAAACCTTGATGTGGGGCTGGCAATGAAAACCAAAGGACACAGTGAGCTGGCTGCAGCAGAGGCTGGGAATCTTACCAGACGGGTGCGAGAGCAGGACTGCCTAGACCATGTTAGCCAAAGAAATGGCCAGGATAGATCTCTTTTTCTTTTTTAAATCTCTTCTTTCCTGCCCTTGGTATAAAGAAATCATCAGCTTGCCCTAAATGACCCCATCCAAAGTCAAACCAACCAGGCAGATCTTACCTCCATCAGAGGTTTGCTCATCTGAGAAAGCACCTGGAGCTGGTTTTGGCCCCCACTTTCACCAGCATCACTGCACCTGAACGGATTTAGAGCATTCAAGAGCTCTAATCACTGCAATATAGAGTGTAGCTGTGTGAGTCCCTGGTGAGCCCTGCCTGGTCTGGTGCTTGGGTGGCCCTGGGGGGGACTGTGGTGTCCTCTGTTCAGGCCTGTGTGTCTGCAGAGCCTCTATGTTGCTATTGAGATGACTTTTCCTACAAACCACAGAAACTTGGTGTTTCCTTAATTGCAATGTGCAAGCTGCACTTGAAAATGCTCTTGGAAGGTATTTGCTGCTCGGCTTAAGCTGTGAGCCGAGGATTTCAGGGAGTTTTGCATAGAAATAGAGTCTTCCTTCAGCCCTCGAGTTGCTGCTGTCACCAGAAGGTAAGTCTTATTTTAATTTTACAATGGTAAAAACCCCAGTGCTGTTGGTAGTCCTGCAGTTGTGTCCCCTGAATTGCCAAGCAACCGTGGCCCCTTTGCTCCTGTAGAGCAAGCTGAAACATTGATTTATCTATTTATTTTGCAACCAACACCAAGGCTTCATTGTGCTGTTCCCCAGGGACACACTCCCACGTGCTCAGGTTGGAAATTAACTCCTCTGACCGAAAAGTGCACATGGCTGTGTTTTCAGTTTTGAAGAAAAGTCCAGAAGCGTAAGGCTTGGCTCGCTGTGTGTTTGTATGAGGCCAGGGGCTGTTTTGGGAGGAAAACATGGAGTTTCCCTTCCTTGGGCTGCTGGATGTGGCTTTCACATCCCGGTCTGGTCCAGGGTGGGTTTGAGCCTCACATGGCATCTGTAGGTCTGTGATGTTTGCTGCTCGTGGTCGGCCGAGAGCAGAACTCGGCACAGCCCGGGCAGGGATCTGTTCAAGAAGTGCCAGACTTTGTGCACCGTCGCTGGGAATGTTTTACAGAAATTGTCTGCCCACACAAATGTGTGAATCTGCATGTCATGTAGGCGAAACACGGCAGTGTTGGTTTTACAGAAGGGCCTAGGAGCTGGGTGGCAGCGGGCTGTGTCCCCCCTGCTCTGCTCGCCCCGAACCCAGATCGGGGAGTCGGGGCTGGTTTTTGGGGACCAGTGAGCGTGGTCCGGGCCAGAACAACTGCTCTGTGCCCGTGCTCAGTCCAGGGGTCGTCTCACAGCATGTTGGAGGAGTGAAGGTCTGGGAGTTGGACTGTGCTTTGCTGCAGGGGGGACCACCAAAGGTCCCTAGACAGGACCTGTTTAACCCCTGGTGAGCCAAGAGGCCACTGATAGCACTCGTAGGCGTCCCCTGACCTGAGCAGGAGCGTCTACTTAAACTTTCTTAAAGGACTGCAAAATTAGATGATCCCTTCCCTTGTGTTGAGTGTTAAAATACATAATAATGCAATATAATGCTTAATTCCATGAGTGAATATTTTGTTACATGGTTGGGTGTGTTCCCATATGGACCATAAGTAAGGTTTGACTGTGGGACTTCTGGATTCTTTTGAGCTGAAGCAATACCTGATGGCAAGCTGGGCTGCTGCTCGCCACGTGGACCGGAGCCTTTGGGCTGTTACGGCGCACGTTTTACATGTGTACAAGGTTTGTGAGAGGGGAGCTGAGGGCTCCTCAATGAGGTGGTTGAACTGGTGTGGGTCACACTGTCCTGCCCTGGAGCCCCACTGCCAGTGCTGGGACCTGCCTCTTGCAGGCATTTCATCACGGATGGTTCTTTACTACCCCCTCCACGTGCACCCACCCCTGCGCCTCCTCTGCTGGGACGTGCTGGATTTCATGGCAGATAGGGCACTTGTGGCCAGCTTTTATTCCCTTTGTGCAAATCGCACAAAGATCTCCTGTGCTCACAATTCCCTCTGCTCTTGTACCACCCTCTCATGATCCAAATGGTCTCAATGTGGGGATCTGCTACCCCTTCGCTGCTCGCTCTTGATGTGAACTCTTTGGGTCAGTTTCTCCCCAGAATCTGAGTGATGCTTTTCTTGGTGGCTGATGTTTCCATAAGCAAGCAAACAGAAAATAGATTATAGCAAGTCTATAATCAAGCAGATTTAGCTTGATGAGCTCAAGCAAACCGTACAGGTTGTGGCAGCTGCAGTATAACCCTTCTCAAAGGAACCAGAAGCAGAGGCTGTCTCACAGCTGCTCCAAATGTCATCTTATTGCACAAAGATATTTTTAATTGGCATCTGGACTCAGATCTTAACTCCAAAAATACTTGTGGCAAACCAATTTAAGGATTTTCCCCACCCCCCCCCCCCCCCGAAACACAATTGCTGAGCTCTTCCCTGCACCTGTGGTGTTGGAGCCACCTCTTGCAGTGAGACTGTTCGGTCCAGAGACCACTCCAGGGGATCCTGGGAGAGGACTGGAAGAGAAAAATGCAGAAAGGTTCTGCTTAAGGATGGATGTGGGACATCTGTGGTCATTCTGTGTGCTGTTGGGGCTTAGGTCTGCACCTAAACTTGTCCATTTTGTTCCTAGAATTCCAGGACCTCCTGAGAGCCTGTGAAGGCACATCAGGTTTGAGGAGCCTGGTGTAATAAATTAACAGATGAACAGGCTATCTTTGATTGTCTAGAACTTGCCCCATGTCAATGAAAACAAAGCGTGTTTGCTTCTTAAGCCTAAACCATGTTCACAATTATTTTTCAAAGCATTTTCAGGAAAGTAATAATCTTTAAACTTTGTGCAAGTGCTGCTCACCCTGAGATTTCACACGCAAAATGCATTATTAAAATGCACTTAAGCAAAACAGAGCAAATGGCTTCTCTTGTCAGATGGAGCAGAGCTGGCTGCCTCCGCTGGTACCAACGAGAGTCCACTGCTGAAAGAAGAGAAATGATGAAGTATGAGGTTATTTAAGGCTCAGTCTGCCTTGGCAGAATGTGCTTAAAATGAAGATGTTGCTGATGAATAGGAAAAGAAAAAAGGGAAGAGCAGAAGGCCCTGGGCCAAGGGTACTTGGCAACGTGGAGGTGTTATTTGGTATTGTTTTAGCCAGTGACTAAAAGGTGTCTGGCACCTCATTCAAAAGTTTCAGGGTTAGAGAGGCATCCAGCAGTGCTGGCAGAGAGTTACAGGTCACCATTTTGCTGTATTCAGTCTAAACGTACAGGAAATCACTACTCAGAATTATATAAATAAAATTAGGGCTGTTCTCTGGGTTTGCTGTCAGTCTTGTCATCACAAGAGAGTGTTTTTGCAAAAACATTGCTGTCTTAGGGCTCCTCCTCGTATTCAGCCAGCAATGGTAAGGGATTTCCTAGGGGTGAGAACAAGGTTTCAGCAGCGTCTGCAAACAGCCTTGTGCCCTGTAGGAAAGGTGAGATTACTTTTCTTCTCTTCCTTGCCCCACACGCCATCAAATAACTATAAAGAAACTTAACTTCTTCCATAATGGAAATTAATAACCCGTGTTCTATTTGATGTTATGTCCTGTCAGTAAATGAGCATTATGTATGCTGTGTATCCCAGGGCAGCTCTTATGTGCTGACAAACAGTGGCATGTTCCTGTTTGTTCCCTGTCCTGCGGGATGCTGCGGGGATGCTGCAGAGCTGCTGGAGGTGCCCTGGTCCCACGGCGCTTTGGTGGCAGCACCAGCGTCTCTGTGGTGAGGGACATCCCTGCGCGACACACAGAGCTGGGGGATGCAAAAAAACCTGCCTTCTCCAAAAAAAAAGGAACACAGCAGAGAGACAGAGTTTCCTGCACTTGGAGTCAGTTGTCTGTTTTAATTCCGGCTGAGAAACCAGGGCAAGGAATATACATCTACACCGTACAGACACTTTCTAAATCGCCACAATCAAGCTTAAATTCTTTTTATTCTTCACTGTAAACCTGTCCTAAAGTAGGTTAGTGGATCAGAGCAGATCTGCTCTATATTATTTATAGGTTATTTCCTTTTGGTTCTTGCTGCTTGGCTGGATCCTGCTAAAGAGGACTCCATGTTCCAGCCTTTCTCTTTGCTGCAGCTTTAAAACTTTCTATTTTTGTCTGTAGGAATCCCAGCTCCCCAGCTCCCTTCTCTGCTAAAATCATTGCGCTGGCGATGCTGAAAGTCTTTCATCACACGCCACGCCACGATCCGGGTACGATGGAGGACGCTGTGCCCTTTCCTCAGTGGGTGAGCCTGGGCAGCACCGTCGCGGGGGCCCACCGCCCGCTCCCAGGGCCAGCGTCCCTCAGGGATGGGGGGATCCCTCAGCTTTCTGGGGAGAGCTGCTTTCCTCCACCAAAGGATGTTTTGGCCAGCATATTGCTGCACAAGCACAGTGTTACCCCTTTGAGCCAGAAAACCGTTCTGGAGCATTCACAGCAAAAGCAACACTTGCCTTTGGCTCCAAGGACATTTGAATTCAGGCTCCAGCAGCTCCACGTGGGGCAGGAGCCTCATCGTTTTTGAGGACCCCTCATAATTTTAACCACTGTCAGGTGAAGAGATTCTGCGCAGCAGCCAAATGTGATAGGCAGGGTAGGGCTGCATAATTTATGGAAGTGCATTTCTTTTTGATGAGATTTTGAGTCTAAAAGCTCTGGGAAGGGTGTGCTATTTTTTTATTGCATCTCTGAACTCAAATTATGTCAGAATCCATGGGCACAGTCTGTGCTTGTGGAAAAAAAAAAATTAAGAAAAAGAAGTGCAGGCTTAGATGGCTCCAGCTGTGTGAACAGTCCTGGTCCAGTTCAGTGCAAAGTAAAACAGCTCCTTGCAAATCTCTGCCAAGAGCTCCCAAGGATTAGCCCCTCGGCATCCTGAGGGAGCATGGGCTTTAGCGGTGTGCCAGGGATTATACACACATCCCGGCAGCAAGCGCAGGTCCTGCTCCGCCGCAGGACACTCGGGAGCCGGTTTGTTCCCAGGTGCTCTCTGCTGTATCCAGAATTACAAGGTCCAGCTGTGTGTCCTTTTAAATGACTTGGCTTGGATTACCCTCGTGTGCAGTATCTCTCAGTCCCAGGCCCCTTCTCTGGGTATTGCACGGTCTGGCCGGGGCTCGGAGCTGCCTGAAGCAGGACCAGCATCGTCCTCCATCGTCCTCCCGGGCACCTCGCAGCCCTGACTCCTGCAGCAGCTGGAGGTGCTCCTCACACCTCAATTCCCAGCCACACCGTAACCTCCAAAAGGATGGAAATTTGCGGTCGCTGTCTGCTAGTCTGTGTGCTGACAGTCATTGCGTGAAATGTGCGTGGACAGTCATTGCTCCCAGTAAATACCAGTGCATCAGCCCAACAAATTCTGGTTTTCACTGCAAAGACAGGTTCCTGGTGTTCGAGGGCTGGAGGCAGGCTGCTTTTGGTACAAGGGTTCCCTTGTTGAGCAGATTATTCTGAGTAAATTATTGCAGGCAGTACTGTTTGAGGTCAGAGAGGCTGATATCACCAGCTGTACTAATGTTTAAAGATTTGGGAGACATATTGATATTTTCTGGAGATAAACCACTACAAATCAGGAAAAACGTTATAAAACTGTGGCCCAAGTTCCTGTTCCCTTATCTCTGCCCGAGTGTTAGCAAGAGTTTAAAATATGCGTGTGATAAAGCACTTGATGGAGCAGCTCCAGTGAGGACATGTCCTGGGAAGCATCTCCATCCTCCTCGGGGCCGACCGGCCCAGGGGAGCCGTGCCACTGGCGTGGGAAACCGCTGCTTTCGGTCACATCGTGTTGGGGCATGGGATGCTCTGGATCCTGGGCCATCAAGAATGAAGACCTTTTATAATGTACATCTTTAATGGTGATGCCTGTTACTCTGAGTAGCCGTTGGAGGGAGGATAAGGACTATTTTTGATGGCTTTTGGTTATCAAGCAGGGGGGTAGCACCTAATACTCAAAAAAAGCCTAAATCTGGCCTATGAAAAGGAATGAGTTATTCCTAAGGCTCTTGAGTGTTGAGACACATCTAAATCAAATTACTGGGTGAGGGGTGGGTTTCTGCCATGGGGCTGGCAGCTTCCCCTAAACACTAACTGTGTGCGATGCCTGAGCTGTATACCTTTCAGAGCTGCTTAAGAGCTTCTCTCTTCCATTTTGGTGATATCTTTCTAAATTATACATTAAACTTAGCAGGGTAAGTAATGCATCACAGCTTCCCCCTGTCAGACTTAATGTTACTTACTCAGCTGTAGCTTTGTGTTTGCCTTTCCCTTATGTTTATCTTCAGGCTCGGTGCTGGGACGGAGTAAACCCTGGGTCCTCCTTGCCAAAATCTGTCTGACACCGAGATGCTCTGTAGGAAACCAAATGTGACCTCTGGTCCGAGCTCTGGGGAGCGTAGAGCTGCCCCGTACCAAGGCAGCGCTGTTCCATGAGAGCAAGACGTACCACGCTGTAATTTCTGTGAGAGGCCCCTGGAAAATGCTATATTCAATCGAACCCGTCCTGCTGTTCTGTGGGGAGCAGGTGCTTTGATTTTGTGCTTGTGAGCACAGAAACTAAAACCTTCCAAAGACCTTGAGCCGCTGCCCCAAAAGGCCACATGTGGGGAGAAGGGTCTCAGCAGCTCATCAGCTCCGTGAGCACTGATTTTAGGTAACAAGGCACCCATAAGATAGCTGTTGGAATTTTAGGTGCTACAGGAAAAACAAGTCATTTGCTACTTTTCCACGCCAACCTGTCTGAAGACGGATGGTATTTGGTTAAGTGCAGCTTTAAAAACGAAACCCAAGCAATTTTCTTCCAGTGGCTTTTCAGAACATTGCACGGCAAGATGCAGCTGAGAAGAGATGCATCTCAGTTCTAAGTGCTATGTATTAATGTTGGTTTCTTTTGTGAAATTACCAGGCTTTGCTGAAATTCTGGGCCCATTTGCCTCTCGTAGAAATGGTATCTCCTCCTTAGGCGCTGACGGCAATTGTGTTTCTAGGGCAGCTACAACCTCTGAAATGTTGATGTTGCACGAGGGTGACAAAGGAGGAATTCCTAATTTTAGGGTTGTTTTTTTTCCCTCTTGCAGTCTCCTTGCCCTTTATATTTCTTGTACTCGCTGTTAAATAATTCATTCCCGGGAAACCGGCTGGAGTTCCCTCTGTTCCCACACTGCCTCCCCCTGCCGAGGCTCCCCCCTCGATCCACCTCTTTCTTTGGACACATCAGCACTTTAATACGCAGATGGTGCAGGACCGGGGCTGTTTCAAGCAGCCCTTTTATATTGTTCCACTTCATTTTACTCTGTGTATATATAAATAATTGGATGCCTTCAGCAGGTTGCAGTGTGCTCCTGAGTCATGCTGCCACCATTTCTCCTCTGCTTCTTTTGCAGAAACGGGTGGGCAGAGGGGGGAGTCGGAGCTGCTCTTGCAATAAAGGCAGTTGCTCAAATGTCTTTTGCACCTGAGTGGGGTTTTTTCTGAACAGCAGTCAGCTTTTGCTATTTGTATCACCCTTTCACCTTATTATGTTTACATTTCTATAGCAAAACACTGTATGTTTTCAGCAAAAATTAATCAGTATAATTATGTGTGATTTCCAATGTCAGGTTCAGCTGAAACACTGATTTAGGGCGGTGATTAGCCTTATCAGAAGCAATGAGGACGGAGAGCTAATCTGTGCCTAAAACTGCTATTTTGGAAGATGCCGTTTATTCATAAATTGAATGTTTCCTCTGAAACGCCCCCCCCCCCCCAACCAATTTGAATAGAAAAAATGTATTTATACGAGATGGCGGCGAACCTCATTTGCTGTAGCGGGCAGAGGCTGCCGTTACTGAGGCAGAAAGGGGCTGCACAAGGTGTGGGTATTTATTCTCAGCAGCTCTCCACCTTTGTATTTGGCTGAGGTTATACCAAATGAAATTATTTAAATCTGCATAGTTTTTATCATCTCTGATCCCTAAAAGAAGTAATAAAATAAAAGAGCTTGTGAGTATTATTTACAAATAGTGCAGCAAGAGCAGGCACATCTTGAAATTCTATTCCTCCCATGTAAAATACTGGCCAGTGGTTCGCTGCCTTGGTGCATCCCTGTATGTAGAAAAGTCCTTGAACCCTTACAGGGTTCACAAGACCGGTTAAAGGTCTGTTACAAACATGAATGAGTCGTGGAAGTGTGGATTTATTCCTCGTTTCAACCATGCAGCCTTTCGTAATAAGGAGCATTTTAGAGATTGCAAACTCCAAGAGTGATTAATTTGCTATTTTAGTCTGTTAGAAAGTGCAATTATATAGAAACGAACTTCCCGCATCGTAAAAAAGTTCAGATCAATTAAAACAATTTACTTTGTTGCTAATGATTTCAGACCATTGTAATTTATTGGTAAATAAGTGACTTCAAAAGCGCATTTGTTCAGTGAGTGCACAGAGGAAATGTTAGCAGGTTCTTAGATAAATGAAGTCTGGAATTTGATGGCAGGCTCTTGCTGCAAACCGTGTTGGTTGAGGGATTCCAACCCTTGGAGAAGAGTTAAAGCTTCTGGAGGGTTTTGGTGTCCAGAGAAATGTGGGTGGGAAGGGGGCGGGGGGGTGGACACCCAGGTCAGACCTGGGTCTGTCTCATCCATCCAGCAAAGGACTCCTCTGGCCTCAGGAGCAGCACAGGGCTCGACGTCCCACTGGTGTCCGCAACTCCAAACCGTAGCTCTTCCATGCTGTATTTATGATGAAAAGCTATTTAGTTTGGTTTTCCCTGATTATTTCAGTTACAAATAAAAATTTAGGGTTTTTTCCATGCACGAACAAACAGCATTAACAAGGTGAGGGGCATCCCTTTAGCAGAGAGGTGTTAGAGAACAGGGTAGGTCTGTGCTCTGGTGCTCAGCAGAGGCGGGGAGTTAAACAGCAGTTATTGAGCAGCTGTTATATCGGCTGCAAATACAGTCTGCAAAGTCTTTTGAGTGGTCTTTCAAAATGGACCTTTCTTTAGTAGAACTGAATACTGCTAAAAAAAACTAGGAGTCGGTGCGGGTTTTGTCAGGGTCTCACTTATCCCGTGGACAAGTCTGCTGCCGCTTCAATTTGCCTGCTTGGTGAAAGAGGCTGTCACATGCCAGGGACAGCCAGATCTGTCAACCTCCACACAGTTTTCCTTTATTAGTTCTATTGGTTTTATTGCCTTTCCTACGCTCTGAGGGATGATGGTTGTTTAGTGACAAGAACCTGGAAAATCATTCAAGTTGACAATGCTTTTTAGATTTCATTTTTTCCCTGTGTCTCTATCTATAAAAAAGAATGACTTGACGATGCACTGAACTTAGCAGGGAGTTTGTGATATTGCTGAGAACTTGCCTTCAGGCCCTGGGATCTGCTCGTGTTGCTGTCCCCACGTCACCAAACGGACCGTTACCTGTCACACCAGAACCCTGGCTGGTGCCTCAGCCTTTGTATGGCAAGGATGTGCTTTGGTTTTTTTGGCAAACACTGACAATCTGGCTTTAATTTCCTTAGGCGTGGCAGTTCTTCTGGTCATTCCCAAATTGTGTGCACAAGTCAGGAGGGAAGATTTTTGTGACTTTTTCCAGGTTCTTGCCATACTGAGCTGTGTGGAAATGTTTCTGATGTAATGCCAAAACATCAGGAAACCTGGAGAAGTCAAAATCCAAACTAGCTGTGATGGAGAATCCCCTCTGCTGCACACGGGTTTCCATCATCAAACGTTCCCTGACTAACGAGAGGGATGCTGTGGTCCTCGGTCCTCTCCTCATCTGGAGCCAGAGGAGACCCTGCCGGGACTCTGTGTGCTCACCTGGGCTGGTTCTGTGGGTTGTTGTCTCTGTGTGTTCCTTTGGAGGTTTCTCTGGTGCTCCGGGTGTAGGGGCCGGCCGCACGTTTGGGGCAGTGTCTGCCCTTTGGGCCGCGGAGCAGGACACGGTGTCCTGGTGCGGTGGCATCCGCGTCCCCAGCCCTGGGATGGGCAGAGCCGGTTCTCTGGTCCCACAGGGCGGGAAGAACAGAATCAGCTTTTGCAGGTGTAGGGAGAGCAGAATCCCCTTGGCTGCCCGTGACCGTCACTGACGGAGCGGTGGGGACAGAAGGGTGCCGGCTCTGGCAGGGCCACCCGACGGGGCGGTGGGTGCCGGCGCTGGGGCCGCTGCTGCCGGGGTGAGCACAGACACTCCTGTGGGGATGGTTTGCTGCCTTGGATCCGTGTTTTCCTGAGAATGAACAGGCAATAACAGGGAATCCCAGTGACTGCGATTTCTGCTGTAGCTGAGGTTTCTGCTGGTTCTCGCGCCCTGCAGCCCTGACAGAAACGCTCCTGATGGCAATAGAAGTGTCCTGATGAAGGGGGGGAGCAGCCATGGCTCCCGAGTCTCTGTCGAGATAAACACCTTCCCCATTGAGCTGTTTGCGAGGCGGCGCGAGTGCAGTCACCCCAGATCAGGCTGTTGCTGAGTCAGCAGCAAGTCTCCATCCCCGCAGCGTTAGAGGGTAGTGGTGGGTGGCTGGGAGAGAGGACACTCGCGTCTCACAGCAAATAGGAGGCATCTGGGCAGGGTCTCTGACTCAAAAAACCAGCCTTTGCTGGTGAAAGAAAAATGTTTCCAGGCAGGAAAAATGGTGCAGGATATGTGCAAATGCTAAAATGCTAAATATTGGCATTTCCTGGGAAAGCACAGCACTGTATATTTGCTCAAGGTAGATCATGCTATGAAGATAACTCTTTGCAAAAGGCCTTTTGATTAATTCTGTCCGTTAATGTAAGGGATATACTCATACCTTTAAACTGGAGTGTAGTGGAGTTGAACTGGGACCAGGGGACCAGTTTGTGCCAGTGAAAGGGAGCAGGAGCAGAAGAGAAGACGCGCTCTACCACGAGTGCCCAGAAACAGCCAGGAGGCATAGAAGAGCGTCAATATTCCTCTTAAAAAATAATCTTATCTGCAGCAACGTGTGGGACGCTCAACAACAGAAGCTCAGATCAATTCTCTTGCTTTTATCTTTTCTGGAGGCGCTGCGTGATGAAAAGTGACCTATATACGTGGCTGATAAATAGCCAGAAACGCTGCAGCCACTCTCACCTGATGATCTCCAGCAAATCCCCCTAGTGGGGTGCACACCCCTGCTCGGAGCCCCCGAGTGGTTTGGGGGGCTTTGGTGACCGGCCCCGGGGCCGTGCAGCCCACGGCAGCAAACGTCCTTCACCGGAGGAGAAGCAGCATCTCTCCTTACTGCGGCACCAAATCACATTTTTCTTCTCTTTCTTTCTCTTCTGTGTCCCACACCTGCAGGGGTGCTGTTTCTAGCTATTAATACTAATTAATAATACTAATGATAGTATTATATTCTAATACTTCTTTTTGCTGTTGAAAGGGTTGTAACTATGTGCGAGAAACTCTGTCTAATGATGGAGCTCAAGATGTGAGATGTGCAGCTGAGGAAGGAAAACTGGTCAATCATTTTGTAAAGGAGAGTAAGGTGAGGGTCTCTGTTCCTCTTCTGTGTAGCCAGGAAAAAAAAAGAAAAAGCAGTAAATTTGGAAAGTCTGGATAGTCGGGAACATTTCTGTTTCTGGGATTTCAAGTCCTCTTTCCATAAGCGATTCATTCCTTGGAGTTACCTTTTTCTTAAAAGTTTCTTTAGATGCGTTGATGCCTAAGCTGAAAAAAGCCCTTTGATCTGCACCCACTTTCCCTAGCATTTACAAACTTAAAAGTACTTGTGTTAAACTTTAATTATTCCCATGTCTGGCACTGGATGTTCCAACTACTGCTGCTGCTTTGGTATCTCTCAGAAGATACCAGTGTATGTGGCTGGGTTAAGTAGCTGATGGATAAAATGAAAAATGACTTGCCATGTGTAATAGTCTGCCTCTGTTTTTGAAATTTAGCAGTTTCCCTGCCTTTTCATGCCTTGTATAGTGTGCAGTGTTGTTGGCATTGTGCATTCTTTTCTCTCGCTAATGTAAGCGTACAGCACAGGCAGCAGCACTCAATTTATAAAATATCTCCACTTCATAGACACTTTTGGTGAGTAAATCTAAAAAAAAAAAGGAATTTCTACATATAGCAGCAAATGCATTGCTATTTGTTATATTCTTCAGAAGGTATTGCCCAAAACTTCTCTATTGTTGTTAGAGCAAACTGTGAAATAAAAAGATCAGGGAGAATCTCCAAAGGGACAAGGTAAGACACAGCCATGGAGTTGCTGGAGAACTTGGCAACTCTCTTGTGCCGTGGCTCCAAATGCTCACCTGATAAATTTGCTCTCACTACTTAAAAATCTAATGGGATGTAGCGTCGGCATCTGTCATCCGCTCAGCCTGAGCCCAAGGGCTAAACAAAGCTCACCTTCTTCTGCTTAAATAACACAGCTTTGGAGGTTATCGGGGCACTGTCATCTGCTGGGAAATTACCAGGCTGCTCCCGCACAGGGGTTTGAGGCCGGCGGATTCGGCTGAAGGGCAGTTTGATTTAGCCAGGCTGTAGCACCCCTTCCATTCATTGCAAATAATATCATCTCCATGCTCGGAAGTCTGAGGCAGGACGGGCTCGCTCTCCAGTTCACTGTTCTCTCAGGGTATGAAAGAGGCGCCTGGGAAAGAGAGACCTGATTTGGGGTAAAAAGGAGGCAGGAAGGAACGTATGCTCCTCTGAATTCCGAGTTGTGTCAGTGCGGACCAGAGCTGTTTGCCCACCCTGAGAGTGGGTTTGTGTTTGATCTCATACATGAAATAGAGAAACAAAACCTGATTGTCAGATGGTACAAGAGGATCTCCCTAAAAGACACCTGAATACCCACACGGCTAGAAAGGACTCGGGGTCCGTGGAAGGAGATAAGCTTGCTCTCACCAGCGGGTTGGGAAGCCCCTCTGAGCCACAGAGCAGCACCGGTGGGGTTCACCTTTCTTTTTAAGATTTAAAGACATCCACTTGGGAGTCTAGAAATACAGATACAGGAGGCCCCGAGAGCTGGGCTCAGTCTAACACCGCCTGCAGCAGGAGCCCTTAGATGCTAATCTCTGTTTGTTAATCTCCTCTGTCGGGGGAAATTCGAGGCTTCTGAGTGATAGCGAAGAAGAAAGAAGGGTGTCTAATAATCTTTTTCTTGCCATTCAGAAGAAATTAAAGTCTGATGCTTTTTTTCTGCCTTAGGATTCAATGTTTCCAGTCTTGAGTGCTGCATCAGTTCCCAGCTGGCTGCTGCGGATCTTTAGGACACGATGCCGAACGAATAAAGGCCAATGGCTGTGGTGGGAGTGGAGGGGTCCTGCCTGTCCCTGACCCCACAGTTTGGGGTATCTGGGCACCTGCCCATCGCTGGCTCCGGGGACAGTCCCCCTGTTGCTGCCCTCCGTGTGCACCCTCAGTTTGGACTCTTGCATTTCTGAGCCCTCGCGTCCAACGCAAAGTTGGACTCCAAAATATGTACCACAGGAGGAGAACTTTGGACTCCCTGGCACTGGGGGTTGCTCTTGGCTGGAGAGGTTATCCAGGCACAACAAACCCTTTGATGAATGACCTATATGCTGTACAGCAGTGTCCTGGCGCTTATGCCATAGGAGCAAAAGTGTTGCAAGACTATCAAAGCCAAGATTATGAAAGTGTTTTGAACATTATTGATATTTGTCCTCTGGGAACTGTATTACCAGTCACTGATACCAAAAGTAACAAATTTAAAGAACCTGTTAATGACAGAGCCAGAGCAAAGAGTAAAAATAATAAGGACTTGTTAGCTTACCATGTATTTAATAGGCTGCGTGGAGCATTGAATGGCATTTATCTCCTGCTCCTCCAGGCAGGCACCAAGGTCTGTATCCGTGTGTACCCTTCCCCAGCAGCGGGAGCCCCGTGCCCCTGCCTGTGCGGTGCAGAGCTGTGGGACAGGGATGGGACCATGTCCTGGTCAGGGAAGGGCAGCACGTCCCATCAGACTTCTCAAGCCATTCCCCGGTCCGGACACCAGGCAGAAATAACAGCAGGCACATAACAGCTGAGCACGGCTGTATGGGGAGCCCGTCCTGCCTCAGGAGTGGTGGTGAGGTGTCCTGCACCCTCCTGGCTGCTGGCCATGGGAACCCCAGCACAGCACTGGCTCCTGGACGCTGCGGGAGCTGCTGTCACCTTCCAGTGCTGCAGAAGGAGCCTTTTCTGGTTGGCACAGGTGGGCTGTGTGGGGCTGGGAGTCCTCAGCACCCTGTGAAACACCGAGGTGCTGGTCTTCTCCATCTCGCATGCATGCAAGCCCTTGGATGCACCCTCTGTCCTGCATCCTCCACTCCTGCATCCTGGCACTCACGTGCTGCTGTGGGGAGAACACACGTTTTTGAGGGGCAATCAGCTTCCAAATGATTTTAACACATTTACATAAATATAAAAATAGCTTAGAGGTTGATGAAGCTTCAGGAGCAGCGCTGAGGGACAGCATGTCTCTGGAGGGAAAGCTGATTGCAAGCTCTGGGTACGTTCTCCTGGGGTTTTCTTGTTTGGTATTTGGAAATGTCAGCTTCCTATTCCTTGGTCCACCTACAACAATACCAATTAAAAAATAAAAAGTGAGGTATCTTCAGGTACACATTGAACTGTTCTTAATTCACAGAAATGCATTAATATTTAAAAGTTAATAGTGTTATTGAGGCAAACTAGGCCATCAGCACATGACAGAAAAAATTTGCACCATCTGCATTCAAGCCAGGATTTGAAGCAGTGCATTCTGTTGATATAAACTTTGAAAGCACTTGGTGAATGTCAGCGGAGCTTTGAAATGAAAATTTCTTCTTATTTCAGACCAGCTATTGTTGCATCTCTGGCTTGGGTGAGCTGGGAAAGGATAGAAGCCACTTGGGGCATGCTTTATAATGCTGGCATTTCTGGAAGGTGATGAAGATGGAAGTGTTTTGAGCTGAGCTCTCTCTGAGCCTGTTTGAAATGCAATGACAGAATTCCCATGTAAAGGTTGCGATAAAAACAGAAAGAAGGAGAGGAGATTCTGTGCTTCAGAATGAAGAAAATAAGAAGTCCTCATAAATGTCAGCTGAGGCATCTCTGGCTCACGCTTGTTGAGAAAAACAGTCCGAATGCCATAGCAAATCTTTTACAGAGTAACAGTCAGGGAGGCTGTTGCCATTTATTCAGCACCTCGATATTTGGGTTTGTATGTGCTAATTTGTCACAGCTTTGTTTTTGCCTGGATGGTCTAATGTGGTTTGAACTATAATTGGAAACGCAGGGCAGAGCCCTGCGGCTTGGTTGGCCGCGAGGTTCCAAAATGATGCTTCATGTTATCGAGCTTTTGCTTTGCTTTACCCTAGAAAGAGCTGGTTTTTGCTATTAAATCAAGTAATCCTCGTGTATAACTTTGTATGGGTTAGCAAATTATTTGAGATTCACGGATTCATGGATTTGACAGAGTTGGAAGGGATTTCTAGAGACCATCCAGTCCAACTCCCCTGCTAAAGCAGGGTTGCCCAGAGCACATCACTCAGGAGCATCCAGGCGGGTCTTGAAAATCTCCAGAGAAGGGGACTCCACGA
>JAOXJM010000008.1:220316-231899 GCA_026413425.1 Tringa solitaria | reverse complement strand
GAACCTCATTAGGTTCTTCTCTGCCCAGCTCTCCAGCCTGTCCAGGTCACGCTGGTCACAAGATGTTCTGAAAATGAGAAGTGCAATTCCAGGGTAGGACACTGAAATATAAGATGTCTTTGATTGGCTCCTCTGCAGCACTTCACATGCAGGAGAAGTTATGCTACTCTGGAAATGGTTGCAATATGCAGGTTTTAATATCAGAAAACATTGAGGGATATTGTTTAAGTGTCAGTCTTCAGAGGTGGAGAGTTGGAGTAGCAGTATGTGCACAGTATAGCAAGGAATTTGTGTCTGTAAGAAGCCTCGTTTGTCAGGAAGATCACCTCATAGGAATTCAAACCCAAAGAAACCTTTGCTTTGCCCTCACAGTCATTGTTTGAAGAACCTCAAGGCTTTTGCAGAATGAGTTGTAAAACCCTGGACAACTGGAGAGAGCAAGGGAGAGAAAGGAGGAGGAGATGCTCCGGTGATTTCCATGGCAAATTTGTCTCCTTTAAAAGGCAATCGATACTAGATGCGGCAGCTGGGTTAAACCCATCCGTTGCCATTATTATGCGATTTTCATGAGCAGCGTGTGTGTTAAGCAGTAATATCTCCAAGCGAGCTGAAGTCTGGGTGCTGGGGATTCAGGTCTCCTGGCCCTTCCGAGAGAACGCTCCCGTGTCTCCGGTGGGTCCGTTGCTCCATAGCAATAACGGGGGTGGCAGATCTCCCCAGGCCGGGATGCAGGAATTCTGCATCAGCGCTGCCGGGTGTTTCCAGATAAACAAAAGCAGTCCTGGCTCATGGCAGAATTATCTTGTCCCTGTCAGCTACCCGTGGAAGTTAAAGCTTCCAGCTGGGAGCGGTGACACCGATGAAAAGAGATTTCTGTTGTCTGGAAGAATAATACCTGCGTGAGAGAGAGAAGTGCCTTTTGTTTTATTTTGCCGCACGCTTCTAGTTGTGCGGTATCTTCCTTCTGTTGTACCTTCCACTGGCACAAGAGGCTCTGCTATGAAAAATAAGCAATTCGGAAATCAATTTCTTTTTGGAACTTCAGAGGCCAGAAATTACAATGCTGTATTTTTCTATATCTTTCAAAGTGCACGTTAAATAAACATGATTCCCAGGACTATTCAGAGGCAGCTCTTCATACATAAAGTACCTTGAAATATTTCACATTTGGTGATGTTTTAGTAAGTGTTTGGTATTTGTTCTCTATTAAGACTCTCCTGCTTTGCTGCATGCACTAGTTGGATGCCGTCTGACCGAGCGGGCTGATCCCCGTGCTCTTGGTGTCCCCACAGGGTTGCTGCCACGCTCGCCCCAAAGCAGAGCGCAGTCAGAGATGTCCTTTGCTTTTCACTGGACAGGGCTCTGCTTGTTCCCTGGGGCAGCTCAAAGCAAGGAGCTGGACGGGATTTCCCGGCACAGGGTCCCGCTCCACAGCACGAGTTCTGCTTCTGCCTCCGGCTCCGGTCCCTTCTCTTCCCGGTGCGAGGGGTGAGCACTCTTCCCGGTGCTCCTCCTCTTCCCTGGGTGCCAGGGCTGTGCTACGCCTCTGTTAATTGGCTTGTTCTCCCTAATTAAACATGCCCACCTCAAGGTAACTTAAGGCAATGGGTTGTGTACTTAAAGTCAATGTTAGATTTTTTGTTGTTGTTTATGCTGTTAGCATGAAAGATTAATATATTCTGATACCTCAGCCACCAGATTGCCTTCCATAGCGTGACCTCAATTAGGAATTAGTTCAAGGATAAACAAATTCCTGGGATTCAAACCAGTAATCATGTCCAAAGCTAGCATTTAGTTTCCGGAAAGGAAAAAAAAAAAATCCTGTCACTTCTGTGTCTGTGTTGTGTATTTGTGCCTTGTACTTCTGCTGTCCCGGGCTCCGCTCTCAAACCATTGAAAATCCAGAGAAAACCCTCCAGACGGGATCTTTTGCTGTTTGTAGCAGGGTCTGTCATCCACACCTCCGTGTGTCTTGGAATGGTTCATTCCTTGGTTTGTTTTCAGGTATTACATAGATTATACATACATACTCCCAGTACCTGCCCCCAGTTTCCTGTGGGTGCTGGAGCGTCACGTAACGGCAGCCTCTCAAAACTGCAGAAACCTCTTTGTATTATCTTTTTCTGTGTGACAGTCTGTTGGGAGTTGATCCCGTCACCCCACAGCGATGGATGTGCATTATGGTCCCAGAAATCTGAGATGCATTTTCAGCCTTCTGGATGGCTCAAGGAATACCAAGTAAACCTCTTGAATTAAGAGCTGTCAGAACAGAAAAAACTCTTGTATCATTTTGGGGGTGACTGGGGAGGGAGAGGGGGGCACAAGGCATCCCCCCCCCACGCTCCTCTGCTCCTTCTGCCCTTTTGCCTCATGGTTTAGCTGTTAGGTCTGGTAAAGGCTGGTTTCACCTTCCACGTTTTTAATAACGCACAGTACCTTGCGAGCTCGACGCAACAGGAATGGGTGTCAGTGATGGCCAGCGTGATGGGACCCACAGCGGAGCTGGTGGCTCTGCCCCCGGGGGCCCAGGGCTGGATTTGGGGGTGATTTCCTTGCAGGGTGGCTGGGATTAAATGCACCAATGCTCAGCATCCCTGACCATGATCTGTTTCTTTTCGCCCTTCCAGCAGGAAGTACAAATGCAAAACTTTCAGCTCGGAGGTATTTTTCCAAATAAAATATCTTCAGCTGGGGTCATTGGTGATTTGGGAGCCCCTGCCAGTGAGATTTAGCCTTGAGCTGATTTGCCATTGCTGAGCATCTGAAGAGCAGCTGAAAGCTGGACAGAAATGGCTTTTGATTTTTGCTTTTAAAAAAAACCAAACAAACCAACAGAGCAAAAAGCGCATGCTTTGGGATGGGGACAGGAGGAAGGGAGAGGGTTTTTTTGATTATTCTGCACTGCCTGAGAAGGGAGACTTCCCCCTGTGTTACTGGCTTCGGGCAGTGATGAGGAAGCAGATGGTGGTTGCTGAGATGAGGAAGGTTTCCCTCGCGACGCTGGTGGTTCCTGCCCATTCCTCATCCATCCCTTCCAGGCTGCCCCTGCTTCTCCCTGTATTCCTGCCCTCCCTGCCTGCAGAACGGGGGAGCTGGAGCAGCCCGGCTCCTCTCGGCTTTGTGTTTCTGCTAATGCAAAAAATACAACATGGAGTGGGCTGGTGGAACAAACAATGGCTGATTTACTTGGTTAATTTAAATAGCGTGTAGTGGGTGTCACGGGGAGGCTGCGTCGCTGCTCCGGCAATCACGCCGGGAGGGAGGTCTGCAGCACCATTATGTGCTATTATTACTTTCTGGATAATGTATACACTTTCACTATCACATAGGCTTTCTCCTCCATTTTTCATGAGAACTGGCACTAGATTAATGGTTAAGCCACGGAAGAAACGTAACACCATGCCAGTCTGATTTATTGACCACTTAGTGCTGATGAAGCTGCAAACAAGAGTCAGACAGATGTTGCAGCTGCATTTTTCTTTATCAAAACTAACAGCTTTTTGTGTTGGTTTTTTTTTTTTTTTAAACCACTTCTTGCGCCATCCCCCACTTACCCTACACACCGGGGATACTGGAGCAAGTCCCTCCACCACCTTTAAGGATGCCCTGCCGCGGGGGAACGGGGTGCCCCTGGTGCCACATCCTGGGTCAGGCGGATGGCAGCAACCTCGGCTGGGACACCTGGGAAGCAGAGCGGCTCCACGGGGGCTCTGGGCACTGGAATTAGGGGCTGTTTTCCGAGGGGCACCTTTCCAAAGCTGTCTGCAGCCCGGCCCAGGGCTCCCTACAGGGAGTAGGGCACGGCCACTGTCCTGGCACATTTCCCACGTGGACATTCCATTTGTAATTTTTCTTTTAGTCTTTTGCATCTCTCTGGTTCTGGTTGGTAGGCCTTCTCAAAGGAATAGTGATTTGCTGCTGATTTTGAGTATTCCAAAACATACGTATTCCATTAATTTGTGTTAGAACATTTCAGTTCACTGGGTAGGCTGGCATTCGTGAGACTTGTGAATCTGAGGTCAGCTTTTAGATGTAGATGTAAGGAACAAACCTGTTGGATTTGTGTTTATTTTATATGCATTTGTATATAAAAAGCATACGTTCCAATGCCAACCCGCTGCTGAGGTCCACTGGCTTCTGCTGCAGCGCAGCCAGGGATCCCCATCATCCCGACTTTCCCGGTGACAAACAGACACTCTCAGGCTGCGGAAAATACAGTTTATCTGAAAGGAAGGAAGAAGCAGAACTGCCAAGTCGCCCAGGGCTGTGGTGGCAGCATGTCCTTGCTCTCCTCTTTGAAACTTCTCTGAGAGCAAGAAGTCTTTACGCGAAATTCCTGAAGCATATTACTTCATCATCTAAATGACTAATTATGTTAAATTAGCTGATGGAGACTATTTGGGTGTATAGGTAATTATTTTTATTATCTGAATCTTTTCTGAATTATGTATGAGGACCATAGTGTTTTCAGACCTCTCCCCAGTCCAGAGTAGCCCTGTCCCCTCCTGTTGGAAGTGTCTCAGCCGCCCCCTCCGTTCCTGGGAGCCCCCACTGTCACCTCTGTTGCCTTCACAGGATAAAATGGGAAGGCTGAAACAAAAAAGTGGCTCTGTTTTGCCCTGAGGATTTGCCCTGCGGTGTGGAAGGAGAGATGTGTCCTTCTGTGGCTGTCTGGGGCAGATGTGCCCTGTGAAATGGAAGGTTTTGAATGTGTAAAAATTGAACATAAAATTGCTTGTCTCCAGGAGAATCTCGGGAATAGAACAGCCATCAGTTTTCTTTGCTGTAGCACTTTCCAAAACTGCTCTGAAATAAGATGTTAGCAGTTCTTTACCAGGTTTCTTTTCCTCTTCCCTGGGCAATGCAACTCTTTTTAACGCAGGCTGCAAGAATTTGATACTGCAATCTGGCTGAATCTTCACTGAAAATCCCGTGCTTGGAGCTTTCATCAGTAGAGGGGGAAAACTGCAAGTTCCTGCTTGCGTGTCTTCCTGACTTGCAGGAGAGCTGCTCCTCCAGACGGAGGGACGTGTCTGGATCCGGGAGCCCTGCTGGGTACCGGGGTGCGGGGGATGCAGGGGGAGGGCGGGCAGGCTCAGTGGGCTGCTGTGCTGGCCGTGCTGCTGTACGTGGTCACCATGGAGGGGTGGCATTTCAGCTGCCAGCACCCTCTCGGGAAGCCTCTGGGAGCAGGGGGACACTCCCAGGTGTCCCCTCACCTTGGGGACCTGCAGGATGCTCCCCGCACGTGGGATGGAGGGTCAGCCCCGCGCTCCAGCAGCTGCCCAGCACACCGTCCATCGCCTCCGTGCGGCGTTTGCCCCGTCAGACGTTAAATTCCCCTGGTCTCTCCTCGGTGCGGGTGTCCACGTGCTGCTCCCACTCTCTGCAGGTTTCATACGCAAGTGCTCCCATTAGCACAACCTTTGCAAACAAATGATGGCTTCTGTTCCCTCTCCCACTCAGAACAGGGCTCTGACAGCATTAATGAAACATTAGAGTTTTAATTACACCATTATTCTATCCTATTTAAATCCTATTTATTTTTATAAATAATTCCAAAGCAGTCATTAAAGTTTGTGAACTTAGGAGTAAATGACTTAAGGGAAAGAAATCAGCTTCTCAGTCTGGTTATTGTGTGTTGTGCCCTCTCCCTGGGATGCTGCTGGGAGGCTGGCGGGGTTGTTTCTGTCTCTGCTGTACAGGGGATTCATTCCCTGGAAGGGAGTGAGGCGCCGCCGGGCTCCCCAGGCACCTGCGTCATGGGACGGGGCTGCAGCGGGGGCCGTGTCCCCTCTCGGCCCGAGGAGGTGCCCAGGGAGAGGGGGGAGCGTGGGACTTCCCTGTGGAGAGAGCACCCCACAGTGGGTCTGGAGAGGACACGGTCCCCTCCAGTCCCGACCCGCTGCAGTTCGCTCTTGTCGTCACAGAGCTGCAAGATCTTCCAAAGACAAGAAATTTCAGGCTTGTCTCGATGGGGCACTCTGTAACGCTCTTTGAGAGGCTCCTTGGCCCTTCCCTCCCTCTTTCTGCCCCCGTACAGGGAGCGCGGCTGTCGCTCGTGTTCCCAGGTGAATTTCCATGTATTTGAAATAGCCCAGTGTGGACCAGAACTGACGAAACGAACAGACCGTGGGTCCGCTAAACCAAAGCAAATTATCAGGTGTTTGTCGCGACAGGACTTTTGCAAGTATCGGGTGTTGTATGGGCTGGAGAAAAGACTCCCCCCCGGGCTCGGGCCGGAGCGGGGGCAGCGAAGGGTCCGGGGGCGGCCGCGTGGCTCCCGCGCCTCTGCTTTCAGCACCGCTTCTAAAGAACGGCTCTGATCCCAGGAAATCTGGTACATCCTGGCATCTAATTATGGTGCTTTCCGTCATAGTTTCAATTAGGAAGGCAAACGCAGAGAGACCTGAGCGAGGGAGGAGGCTCAACCACGTAACCTTCGCTCTGCTCTCCCCGCAGAACCCAGACATCGTCCTGGTGCACTACCTGAACGTCCCCGCCATCGAGGACTGCGGGAAACCCTGCGGCCCCATCCTCTGCTCCATCAACACAGACAAGAAGGAATGGGCAAAGTGGACAAAAGAGGAACTCATCGGACAGCTCAAACCGATGTGTGAGTATCTGGAGACTTTCTTGCTCTTTTGCTTTACAAAGGGTTAATTTAGAAAAGGATGTCTCTCGCTGCCACCAGCCTTCCCTGCGAAGGAGTCATTTGTCACCATCAAAATCAACTCGGGTCTGCAGGCACTTTCTCTCTTCCCACTATTCACCACATCTGGGATGCGTAGTGTGAGAGATGCCCAGACTGTCTCCAGGAAGGTCATATCCCCCAAAAGATCCCCTCCATACAACGGGGAAAAATTGTCCCCGTAGTGTTGCATTTTCACGCACCGTTTGTTGGCACCTACCGGCTTTGGAGACCCTTTGGGGTGTCGTCAGGGAGGTTTCCCCATGGGCACTCCGTGTTTGTGCGGTTCGGTGCCGGATCAGAATGGGATGCTGTCGTTCACAGGTGGGCTCATGGAGCAGGGTGTTTCAGGGTGGGTTTCCCCCAGAGAGAAGGCTGCTGAGGTCCGCAGGGCTGTCAGGGGGTTTGTCTGCAAACAGGCAGCTCTGTGGGGTTCTCTGTGCCCTCCCCAGAGCGTGTTTTCTTTCACACCACAGTTATATTGTACGTCTTCCTCGGGAGACTATGTCCCAACGCGCACACAAACTTTTTTTGCAATGGCAGAAAGACGAGGCGTAACGTGGGTCTGAGAGCAAGAGACAATTAACTGCAGCAGCCACGATACCCAATGGAGGTGCTTGCACCCGAGTCACCAAAACCAGGTCTGCTTTTCCCCCTCACCTCTGCCCCCGGTGGGATGCTGGTGTCCTGCCCAACTTCCCATAATTAGAGGTCACAGCCAAGAAGTAGATCATGATGTGTCTCAACACTCGGTGAAAGATCAGCCTCGTGCTGACCGCAGCGTCAGTCGTCTGGGTTTGCACCACTCCTTTGTTGCTTCCTGAGCTCTTGCAGACCCGTGTGTTCCTTTCCCATGCAAAGTTGGAGGGCAGAAGAGCAGAGAGAAAATGACGCATGTGCTAAACAGAATATTGCCCCTGGGACTGATAACCTTAGACAGAAATCCAAGATGGTGAAGGCGTAGCTGAGACTGGACAAGTACCTCAACATTAAACAGGAGAGGAAGTGGCAGCCTGTTAAAAAATCTGCAGTGCATCAAGAGAATTATGTGAAAACTACAACGAACTCGCCGTAAATTTAATAACACTTGGCTCTTTTATGTCTCAGGAGGGAAGAGTGAGATTCTGCACAATTATTCAGAGTATATATGCATGTACACGTCTCTGTTTATGGGTACATATCCTGGGAAACGCATCCTTAGAAATGTAGCTAAAATAAAAGCTTTAGATTCTGATCAGACCTAGAAAACTGAGGGCACAGATAACCATGCTGGGGGAAGGCAGAGGGGCACTGCTCGCCAAGAAGCCATCAGATTTGGTTCCAGTATTGGGTGTGCCATGAAATTCTGGAGCCAAGAACATTAGTTTCATCACATTTTTGCATTAATCACATTCTTTCACAGGCTTCACAGTTTGATTGCCTGATGTTTCCAAATGTCTCTGCCCTAAAGCAGGTTTGTCAATGACTTAATCAAAGCCTCATGTCGCTGGTGACAGTCTCACCCTTTCACCTGTTCCGTGTTACAGTTCATCTGGTTTTATTCCTCTGGACTTGGAAGCTGCGTGAGGTTTTTGTTGATCCTTTTTTGTTTCCTTGGTTGCCAGTTTTCATAAGAATTTCGGACTTAAAGACAAGTTAGTGTTGATCCAGCCAGGGTGTGCATGGGGGTCCGAGGCCAAATGCTATACCTGCAGGAGGGCTTTGCCTCCTGTTTCAGACCATTGATGTAATTCAGAATTGGGAGAAGCTGATACTGGTTTTACCTTCGGGGAAGATCCTCCCCCTGGTCAGCAGCCCAGGACAGTTCTTGGCTCGCTGAGAAGTGCTGTTTGTTTAAGTCCTCCTCAGCCCAGACCGGAGTCGGGTACTGAAGCTGTTGACCTCTGTCAGGTATTAAAGCTTTTATCTGTGAGTGTAGGAGAGCAGAGAGTCAGCGGTGTGGCAGCCAAGGGCTGAGAGAGAGTTCTCTTGGCCGTGTGTGCCTGGAGAACTCAAAGTGATGTGGCAGATGGCTGGCAGGGAGAGAGGCACCGCTCCGAGAGCCCGAGCCAGACAGATACATCAAACTGTTTTTCCTGAAATGCAGAGGGACCCTGACTGGGGTAAGCAGGGAGTTTGCTCACATTTCTTGCATCCATAATTCACTCGGCTCCCTCTCCCCAAAGTCAGCCCAGGCTTCAGCAGGCACCGGGGACAGGCACCGGGTACCAGACTGTGTCCCCTCCCTGAGGACAGGGAGGTCTGGACTGCTGAGAGGTGGCTCCTGTCCTGGACTTGGAGGAGACCTCTGCCCGGCTGGCTTCTGAGATGGATTTTCCTAATGCTGTGCCGGTGCTTGTGCTGGTGGTTATTGGTGAAAAACTACCTTTCTGGGGTCGCCATACAGATCTGAGAGTTTTATGGAAAGGCAATTAACTTATTGTGACGTAGCTGGTCTGTGAACTAATTAAGAGACTGAAAATAACCCATGTGAACATCCATGAAAGGTAAATACTCACTGCAGATGCTCTGAGGATTTGGGGTTTTTTCCAATGTCTCCAACTGAGTTGAGACCATAAATAATTAATTAATCAGCCTGACTTCAGTTTTCATGGCTTTGCATTTTTGTTCTGATACATTTGTCACCTGCCTTCATGCTGGGACATCCATGATGTCCTGATTGTCCTGTCTGGACTATCGCTTTTGGCTCGTCAGACCTTGGGACTGAAGCAGACAAGCCTGGGGGGGCTGGACACGCTGTTCATGGCCCCCAGCAGGATGATGGTCTGTCATCAGGGAGCACAGGGAGGGCTGTAAAGCCTCTACAGAACATCCTGCTCCGATGGCAGACCTGTGACAATCCTGACAGGTTGTCTGAACCAAAAGGATCATATTGTGCGTTGCTTCTGTATGAATGCAACCTTTCGGGACGTTTGTGCAAAATGAATAGCAATAATAGAGGAAAATTCTGCGGAAGTGTTGTCTGAGGCACCTGTAAGTCATTTCAGGATGCCTGGTATGAAAAATCGGCTTCAATTTGGCATTGCTTTCCTTTACCCTCCCTCCTTGTGCCCCGTTATAGTCTAGCTTTGAGATTTCTCTGAACAGATTAGCAGATGTCCTTAGAGGCATCTGGTGGTAAGAGCAAAATGCAGTGGCAGAATCCAGCACAGCAGAATTCTGTATATAAACTCCATATGATCAGCAAATTTGGGCCAGCTCATGTTGGGGGTTTCTCCAAATCATCCCCTTTTGGCTTTCTCATCCCTCAGCTGGCAAAGCATGAGTTACAGGCTCACAGCTGGTGCTACGTTGCAATCTTTGTTTCAGGTCCACTATAATTAAGAGCTATCTTTCTTTTGGAAAAAGGCGTTTTTCATTCCTCTGCTGCTTGGAAACTGATTGCTGCTGCTCGTGCTGCCTGCACGCAGCCGGGGAAGCGGGGGATTCACGTGGCACCCACCAGACCTGGTACCTTTGGGCAGCTCTTGCCTCTCCCTGGACTCACCAATTCTCTCTCTTCTGTCTGTGCCATGAAATGATCTGGGGCTCCTGGAGGTGACCTCAAACTGCATCCCAGTGTGGTCACAACTGGAGGGGGTATTGCACGCTCGCAGACCAGAATGAAGTTTAGATAGCAGTAATGGGCATTAATATGGTTGGAAGAGTTGAGTTGTTGGGTATTTTTATCTTGACTTAAATTTATATTCAATTTCAGTAATTGTATTTAAGGTGGTTTTTTTATTTTATTTAATCTTAAAAGATCAGTTGTACCAAAATGCTACATGGGATGATTCTTACTGTTCCCCAGCAGGTTTGTCAGATCTATGAAGTGACACTCAATGGAAACTAAAGCTTGCCAGCTTAATGGAGCTGACCTTCACGTAAAAAAAGTAACTTAGATTCTTTAAAAGAGTTTGGTTTTAGTAATGTAGATGTCCACTCTTGCTGGAATACTACTTACATGTTCCTGTAATTGGCTGTGGGTTTTTTATTAGAAAGAAAATACGACAGTAGGTTCTTATGTCCAACTGGCCACCAGGACTTTGAGTTCCCCCATTCCCGTCAGCTGTGGCCAGGATCAGCCACTGCTCCGTTTCACATCTTCTCACCAAGAGAAGGGGATAAGGGCATCCCTTACCCCTCTCGTTACTGCAGTTCTGCTGCTCTAAACATGGGTTACGTGTGAGAATTGCACCTTTCCTCTCCCTCTTGGATCTGTGGTGGCCTTTGTCCCCAGAGGAACTTGTTCCCGTGCCTCTTCTTGGGAAACTGAGGGTCACTTCTTAGGAAACGTGGGTTTACCTCCTGTAGGAAGTTCCACTTGGCCAAAACGACAAAATTAGTAGCCGTTTTTCCCCTGTGCTTTGGGCAGTCTTTCAGCTGCATTTGGAGATGCCACGGTGAAACAATCCCACCCCCTGAAATGGAGTGTTGGTAGTAAGGAACCAGACTGTTAGTAGAAATGGACATTAACTTGGAGAAAGGTAAACCAAGTAGTTTCCTGTCCCCCTAAAAGCTGGTTATTAAACCAGATGCAGCAATTGCAGACCCTCTCTGAGGGTGCCGTAGGCAAACCAGCCTTGACTCTCTGTTCTTCCTCAGTATTTTATCTCCCCTCAGCATTCAACTGTAGTAACTGTCGGACTCGGTGCCAGAGCATCTATGAAGATGACGGTCCTCTTCTCCTGGCACTTCCACCGGGATGTTAAATAATAAATGTCCGTATGTCCGGGATGGCTTCTGTCCGTCAGTGAGACTCTGGGGCAGCCCTGGAGACCGCCCGGGCGGTGCCGCGGGAGGAGCCGAGAGCGCTGGAAGAATTTTTTTCCCCCCAAAACCGGCCAGCAAGAAAAATTGGAAGAAAAAAAAAAAAAAAGAAAAGAAAAAAAAAAAAAAAAAAAAGAGACGCG
>JAOXJM010000008.1:207267-220216 GCA_026413425.1 Tringa solitaria | reverse complement strand
TCAGCAAAGGTAATTAAGAAAAGCAAATGGACTATTAAGAGGCTCACATTTACTAATCAAGGATCTGCATCTCCCTCAGAAAATATTCTGGAGCCTGCAATCAAGACAGACTGAAAGTCATTATGACATACTAGTACTAAGATCTATTATCTGTGAATAACCAAGAGCCTTATTGCCATTTTTCACTGATCGTGTCAGGTTCAGATTTAAACTAAACATCTATATTTGTTTAGCTTCATAATAAACAGGGACTTCAGCATCACAGAATCATTAATATCACTTCACTGTCAGAAACTTACCCTACACATCAGAGTTACTAAAAGCTGTGTTGACTGTTTTTCAGTAGAGTTTTCAAATATCTAGAGCGTTTAAAACCTAATGGCAATGTATATTCATGAAAGATAGAAGTGTATGAAACATCTGTGAATCTATTAACACATTTCAATCTTATGATAAGATCAAATCCAAATTCTGCTCACCTGACTCATTTGACCTTGAAGTCTGTGTGCCTCATTCAGTCAACTAGGATTTCTCAATAATAAAATACAACAGTTATGAAGCCCTCCTATTGTCTCATTTCTCAGAAAAAAAAAATAACAAATAGAGATGTGGATCTTTCGCATTGAATTCAGTATTTCATTAAGTAAATGATGCTTTTCTTATAGCAAAACGTGCATAAAGAGATTACACCATTTCATAATTTTTTGTTGAAACTGCTTGAGCAGTAATTTTAATAGATGATACACAAAGCTAAGAGCTTGCTACAAGTACCCAGCAGTTCAGTTCATTTCCGTTGCACATGAATGCATTATGTTTTCCTAGCTCTTAAAGAAATGAGTACCATTCAGAGACTTGTAAAATGCTTTCCTTTCCCTGGGAGAAGTTTCTTATCCAGTATCTGTTCAACTATAATTTTAAATATTCCTATTGCTAAACATGATTTGTTAAATGTTACCAAGGTCATCTCAAAAAAACAGTGACGGTGGTTATTACACAACAGTTTCACAACTGTAGTTATCATTAAAAAATGAACTCACATTATGGATAAGTGTTTCGCCTATTAGCATTCCAAAGATATCTGTGAAGGTGACAGGCTGCCCTGAGCTTTTCTTATTCCACAGTGCTTCAATGTAGCGTTTGACTTTCTGAGGAGTGAGCAACAGAAGTGGGTTGTGACTCACAGAGTTCATCAATTCTTCATTGATCTCCTTTGGTCCTTTTTCTGGAAAATCTGGGTGTGAATACAAAGTTGACATGTACCTGCAACAGAAAACAGGGTCTGTAAGTATAAAAGCCTGGTTCAATGTCAGTTGCCTGAAATGTACAATAGGCTCATAAATAATGTGATACAATTACTGATTACATCAGATTAATTTACTCACCATTTATAGAGTAAATTGTCATTTCTTTTTTCTCAAGGTGTAGAAAGCTAAACAATTTGTTCTAAATGTAAGCATACAATCTAATAATCAACATACATTTCCATAATGTGTACGACGTAAAACATTAAAGCCTTCCTCATTTATCTGTTCAAGGGGCAATGAACAGAATCATAAGTTCAAAATACACCTTCTCAAGCTCTCATAGCATGCATAAATTTGGCAGACTGGAGGTCCTATAACTATACACATGCAGTTCTTTCACTCTAGGATGTACTGCTCTCTGTCACTCTCCATTTCATTATCACTATTCAAAAATTCCTACAATATATGAGTGTACAGCATGCCTTCCAGGATCTGGGTGTTTTCACTGTAAGATGAAGCTCAATAACTACAACCTGTGTAAAGGTTTAATTGACTCCGAGGATTCAGAAGAGGCCTATCAAGCATATCTTGCTTTTGTCACCGAGTAACTCTGGAAACTGATGTTTTGTTTACTCAAAACAAAGTTTAAACACACACGCAGACAACTGTGATTTGCACTTGGTTTAACTAATGCTATGGGTGAAGACTCAAGATAGCCCGTCCTAATCTCCCAGAAGCTCATTTCACTGTTATTTATTCAATTAGCTGGCTCAGGTATACATACCATACTGCAGGCATAATTCTGCACATCTACACTGTGTAAGCGTGGCCCTGAGATCACTGCCCAGCAATTAAACTTGGCAGCGTGATGAACTCTGTCACACGCGCGATGTAAGAACTTGATTCATTAGTCCTTGCGCAGTCTCTAAAGCTTAGTGTGCACGTCAGGTCATGGGTGGAACAACCGCAGCAGCAAGCTTCCAGGTGAGCAGAGAAAGGGAAATGCAAGATGAAGAATTCAGGACAAGGTTGAAGCAAGATGACAGAAACAATCAGGGAGGTAAATGCATTGCTCCAAGGTTAGGCATGCATCTGAATGAACAAGCAAAAACCTGCCTCTCCCTTCAGGAAAGGAATTCTCCACCCTTCAGAAAAGAGAAAAAGAAAAGAAAAAAAAAAAAAAAAAAAAGAGACGCGTGTCCGCCCCCCCCCCCGCGCGCCCGTTCCTGATCCGCTGGCGCCACCTGGCGGCCGTCCCGGGCGGGGGGAGCGGGGCCGGGGCCGCCGGTGCGGAGCCCCTCGAACCGGCCGCAATCGCTCCACGCGCGATGCCAAACCCGGCGCGTGGGGAACCGGGGGTCCCGCGGGAGCCCCATCCCGTGGCAGCGGCCAACGGGCAGAACGGGCGGCGCCGCCGGCTTTGGCCGCAGGGGAGCTCCGGGCCGACTCGGGGGGCTCAGGGGAACGGCCGGAGGGACGGAGCCGAAGCTGCCTCCTTTCCCCGGCGAGCAGCCCGGGACGCCGGGCGGCCGCAAGGAGCAACCGCTTCAGCTGTGAGCGAGAGCGGCGGCATCCTCCCTCCCAGCGGCGCCCCAAGAGCCGCATCGAGCCCCCGCACCTCCCGCGGGCTGCGAAGCATCCGGTCACATCCGGGCAAACCTTCAAGAAAGGTCTCTTTTTGGAAGGAATTCTCTTTAAAGACCAGCCAAGAGTGAGACCCCTGCGCAAGTCCTCGCGGAGAGACTGGAGTTTGGGAAGCGTCATGAAGGGACGGCGAGCGGGCACCTCACCCCCAGCAGAAGGCTCGGGAAGTCTCCTTCGTAACCAGTAACGAGTGGAGGTTGAGGGCTGGAAAATCAGAGTGAATTCTGTGGGGGCATCTGGATGCAAAAGGATAAATCTCATGAAAATCTCCTCCAGATGAACTGAGAAATCAGAGCAAGGCCTTCACGTCTGTCGGCACCAACACGGCGAAAATTGAAGGGACAAGGCTGCCATTTCCAATTGACCATCGCCATGGAAACAGCCGCCCGATGTCAACAGTTGGTGGAGTTGATGTAGGAAGCACTGGGACAAAGAACCGGGTCGCTACAGTCAGCGCCTGTAGCATTTCTGGAGTGTTTTGTGTTGGCGGGGGGTGGCCGGGGGCAGAGCTCTGGTGTGGGGGTTTGAGCTAAGCCCCCCAAGAGACCTCCAGAGGGAGGCGCAGACAGAAACCTGACTTTGATTATTCCAAATACTCCAGCTCTGTCAGTTGATCCAGCTTCCTGGAAGGTCATTTTTATTGTCTTTCCTTCCCAAGGGAAGAGAGAGAAGCCAGGTGTGAGCCCATTCTCACGAAAAGTGGTTGGAGGCGTTTCTGCTGAGGGCAGTGCTGGCACTCTGAACTGTGGGACCTTCCTCCAGCCTCGCTTCTCTTCCTCAGCCACCCAGTGAAATACCAGTAACCCCCCCGTTCCACTGCCTCAATGCTCTGCGGAGGGTGCGTGGCAGGGAATATGTTGCTGCTGCAAAACAGCAGCTTCTAGACCCATCCATGGGATCGCTGGAAGGCGTTGGAGCAGTCCACAGCTTTCGTTTTAAATTGTGAGGAAGCGCAGGAGCAGTCTGAACAGAAACCCAGATTAAAACACTTCCCGGAATTTCTGTTAAGCTTCAATCTTTTTATCCTTTTTTTGTGTTCCTACGTTATGACTATATTTAATCAAACGTAGTTCTACAGTGGTTTCACTTTTTGAACCTCTAAGAAACAGGAAGAGCGTGTGTGTGTACGCTTTTTATTAACCTTCCTTTCATAATGCACTTTCTTCCCTATAGAAATCTCCTTTCCTGCTGATTCATTATGTGTCAGGAAGCCAAGCGTGACACGTTAAAAGCCATTTTGATAGTATTTGGTATTCAGTGCTAACAACTCACCAGCTCACAGGAGTTTTTCTTTAAAAGGAGGAGGGAGAAAATCTGCATATTGGATGTGCCAAGATAGTGCATAATTTGCATTAAGCATCCAGACATTCTTTTTTTTTTCAATCTGTCACCCTTCGCTGGCTTTTTATTTTATAACCTTCATAACATGCAGGGAGCATAAGCACTAAAAAAAGATGTGCCACGTGGAGAGAAGCCGGAGCCGGTTAGGATCAGCTGGAGCAAGGATAGAGAAGGACCTTTCCTCACAGCAATGGATCCACGATGGGGCTTTGTTACACTGGAAGGACCTGAAAACAATAGGCATGATGCTATAAAATCCTGCTATAAAGCTGGTCGGTATTTCTTAGCTTCCAGCTCTCAGCTTGACTCAGACTAAGAATCATCATTGAGAATACACAAGCCATGAGACAGGATTCACTCGCCAGACCTACCCCCTGTGATTCATTGCTCATCCCAGAGTTTTGCAGCAGCGAGGCCCAAACTCTGACATTCTGCTGTGAAACAGATCTTCTGTATCTCACAGCGCGTACCTGAGCTCACTTTTTCTTCAGGAAAGTGCTTCTGAGGTAGCTGGAAATAACTTGATACAAAGTTTCTCAGTAATAATTACAGTTCGATAACTTTTATATAGTATAGCTGAAAGTATTCCAAATACGTTACTGCATTTTAGTCTCACTTTTGATGTACTTTTGGCAAAACTGCTATTTGAACGTCACTTATTAGGCATCACATCACATGTGGCAGAATAATGTACCTAGAATAATAAAATGAATGTGAGTGGAGGTACTGGAGTGGTAAGAGTATATACACTTCAACTTAGGCATAATAACAGATACTGCGTGTTAAGAGGAAATTCAAAATTGTGAACATACTAGAAAGCAAAATCTGTTGGGTACAATAACAATAAATGTGGTTGTCAAGCAAGCATAGAGGGACTCATTACTAAACTAACTGCTGCACTTTAAATAGGGATATGAGGAAGAATACTTGTAAACCTTATTTACAGTATTTCTGCAAGTTATCAGGCCCGGCCAATAAAAATACAAATTCTGTACTATAAAACTAGACCAAGATGAGATGCTGTTAGGCAAAGTAACATCAGTGGGTGATGAGGCAACACAGCAACAGGTGATAAAAAAAGCAATAAAACTGCTTCACGTAGCAGGTCCAGGAGCTCTTATGGCATACTAAATAATCAGCATCAGGGAGGAGAAAAGGAGATTCACACAATATCCTGCCTCTCTGACAATGGTCATTAGCGGTCACACGTGTGCCCTCGTTTGCTTCTGACCTTCTCACGTGAAGCAGCTCAGCTCATGGCTCCATCCTGTGGGTGCTTGGGCTGCACCGAGATGATCAGCCCAACGGGCTGTTGCCGGCGTTTCACCACCCCACACCTTCTCCGCTTGAGGATCTGCGTATTTAGAGCTTAATCCTACAAAGCTCAAGTCTGTGGGAGTTTTCACTTGGATTCAGTATATTCTGGTTAAGGATTTTAGAATAAAACGTGCAAAGAACGTGGTTTGCTGGAGAACAACAAAGACACTCCTGTAAACTGGCAGCACTTCAGGGTTGAGCTATCAGGCACGGGGACATCTCGGAGATGATGCTGCCACCAACCAGCACTTTCCCAAATCTGCAAGTGAACTCTAGTGCACACAAAGGATAAATAAATAATAAGCACACATAAACTGCTTGGAGAGACATTAAAGGAGACGGGAGATGTTTTGAGTCACTTATTATGGAGAAAATATTTTATAAATACTATTTCCATTGTAAGTCACGTTGAGAATATCACTGTTATGTGAAAATCTGCATCTAAAAAATTCTGAGAGGGAGCCTTTATTCAAATAATTTATAAGTGTGCACTTTAGCATTCTTATTTAAATGGTGGCAGGCCAAGGGAGTCCCCATCTTCAGTTTGCAACACGTTCTGCAGCGTCACCTTCCCGTCTGTTTTCCTAAATTACTAAAAAGTTGTCCAGGTCTGAGGAGCTCACACTGTCTGTTAGTGACTCCCAAAACATGACTCAGTCTTTGCTGCTGCCAACCAGGATCTGACAATGTGATGAAGACCTGTCAAAAGGTTTGTATTTGCTGTTATACTGGTGTTCTGTTGGCTGCTGATTTTATTATAAAATTAACTAATTTTGTTTTCACATTAGACAGAAAAAGATTCTAAAATGCTCCTTGGAATGGTACTGTTTTACTTCAGTGAAGCACAAGTAACTTGTTGGTTTCAGGTTTTTAATGAAGGTTATGTGCACTGTACAGATAGTCCTTACAGTTTTTCAGCTTTGAGCCACCATTAACAGCGAATTGAAATAGAGAAAGATATTCTACGAAGGCTTTTTTTCTTCTGTATGTACCTAATCCCAGGAATTGTATTTGGAAGCCTGTGGCTATCAGGGACAATAGTAAACCAGTAACCATTACTGTAGCACTTTTTATGTCTCCTTCAGTTCTGAGAAAAAAACTGCAGGAGTGGGTTTCTGCTGTTCTTTTGGAGTGGCTTTTGATGGTTTCTGGCACGTTTCTGAAGTTTCTGATGGGAAGTTTTGCCGTTCTCTTCACAGTTCATGGCATTAAGTGGACGTGCAGCAACGGAAACAGCAGTTCAGGGTTCTCGGTGGAGCAGCTCGTGCAGCAGATCCTCGACAGCCACCAGACCAAGCCGCAGCCTCGGACACACAACTGTCTCTGCACTGGTACCTTGGGTGAGTTCCCGGGGCACGAACGGAGCGCGGCTCGGTCTGGACTCGGGGTGGTGTTTGTGGTACTGAGGTGCTGGCAACGCTGTGTCATGAAACACCGAGACACAGTGACTTCAGAGGTGGCAGAAGAAGTCTTGAGCATAAAGAGAGGCAGCCAGAACTTCTGGAAAAACGTCAACACTTTGTAACATGCAAGTTCTAACAAATGCTCCCTATATGTCACCTGCTCAAAAAGGCCTATTCTCTTCCACACGCTCAAATTTTGTTACCAAAGCCTCAAATTTTGATGTTCTTCCAACTTCATGCTCTGAACTCCTTGCCCGACAGCCCACTTTGCTGAAGGAAATGGGCTCAGGTGGTTAATTACAAGCTATCACCGGAATGAGACATTTTATTTAGGTATCATGAAAATACAGATTTCTTTCCTGCTAAAGAAGATGGCTTTGTTTTGAGCAAGAAACAGCATCCTTAGTGTTAGCAATTTATCTAGAAAGTGGGAAGCTGAGTGATTCACTTTTCCTACTCATCTGTTTTATAGCCACCCCTTCCTAGTACTTTGGTCAAGTAAAGTATATGACACATTAATAAGTCTTTAGTGAAATTTATAAAGGGAAGTTGTCAGTGCTTCAAAGGGTTTATTTTCTCTTCTTTTTTGGGGCAGCTGCATTATACAATCCAGATTTAAATAGGAACGATGACCTCTGAAATACCTGAGTTTGGATTAAAATTCAACCCTTAAGGCTCAGCATTTGATCCGTGCTTGCAGATCTGAACATGAATCCTTTTATTCTTCCCTTTGATGTTTTGTCTTGTGCTAAGCCTGCTGCATGCTTTTCAGCGTAACAGCATCACTTTCTCTCGTACCGGCCGCGCATCGACACACGAAATTCCCAATTCCTGACTCTCATCTGCAGAGACAGCCTCACGTGAAAACTTTTCCCGTGCTCCTGCCCGTCGCTATACCTAGGAGAACAGAGAGCTTTAACATTGTGTTTAGTCTCAAAAGCACTGTCCTGAACTACTTTAAGTGACCTGATTCAAATCTTGAGCACATAATAGAGAAGTTCCCCTTCAAGGGCAAGGAACAAAAGATTTTGCAAATTGCAGCGGCTGCACGGAGGCTTTATGTTACCCAGAAGATGGCATTTATAATTGTATCCATTAGGTATAAGGAGGAGGTTTCTTTCCCCCTTTAGTCATTATACAGTACCATAATTAATGTTCTTACCTCATTCTAGGGAAAATGAATCAATTAAGGAAAGAAACATCAAAAATTCATGGGCTGTTCTTTAACAAAAGCAGTCCCTGCACCAGAGTTTGTGGCCAAGATGCCTTTGCAGACAGAATTTACTTTATGCTCCCTCATTTCCAAGCCCCAGGACACAGGTGACGTTCATTGTCTGTCAGGGCAGCAAAGGCTCCAGCTGGCTGAGCTCCATGGAGGGTTGTCTTCTGGCGACCTTTGCCTAAGCCTCCTTCAGCCGCTCCCATACCGATGGTGTGCTCTGCCTGCAACCTCTCAAAGTACAAAATGTTCATCTGTCAGCGCACGAACGGCTTAGAACAAGAGAAACACGTCTCCGTCCTTACGGGAGGGAAAGCTTGCTTTGTGCTGGCTAATGTACTACTTTAATGATTTGATTGGCAGCTGTAATAGGCACAATGATGACAAGAAGATGAGGGTTGCAGTCTAGATGGCAGGGTGATGCTAGGGACAGGAGCGTGATATGGCATCTGTCACCTCCAGATCACCCGTCAGCATCCAGCCCAGGAGAGCAGTTGTCAAAAGACCCAACATCATCCAGCGTGAGGAGCCGGGCGCCTGTCGCGGGGGGGTCCGAGGTCTCATCCATGGCACAGATGAAGCGGGACCTGCAGGGCAGAACCCACGGCTGACAGCAACAGCCCTGGCCTTGTAGACTTTACACTGGGACCGGGCGCATTTAAACAACTCCAAAACTCGTCATAGACACCAATTTCTCTCTTCTGAACGCGTTGTCTGACTGCGGGGAAGGGGGTAGGTGCTGCGTGGGGTGAGGGGAAGGGTGCGCAGGCGCCTGCTCAGAGGATGCTGTCATTGCCCGTGATGGGTCTAAGCATTAGACAGAAAGGGAGCTCTAAATCTAGCACTGGCGATAAATTAATTTTATTTCCAAGGTGTCTCTTGCTCTCCCGTACGTGCACTCGCTCTCACACATGAGTGCGTAAGCACAGCTCTCTCTCGGTGCAGCCATAAGATATGCAACTAAGGTTGTCCTAATTTCATATTTACTGAATGGCAGTGTTGTTGTTTCCTGGCACAGGGGCAGGAAGCAGTGTGCATCACAAGTGTAACAGTGCCAAACATCGCATCATATCACCAAAGGTCGAACCAAGGACAGGTGGGTACAGCGCTCATTCAGAGGTACAAAATAACGATGTCTCTGAAGGCAAGAACGAGCACAGTCATGGCAAGGCCTCCAGCCGAGAGAAGAGGAACGGCAAAGTGGCAAAACCGGTGCTGCTCCATCAAAACAGCACCGAGGTTTCTTCCACCAACCAGGTGGAGGTCCCTGACACGACCCAGAATTCTCCCGTGTCCATCAGCAGTGGATTAAACAGCGACCCGGATATGGCGGACAGCCCGGCCGTCACTGGCGTGTCCAGTATGGCTGTAGCTTCAGTCATGGGAAGCTTGTCACAAAGTGCCACCGTGTTTATGTCAGAAGTCACCAGTGAAGCTGTGTATACCATGTCACCCACCTCCGGCCCAAATCAACACCTTCTGTCCTCAGATGCAGCTGCACAAGGACTGGTACTTGCTGTGAGTTCAGATGGACATAAATTTGCTTTTCCAACGACCGGCAGTTCAGAGAGCTTGTCGATGCTGCCCAGCACCGTCTCTGAGGAACTTGTGCTCTCTACAACTTTAGATGGGAATAGAAAAATTCCAGAAACCACCATGAATTTTGACCCAGACTGTTTTCTTAACAATCCCAAGCAAGGGCAGACTTATGGTGGAGGAGGTATGAAAAGTGACAGCATCAGTACCAACATACGGCAGTCACCCACAACGGAACGTAGCTTCAACTTCAATACAACCCTCACAAAAGAAATTAAAACTGAGGACACATCTTTTGAACAACAGATGTCCAAAGAAGCATTTTCCTCCACTTCTGCATCTAACACTCTCACCCTCACTACCGGTTCAGGTTTGCTTCCATCTGGAGGAGGTCTGAGCCCGAGTACCACCCTGGAGCAGATGGACTTCAGTGCCATTGACTCCAACAAGGACTATTCTTCCAGCTTCAATCAGACCGTCCAGAGTCCTCATGTTCATCAGACCCCTTCCCCCAGCTTCTTTCTGCAGGATGCCAGCAAACCTCTTCCCCTTGAGCAAAACACTCACAACAATTTGAATGACACAAGTGGCTCATTTGTGAACACGTTAGGGATCCCCAGTGTGAAAACAGAGTCCTCCTCCCAAACCACTTCCAACTGTAATGGCACAGTGGAAACTAGAATAGAGTCCTCCTCTTCTCTCCAGCTCATGCAGTTCCAAGCAAACTTCCAGGCTATGACTGCAGAAGCTGAAGTTCCCATGGAGACCTCCCAGCAGGCAGAAGGGAACGAAAATCTACTTAAATCAGGGGATCTTCAAGCCTGCAGCACAGAACACTACTTGCAGCCTGAGGCCAATGGGGCTATCAGGAATGGGAACAATCTCCCTATTCTCCAAGGAAACATGGTACAAGGACTCTATCCTGTGGCCCATCCCAGCTTAAATAACTCCTCCAACATGGAGCTTAACTTGGACCACTTTGACATCTCCTTCAGCAACCAGTTTTCTGATCTAATTAATGATTTCATATCGGTAGAAGGTGGGAGCAATGCCCTCTATGGACACCAGCTGGTGTCTGGTGACAGTGCCGGCCTGTCCCAGCCCGAAGACAGTAACAGGGCCTCCTACAGCCAGGCTGAGATGTGCATCCCCTGCTGCAGCCCCCAGCAGGCCAACATGCAGCTCAGCAGCACGGAGAGCGGGGCCAGCACCATGGCATACATGCATGTGGCCGAGGTGGTCTCCGCAGCTGCCGCACAAGGCACTTTGGGGCTGCTGCAGCAGAGTGGGCGCTTGTTCATGGTGACAGATTATTCACCAGAATGGTCGTACCCTGAGGTAAGTCTAGGGCTTTTACTCACTAACGTTTACTGCTTTATTCTTCATTGCTTGGTTAGTGAGGGCTCCCAAGAACTGTTCTATTAAAACTTTGACAAGGCTTTTAAAATATTTCTCTTATAAGTCAAAGATTCCAAGGCCATTTGCATGTCTGAGTGTACTTTTAATTAAGCACTTCATTACCCTGACAGGGCCGGCCCTTCACTTAGGAAGCATCTGAACAGAAATGGTTTGTTTCATTGAAAAGCAAAGTATTCCCCACATGATGGCTTCATGGTGCTGCCAAGACACATCAGAGCAGTAGAGTTTGCAAACTGGAGCTGATCCTTAAATCTGGCCCTGATGTTCTCAGTAGAATAATTCCTGACCTGCATTGCCTTAATGAGTTCAGCATTTACCTCCATCCCATAGACTATCCAAAATCAGTCGCAAGCACCACAAAGTAAAAATGTCAGCAGCACAGACTTTTCAGACATCCAGAGATGCTGGAGGAAAGAGGCTGTTTTGAGGCAGGAGTGGAGAGGCAGGTTGTTTTGAATTTAAAAAATGGTCCTTTGTGTTTTTGTAACTGGGAGCACTATTGTGTTGGTTACCTTAGGGAGGTGTATAGTAACTGCTCAGAAGAAGATCTCTCTGTTCCCAAGCACTATCTGATTTTCAGCCCTGTGGTACCTCCCCCAGTAAGTGCACCTCTGACACCACTGGATGGCGAGTTTGCTAGTGGCTGAGGCAGCAGAAATACGCAAAATAAGCAGATGAGGTGGCTTAACCTTCGTCTGAATGATGCTGTGACAGCTCCAGGACCGCGGTGTTACAGGAGCAGGTGATGAGTTGTATTCAGTGGCTCTGCAACGTGGTACTTGGTGTGAAAACATGGGTGTTCACTCTGCTGCTGGAAAGAAACCGAGGTTGCCAGCGTGCAGAAATGGCCGATGGACGCTGATGAAAAGCCTCCTTGAGGAATTTCTGCCCTCTGTTTAGTTGCTCTCTCTCCAGACAAGTCCACGGCAGCCAGCAGGGTGGCAGTGCAGGCGCGGGCTCGGTGGGCAGCTGAAGGCATCCCACCGCTCGTTAGCCTCACCAACCATCGCTGGCTGGGCAGTCTGGGACCATCTAGGGCAGGAGGTGCCCAGGGGCCTCACCTCTGCTGGCTGCCAAACCCAGACCCCTCTCTAAGAGAAGGTGGTTGCTGACCATTGACCTCTCACCACAGCTGGAGGTTACCTGCCCCTGGTCATGGTGGGACTGGGTCTGAATGCCAGTCCTCTGCCGCTCTGGAGATAACACAAGGTGAAGTGTCAGTGCTGTGGTGGTCACTCCTGGTGTCACCCAAGTGGGTTAGGTGGAACAGGGATGGTCTGTTAGTGACTGAGCCCAGTTAGGTTTCGTTTGCAATAAGCATGGTATTTGGGGGCATTTGGCTTTGTTTGAGGACATTTGGCTATGTTTGGCTACGGACACTGCTTCTGCCGTACCTGCTGTCCAGACAGCCTGACTCTTGCTTGCTTGTGTAGAAGGTCCCCAAAATCAAGAAAAAAGCCCCACCAGCAAACCGCTAGCCTTTCTGGTGCAAACCTTTCTTTTTTTTGCTGCTACCATGGAAACCTTTTTTGTTACCCATTGCTACACTGATGAATCGTTGGACTCCTGCTGGCAGAGCCTGTTTTATATCTGTTTTACACAGACTGGGAGGACTGACCCCTCTGCACCGACTGGCCGGGCCCCCTGCGGTTGTGCGGGGCCCGTGCGGGAGGTCGGGCCGTGGCGTGGGGGCGGCTCAGGCGGGCCCCGGCAGGAGCGCGGCTCCGGACCCGGTGGGTTTGGCCGGCTCGGCTCTGGCCTCCCGGGCCGCTGCCGCCCTCCCCGGCTCTACCCCGGCCGCCGCCCCCGCCGTGGAGCCGCCTCCC
>JAOXJM010000008.1:161898-190013 GCA_026413425.1 Tringa solitaria | reverse complement strand
AGGGCCTCTCTGCACACCATTCCTTGGCATTTAGCACAAACATTGGTCTTATCATCCTGGGAACGAGCAATTTTCTCCACAATACGCCGTTAATTTCACAGAGTTAGAGGAGGCCTAGCTAAAATGTAAAACTACAGAACACAGAATTGGTTCGGTTTTACTTCAAACCGGGACAACAAGGGAAGGGATCCATCTTCCGCCTGCATTTTTAATTTTTCAGTCTGTTTTCTTTAAGGAATTTCTCTGGAATTGTAGTCAAAGGGCTGCCGCAGGAACTTGAAGAGCTAGAGTGCTGCAGGGCAAGTGTCCCTGTGTGCTGCCAAGCAGAGCAGATCTCCTGTGTGACTTCCAGGATAGTTGTTTGTGGCTTCCTGCTGTTGGCTGCCAAAACGTGAGCTTTCTTCCCATGGAAATATCCTTATTCTGGCTTCTTCTAACCTAGATAACCAGTTCAGGATGTCGATATTGGAGCGGCTTGAGCAGATGGAGAGGAGAATGGCTGAAATGACAGGCTCCCAGCAGCACAAACAAGGAGTAGGAGGTGGGAGCAATGGGAATGGGAACGGAGGAACGCAAGTGCAGGTATGAGCCCCGCTGTGTCCCCACACGGCAGCTTTGTGATTTCTTACCAAAGTTTGGTTTTGGGGTGGCTGGAAAGGATTATAGTTTTTCCTAAACAAGTCTGGCTTGTGGGTGTCTCTAACTGCAGTTGGCTTTCACTCACATTTGCCACTGTCTGGGTACTTGTGGCAGTGGGAGACTGCCTGCTCGGGGCAGGTTGCAGCTCCCCTCGGTGGTTAAACTGGGATGTGTGTGGTGTTTCAGTGCGTTTCTGGGACTGGAACACTGGGCAGCTGCTTTGAGAGCCGCGTGGTGGTGGTGTGCGAGAAGATGATGAGTCGTGCTTGCTGGGCAAAGTCCAAACACTTGATCCATTCAAAGACTTTCCGAGGAATGACACTGCTCCACCTAGCCGCTGCCCAGGGCTATGCTACACTGATCCAGACCCTCATCAAATGGCGGTAAGACCCAGCCCTTGGACTCTTGGGGGTCAGTACAGGCATGGCAGAAACATGTGTAAGCTCTGCTTGGTCCAGATTTCTCATTGTCCCTTAAAAACAGCCAAGTCCCTGAACTTGTTCTTGCCTCTGCTCTGATGGGACCTGTCTCTTGAGAGAGCGAGTCCAGGCATTGGATGTACCATGCTCTTAAAGTCTCTGGTGGGAGCACTACCTGCAGTAAAAATGTGTGTCATGGGCATATGTGTGGCCGCTTCCTTGCGGTGTGGTGCCTTGGGTAAAGCTGTGCATTTGGGCAATGACCCTGCCATGGCTGCAGAGCATCATTTATTCTGTCCTTTCCTCTGCAGCACCAAACACGCAGACAGCATCGATCTGGAGCTAGAAGTTGACCCTTTGAATGTGGATCATTTCTCCTGCACTCCTCTGGTAAGAGCAGAAACTGAAACTTCTGAGAGAATCTGAGGACCCTACGGAGTTCTTCCTGACGTGTTATTTCCCTAATAAGTTTCACACTCCAAAGAGCAGATGTTTCTTGTGTATCTTTGCTGTGCAAATGGTCAGACACCCCACTATCAGCCTCCTGGCATTTTGTTGAGGGAGATTGCACAGAAGAAACCTTGTCATTGAGTAATGTGAGGAAAGGGACAGACCAAAATCTAGTCTCTAGTATTGTGTTGGGGAGAGGACTTTAACACGCCTTCTTTCAAGTTGCTCTCTTTGACTGATTGACTGTAGACATTGTAAAATCATTACAATATCTTGGACATTGGAATCATGAAATTGTGACTGAGAATTTAGACAAGCAAAAAGCCAAAGCAGGTGGAACCAGAATTGCCAGTTTACAACAGCGGTGTTGATTTTATTGTTCCCAACCTTTAGTCCTGTCTGCATGTCTCTGATCTCAGAGTCCTTTGCGTATGAGGCTGTTCTGTCTATGCAGTGATGCCAGTGTCAAAAAAAAATGGCAAAAAAGCCAAACCCCAAAAACATTTATTACTAAATAAGAAACTGTTAAACTGTCAGCTTCGTTTGGCAGATGGAGGTTTCTCTGTCATAGGAGAGAATAGCATGCATCTTATCCTCTGTAATGGCCGTTTGTCAGGATAGAACGTTTATGAAAGCCAGTTGCTGGAGCTCAAGCGTGTTTTGGTTTTGCTTATCAGAGTTGTTTTCCATCAGGTGGGAGCAGACTCCACTGCATTAGGAGGGAAGGAGAAGGCAGGTTGCCCAGTGGGTCAATTGTCTGTTCTTTTCCAGATGTGGGCATGTGCCCTGGGCCACATGGACGCAGCCGTTGTGCTGTACAAGTGGGACCGCCGAGCCATCTCTATTCCTGACTCCCTCGGGAGGCTGCCGCTGGCCATCGCCCGCTCTCGAGGCCACGTGAAGTTGGCGGAGTGCTTGGAGCAGCTCCAGCGTGATGAGCAAACTCAGCTTGGGCAAAACCCCAGGGTCCAGTGCCCCTCAAGCACAGACTCCAACACAGAGAACTGGGTGTCCCAGTGGCAAAGTGAGCTTGCTGCCTCTCAGGAGCCTCAGAAGGGAGTCACTGTGATTTCCAGTACAAACACAGGTAAAACAGCCCTGAGGGCATGCACTGCTTTGCTAGCACTTAACATGTGAAAACCTGGTGGCAAGGAGCTCCCCTGGGTGGCAGATGCCACATGTAGCCCAGCTGTCTGTGCTTAATTCTTTCTTTGTGGGCTCTCTGTCATGTGCTCCATGCACTTGCATGAGTATCAGGAAGAGGAGTGAACACCTGCTTTAAAAAGATGTGTGTACCTTAGGAGTGGTTGAGGCAGTGTCCTTCTGGGGTGATTGTTACTCCCTTTGCTCATCCTGTTGGGTGTCCCAGAGCAGGGCGCAAGCCTCCGCCTGCAGCTCAGTGGCAGAAGCTGTTGCGGTTCCTACAGCCATCATGGATTGCGTGTTTTGTTTTGACCATTGATCTGTTTGTTTCCAGAGCTGAGACGACCAAGATCAGAACCTTCCAGTTACTACAGCAGTGAGACTCAGAAAGATTACCCTGCACCCAAAAAACATAAGCTGAGCCCTGAATACTTTCAAGCCCGGCAAGAGAAGCTGCTTTCCACTGCACTGAGCTTGGAGCAGCCGAACATCAGGAAGCAGAACTCCAGCTCCAAGCAATCCGCCACTGAGACAATCAGCCCCAGTGAAGGGATAAGGGACTATGGCCGGGAGCTCTCCCAGCACATCCAAGAAGGGTTCCGGGGCTCTGGCAGCCAAGCAGGCATCAAATGGAACCCAAAAGACATTTATATTGGTGTGTCTGCAGTGCAGGTGTCAGGGAGCCAGAAGGGGGCTGCGCTGGGAAAGGACACTGTAGCCCATCGGCTACGCCAGCGGGAACAGATGAACGTGCTGATGATGGCCGACAGGGAGATGGTGGACGCAGAGCTCTTGTCCTACAGGGACAGTGCAGGGGAGGAGGACTGCTTACACCATATGGATGACTTGCAGGTAAACGTGCCCGTAGCACTGAGATCAGCAGACTGGGAGAACGTGGTGGCTGCACAGAGGAGCCTGTGAGAAATGTAGAGACTCTGTGGGGTGGTCATACAGTCAATGTGTACTGTCTCCTGGTTTCAAAGGGTGTCTGTTCAACCGCAGGCAAAGGCTAATGGTTAGTGTTTAGGGTTGCACACTGGCATACGCTTCAGCAGTCCACAGAATGCACAAAATTGTTTGCAATTTTGCAAGGAAAAAGGAAAAATCAGAGCCTTCTGGTCACATCAGTAAATGAAGCTGACGTGACCCCATAGCCCTTTGGGAATGGGGAAGCTATCCCTCCGAGGACGAGGTGACCAGGAGAGGCAGTGCTGTGGGGCAGGCCAAGCCGCTGCACTTTAAAGCACAAGGAGGTAAGAGTACAGATGGGGAGAGACAGTGGGTTTGGGGAAGGAAAAATCCCAGCAGATATGGAATAGAGGAAGTAAAAACACATCAGAAGCAGGACAGAAGTAGTCACTGGGGAAAAGACACTGTGTTTGGCCGCCTGAGCAAAGAGAGCAGTGGGAGCACAGCCTACTTGCACCGCCTTGGCGTCTCTGAATGATCTCATCTTCCTGGTGTAACACAGATGAACTAGATCTTTGCAAAATAAAAACTTTTGTTTTCTGTTCTCTGTATTAAAATTTCCTGTGAACCTGGACGGGTGGGGGAATATGGTTCAGAAGGATTCCTGACGAAGCTGTCATCCCAAGGGTTTTAACTTCTCGTGATGTGCCTTTATTGTCCTGGCATTTTCTACTGCACATCTTGGTGAAAGAGTGGCAATGCCGCTCTTCCTTTGGGAACAGGATCACAGTGACAGCCATCAGCAGCGCACAGCAAAGGTCCAGTGACATAAACCTTTCACCAGATCTCCTAAGCTCCTCGAACGCTCAGTGAAAAGCGGGTCTGGGGAATATGAAACCCTGCAGTGCTTTGTCAGAAGAGACAGAAAAGCAAATGAGCTCTGGTTAATGAACTTCCCTCCAATGTGAGACAAGCAGTAGACTCCAGTTTGGGGAAAAAGGGGCAGTCTGTCTAAGGCTGGGCTGTAGCACACAAGCACAAGGCTCCCGCTGCCAGGCAGCAACGGTTTGCTTTCCTCTCCCCCTCCCAGGTGAACATGATGACACTTGCGGAGCACATTATTGAAGCTACGCCTGACAGGATCAAGCGGGAGAATTTTGTGCCAATGGAGTCGCCGCTGGTGGAGAGAACGGAAGGTGCTGCCATGAGCACCACGATGAGCTGGCTGGCCAGTTACCTCGCCGATGTCGACCATCTGCCCAGTGCCGCACAGATACGGTCAGTGGGAGCTGTGGAGTCGCTCTGGGGTTCTGAGTGGCGCAAGCGCAGCAGCGCTCAGTCTTTAGTCTGTGGGTGCTGTTTCTCAGTGGGGCTCGATGCTGGTGTTCGAGCCCAGCCACGCTCTCCTGGTCAAACATACTGTTGCCAGCACAGCTCTAAATGCATGGGAGAACTGGCGTGCATGCAGGAGGAGGCAGGAGAGGAATGTGGCCACAAGGTCTGACTTGTGACTTCTCTTCCAGTGCCAAGTCTGTGCCATGTGGTATGGGCAGGCTCAGGATGTGGGGTGTTGCTCGGGGAGAGGGAGGGGAGCATGAGCTTGAACTCAAAAATGTTGTAGCCCTTATCTATCATGCCGACCCAGGTGCTCTGTGAGCCAATAATTCCTACTGTGATTGGTATTTCAGAAGTCTGTATAGTGAACCCCTGACCCCTTCTTCGAACACCAGCTTGAGCCCCGCAGGCTCACCAATCAGTGAAATAGCTTTTGAGAAACCCAGCCTTCCCTCGGCAGCAGACTGGTCTGAATTTCTGAGTGCATCCACCAGCGAGAAGGTAGAAAATGAGTTTGCACAGTTAACTCTGTCTGATCATGAGCAGAGGGAACTCTATGAAGCTGCCAAACTCGTCCAGACAGTGTTCAGGAAATACAAGGTATGTGGCCAAAACATCCAGTGTCTTCCTTGTTAGCTGTGAAAGTGTAATTTGTTACAAAACAAAATGTGGGTAATACCCATTCCTGGGACAAAAGTACAGTTCTTGTCATAATGTTTTCAATGCTCCTGGCATTTGCTTGTTGATGTTTACCCAGCAACTGGAGAGAGCATGCCATGTCATGCCTCCTGTGCCAGAACAGCACTCACAAAGAATATCCTCAAAATACACCCCAGAGGGCTTGTCCCTTGTGTGAGTTGACAGGATGTCTCCAGGAAATGTCCAGACCAGGTGGCACTGATGGGAGCAATCTAGCAGTAGGTGCCCTGAAGCTGCTCTGAGCCACTTACCGTCATCCTTCCTGTTTTGGGACACTGACTGCTTACTGCTGCTTCTCTTCTCCATGCAGGGTCGTCCTCTCCGGGAACAGCAAGAGGTGGCCGCTGCTGTTATTCAGCGTTGCTACCGAAAGTACAAACAGGTAATCAAGGAAGTGAAATTTTATGCACGTAAATGCTGTGAACACAGAGCTTTGTAATGGGAATTACCCCAGTGTTCCTCTTGTATGCTTTGCAGCATGCAGTGATGAAATACCCTGCTCAGACAAAACTGAACAGGGAAGAAAATTCTTGTCCTGAATCTTAATTTTGGAGGGAATCCTTGAAAGGATTTTGTTTGTGATAGTTATGTTTTTGCTATGAGACAGAGGGCAATGATGTATTCCGTATTGGCCTTTATGCATGCTGTTGCCTGGTGAGACTATTCTCTGACTAGTTGCTTGCCAAATTTCATTGTGAAATTGAAGTTGGTTTTGCCTTTGGTAAAGGTGAAGATGAAAAATAGGTTGTTTTATTTTGCACATACTAAACTTTTAAACTATGTGAAGCCACGTGTTTTAGCTTGATGCAAGTTGTTCCAGGACTGAGACTGTTCTCCAGAGTCTAGTTGGAGACACACTTTTAGGCTGAGTTCTTAACCCCAGAAAAAGAAGATACTTTTTCTCTTTCCTTTTTGGCTTTTGGTTCGTCTTTTGTTGGTTTGGGTTTTTTTTGTGGGGGCTAGAGCCCATATCCCGCTTCTCTCTATACCCTGCTAGACTCAAGCTGCCTGATGCCTGGCAGTGTGTTACATAAAGCAAAAGGCAAGATGCCTGTGCTATTTTACAGCCTTCAAAAACATGTATTTGGGAGGCCTTTCTAGTGTTAGGTGACTGCATCGTGATTCACATCCAGCCTGTCACATGGCTGGCGTTAGGAGTGATGTTTCCTGTAATAGGGAAGCTTAATTCCGTTCAAAAACTGCTTGACAAACTGCTTTGTCTTGGATCCTGGAATCACTTCTTTTTGAAAGAAGATGGTTTGATTTTTTTATTTTTTCATTCTTTATTTGCAGAACTAACATTAACTATGTATTTTTCTGTTTCTCCCTAAGCTTACTTGGATAGCCTTGAAGGTAATACAAATACAAACACTATTTTGGAAACAATTCCCCGTTGGTCACTAACTGTCGCATTCAATATAAACCAGGAGAACCTGGCATTTAGAGAAATGCTTTAATAGTATCCACTAATAAATGCCCGTGGTTGAGAAATCAGTGACAAACCAAGCCTTATGGGCTATAGGTAGGGGCTGCTGTGCCACAGCATTTCAACGTGGTATTACAACTAAAAGAATATTTTAGAAAAGGAAAAGTCTTCGGCTTCCACAGGTGCCCGTATCAGCAGTGATGGGCTGAGGTGCGGAGAAGGTTTTGAAGCCGGTTTTCAGAGGACAAGCTTTCCTTTAGCCGTCACCCGGCGATCTTTGCCTCGGCTTTTGGGGAGCGCAGGAGTGTCCTCTGCGTTCTGCGTCCCGTCCCCAGTGCCGCCTGCCCCGCGGTCCGGTGGGTGCGGGAGAGCTGAGCCCCCGGTGCTGGGCTCTGCCCTCAGCGGCTGGGGGACTGCTCCTTCCCTCACCCAGCTGGAGGGAGGAGGAGAGGGAGCAGCTCGTGGGCTGTGGGTCTCAGAGCGGAATGCGAGCACGTCGGGGTCTGATCGCCCCGTGGCCGCTGCTTCCTCTTCCTCCTGCCTGTCCCCTGTTCCGTTGCGGCGTTGCCGAGGTCAGCACAGGCGTGTGACTGCATCTGAACAGCCACAGCTCTCTGGACCCTTCTATTCAGGGGTTTGTAACTCAGCCACAGAAGTCCCATCTGGGCTAAAAATTGGAAGGAAAACCATGACAAGCCCACGAGTGGACTTACTTAAATAGCTAATGTCAAACACGATCTGATCCATTTAATTTAAAACGTTAAAAAGACAAGAACAAAAAAAAATGGCAAAATATAACTGCACCTGATGACTGCTTCAATTCCAAAAAGTGAAATTTGGTAAATGGTGGTCTGTGATGATACTGGAGGGGTTTTTGCCTTGGGGTGATGTTGGGGGCGTGTGTGTGTTTGCTTTTTGGATTTTTTTTCCCAATAGACAGGAAGACTCCATTGAGATATGTTAGGACATTACCCTGTACAGGGCAGTAGCTGCTATTTCCGTGTCTCTTCTGTCTGATAAAGTGAGCAGAAGTCATAGCTGATAAAATATCCAGGAACAACAGACACATAAGTTTTGAAAATGTTGAAACTTTCAAAATAAAATCAGTAAACGTTTAAAACCTCTGTTGTAGCGTTAGTTCAGAGGTATGAGTGCAACTTCTGTACATTATTCTACACCTGTATCTTAAAAAGGACTTCTAAAAACATGCATGAATGCACGTGACTTCTGTTAAGTGGCATCTACTTGTGTGCTTTAAAAGGAAAAGGGTGTAGAATAAAGAAGCCTTTCTTTTTAAGAGTTTGTGCCTGCTTTATTTGGAATCGTGGGGGTAGAAAATAGAGTGCTAGAGGGAATTTTGGATGTGTGACTGCTTATGCAAATTTGCAAGTTCAGTGGATGCTTGTTATGGACTTCTAATGAGATTTAGTTTTGTCTATGACTTAGGCTCAATATTAGACTTGCTTAATTAATTGTTGCGGGTTTTGGCTTTTGTTTGGCTTTGGTTTTGGTTTGTGTGGTTTTTTTAAGTCACCATGTGCTATTCCATTTGAAATGCTTGGATTTAAATGGATATTTATGAACAATCAAAACTTTTGCAGTGTTGTGCTATGGCACAGAAACAGGACATTAGCTGTTTAAAAGTTAATTGTCCTAGGAAAGTGGAATACAGTTATGAACAGAAAATTCGGTTCCTAAAGTAATTTGTTTAAAAGATATTTTTAAATGAAGACACAAAAAGTGTATTTTCATTTTGGTTAAGTTTTTAGCATTTGGGAATCGTCATTCACACTGCTTCATCCTGATGCTCACTTATTCAGGCGTATTTTGCTGCTGTTGTTAAGAGTCCTTAAAAGCCATGACTGCATAGAAGTGAGCATCCCACACCTTGTAATGAGATTTCTGTGCGCAAGGGAGACACACGGTTCCTCTCAGCCTGGTCAGCGGGTTCATCTCTAAGGCAGAGCCACTGCGGTACAAATACGAAGTACTTGTATGTTTGTACGTTGTACAAACGCAACCCAGGATAATAAATAAATAAAACCAATCCCGTTAAACTCTTCCCGGGCAGAAAAACAGGCAGTTGCTTCTTGGTGCAGACCAGGTCCTGTACCTCATCTCACCCTTGTTCCCATTTGCTGTTGCCCTTTTCCCAGTCAGTGAGTAGATGCTCCTTTGCTTCTCACCATGTCTTAGTGGTACAAGAGTCTTTCAGTGTAGGAACCTGGTTCTTGCTGGTTTGTTGGAATGCCTCAGCTTCTCTTTGTTTCTCTTGTAGTATGCACTTTATAAAAAGATGACGCAAGCTGCCATTCTTATCCAGAGCAAATTCCGAAGTTATTATGAGCAGAAGAAATTCCAGCAAAGCCGACGAGCCGCGATGCTGATCCAGCAGTACTACCGCAGCTACAAGGAGTGTGGGAAGAGGAGGCAGAACCGTCGGGCAGCCACCATTGTACAACAGAAACTCAGGTGAGCTGTTTGGATGTTAGATGCTACCAGGATCTTTATATATTGCTTTTACACTCATCGGGGCTGTGCTGTAATTTACAGACAAAGGCCAGTGGGAAAAGGACAGTTGTTCGTAAGATAATTACTCTTGGATGTAGTATTAGTCTCCCTAGTTTTGCTTATGCTTCAGTGTTGGATTTTTTTTGTGTTTAGAAGCAGTCTGCTTACCAAGAAGCAGGATCAAGCTGCTCGCAAGATTATGCGGTTTTTACGACGCTGCCGCCACAGGTAGGACATGGTCTTTGGTATCTGCCCTTCATTAGAGCAATGCAACAATAGTCAAGTGTGTCAGCAATGAGTGCAATGTGAAAGATAACAGAATCAGCTCGCTACAGAGCTTTTAATCAAATAATGAAACCCAGTTGCTTCCAAGATAAACTGACAGAAATCAGATCTCTAATTTAGGATGTTGCTAAATGAGAATCATATCCAGCTCCATTGCTGGTGTGGTAAAGCCGCCCAGGTTGTGTTGGGAGACACAGAAGAAGGAAACTTTGAGCAAGGCAAGGCACGTGACTTTAAAAGTTGGACTTGAAGCCTGAAAGAAAGCTTACTGAATCCTAGCTACAGCTTGTGAGCGCTGCACAAGGCATTCATGGTGTGTGGGAAAGTGCAAAATGCGACAGCATCTGGTGTACACTGGAAACGCCTTTAGTTTGGTCACAGGATCGTTTGGGAAACTCTCATCAAATACGGTTTCTTTTTAATGTGGATGGGTGGAATGTGCCAAAAGAGCATCAGACAAGTTAGTTCATGTCAGCCACTCCACACACACCTCCGTACATCGGGAGTACAGGCACAGACAAATCATCTCTACTGTGGTGGGACCCCGTGCAGGTTCCCCAAAGGGCTCACGTGGCAGCTACCGCTGCCGTACCCGCACTCTGCTACGTGCAGGGCATTTGTTTTGTTTTTTTCAATGAAAGGATCTCATATACGATCAGGTTGCAAACTGGAACTTTGCCATACAAAAGTGAATTTGGATGTTTCTGACTCTGCTCCCTCCATTCTCACCACACATCCATTTCATCCACTCAGGAGCTGGTCAGACCTGATGTGTTTTGAAGCATGCCTAGTTCAGCCCAGTGATGTTTGAACAAGGAGACCTCTGAGAGGCAGAGAGGCATGTGATAAACTTGATTTTAGAAACAGACAGGTCCTTTTTGTAGGATTTCAGAGCTGCGGTTTGCAGGAGGTCAGTGTGGCTTGTGTTGTGGAAGGACCTGCAGGTTCAGTGGGAAGTAATGTGTGGACAAGAAAGAGGGCTTTATAGTGTCCAGGCCAGTCCCAAATGCACTTGAAACAGCCACAGTTGTTCATGAAGAAGCACAAGTGCCTTCTTGCTCTCAGCAGAGCACGTGGAAGAGACTGAGATTTGTTTTGTGGTGTCTGTTGGGCAGCGTGTCCTGCTGAGGCTCGGGACTTCTCTGTCCTCTCAGATCTGCTTGATATCCAGGCAGTCCTGGGGAAGCCACATGCCTGTTTCCAGCCATGGGGTCACCCTGCCCGAAGCTCTTAGAGCCGCCTCGCACGCGAGCCCAGAGAAAAATCCCTCACGACTGGCTCTGTCACTGGTTTCCCACCAATGTCCAGGATGTGCCATGCACTTCACCCACACTCGGCTGCTGAGTAACCAGGACTCTCCGGGGCTTAAGGTTCCCACAGTTCCAGCAGTTTTTCTTGCCTTCAGCTCTTTGCCTTCCCTTTTCTCAGCATCGGCTGTTTCCCTTGCAGAGCAAGACCCTGCTCGTTCTCATCTCTGAAGTTCGCAGGCAGGTCCCGTCCCTGTGCCCGTAGTCAGTCTCCTCTCTCCGTCTCTGGGAGATGGGTTTAGGTCTTGGGGATTTATAGACAGGGAATACAAAGAAGCAGCAGAGGGGGAACCATCCAGGTAGAAGATGAGGGAATTGCTTCCTTCTCATCTGCTTTTCTATAAGCTTTCTGAATTTTCTGTGTCTTAATAATTAACATTTATTCCTCACTGCTTGACTTTTCTTATTTACCTCTTTCTAAGGACAGAGTAATAAAACTTAGGATGTTAAGTAAGTTTAAAACCACCTCTATATAAGCCTCCTAATTACATCCACTTGGTCTGCTCTGCGTCCTGTGTCGCGCTCACGCAGGATGCAGCTGATGATGCTGTGACTGGTGCTCGGGTAACAGCCCCACACATGGTTTTGGGAGTGCTGCTGGTTGGAATCCTGTAACGCCCTCCTCTTGAAATGCTTAAAATTAGCACACTGCTGCTATAAATAAGAAATTAGGAAATCCCCAGGCTCCATAAAAAAATACTTGGGCCATCCAAGCTCCTGAACTTCCAGGGACAAGCCACACAACTAACATCTAGTGTAAAAATGGCACTGTGGAGCCGCTTGTTAAAGCACAGTGCCTTGTCAGAAGGGACAGGAATGACAGATATTTTTGGAAAGTCTGAGGGAGTGTAAGAGAAAAGAGAGCATGCACAGGAACATCACAGAAATGGGATCTTGTAGCAGGTTTCTGTCGGCTGATAGAGGCGGGGGAGGAGGCTGTAAAAGCCGCTTGCAGCCTGTCATAAGGGTAGTGAGCTAAGTGAAAAGGCAGCAAGTTGTTAAAGTTCAGAAATTCAGACTTGAAATATGAAACTGTTTAACTTAGGTTTTTGTACACAGATTCTGTTGCTGGGCCAATAAATGACTCTTATTAAGAGCTTATTCTGTAGCCTTTAGGCAAGATTTACTCAGGCTTTCCCCTGACAACCATCTGATTGTTTTTTTCCCATTTTAAATTCATCGAAGTCTACTTTAAGCCAATTATGAGAACTCTTTCTCTGCTAGCATTCAGAACAGCTTAAGTGGCCTCCTTGTCCTATTTTGCTTATTAGCTTTTTGGTGCAAAGGCTCAGTTGTGCAAACATGTTTCCTGTCATTTTGAGGACCCAGAGTGCACAGGCACGTTGGTCTTGTATTTTCTGATCTCCTGAACCGAAGCTTGTTGCCTGATCTGTCAGTATTTCAGATGTTTTGAGAGAGTTAATGAAAGAGGTTCTGCAGGTGGAGCTCGCTCAGTAATAGATGTGTAGACATTGGTGAAAATCAGAAAAGAAATGTAAGTTTTGGTCAGATGTGTTCGTAGAGAAGATTTTGGTGTTCTAGTAGCTGAATATTACCAGGTGTCATGGAGGCAGAAGTGGTCATTCATCAGCAGCGGTCATTCTGGTGGTCAGACATGTATTGTTTCTTTTTGACTTTTGGAAAAAAAAAAGTAGTATTTGTCCATCTATTGTCATATTCTAAAAATCTGGTGAAAAACATGTCTCAGCCATAACATGGTATCAACATGACTTGTCACAGAAGTGTTGTTTGTTGAGAATGAGAAACAGAAACTTCCTGGCCTCCCAGCAGAGCTTTCCCCATCTTCCCGTGGCATCGGGACCTGTCAGCTGGTACTGGACTAACTTTCAACCTAAAACTTAACACCCATTGCGAGCTGAGCTGTGTCCCGGCACGCTCTCCTCTGTGAGGCAGAACCCACGGTTTGCTTATTTAATGGCTTTGGGAAGACGCTGTCTCCTCAGCTGTCCCCAGGCGTGACACCTCTAGAGATGTCTGCAAGGGGATCCAGGAGCTCCAGAGTGGAGCTGGGTTTGCTGAGCTGAATCCATGTTTGGTCCATACTGTCAGCTTTTACTGGGAAGGTAACTCCCATTTCCTATTTTTAATCCGATTCTCAGGAAAATTTTACTCTTCTGGGAGGTTTCTGCACCATTGCTAGGCTGTGATTATGCTCTGCGGTGTTCTTATGGAGTAGCATTTGGAATGAGACAGAAAGCAGACAGTCGCTGCGAGGGAAGGCAGGATGCAGCTAGCAATGCCACAGGGGTGACAGTATTGGGGTTCTTTTACTTGTTTGTTACTTCCTGCCCTAAAACACCTCAACACAGGGCTGCTCTTCCCTGGTGGAGGAGGAGCCCGGTAGGCAGGAGTGTGAAGGGTTCTTTCTCTCCAGGCAAGCAGAAGTGTTGTCTCCTCCTCCCTGAAGTGAAGCTCTTGGTAAGGTACGGTTTTTGCCCTCTCTGTGCTAATGGCTCTTTGGTATTGTTTTGCAATCTGAAGCCCACTGGTGGACCATAGGCTGTACAAAAGGGTGAGTGTAGCTGCCTGCTAGCCAGTTCCTCTCTTCCATTTTAAATATTTTTGCTTTCTGCTTGCTTGCATGGGGCTGCAGCCGAGATATGCCAGTAAGTTTCACCTCCATTAATTATACAGACGAGACTCCTGTATAAACTAACCCTACTGCAATGACTAACACTGCTGCTTTTGTAACAGGACAGAGCTCCGCAGTAGATGTTACCAGTGCATGAATGTGTGAAAAAGGACATGTATATTCATCATGGGCATGCTTAGGCGGCGGTGTCGGTGGGACATATTTTCAGTATCCAAAATGGCTGTTGGTAGATTTTGGAACTTGGTGGGGTCTGCACACACACCCTCGATGGGTGATGATGTCCTTTGTCACAGGACTGCTACAGCACTCGGCTGATGGCGGGAGCTGCAGGACAGACACAGCCTGCTCTAGGTGGGAGTTTGCTTCTGCCCGAGCCAGAGGGCAGCAGAGGAGCTCCTCAGGCTGCTTTTTACTCCCTGCGGTGGTTAAGCACCAGCTCTTACCTTCTAGACCTTGGTCTTTGGTAAGTTAGCCATCTGGTGACCTTACTAGGGTCAGCTTTTTGACTGCTGCTTTTCTCAGCTGTTCATCTACGTAGTGGGAAGGAAAACAAAAAACCTGAAATGAAGATGCTGTAACTGCGTTAGAGTAAGTGCCCAGCAAGCTCTGCCGAGACTCCCGTTCTCAGCGGGAAGCCTTTGTGCTGGTGACATCGGCGGCTGGTTCAGGACCCGGCTGCAGGCTGGGAGTACCCCGGAGCATTCCCAGGGCCTGTCCCAGTCCCTGTGGGAGCAAGGATGAGACAGGCCGGAGTCGCCAGCAGGACTAGCCAGTGCCATCTTGCATCTGAGAGGTGGTAGAACAGCAAGGTTTTTCTTTGTCAAAAACTGCAATTGGAAATAACACCATTTGTGCGCTTGTTACTGCTGTTTCACCAAGGGAGGAGAGGCAGAGCCGGGGGTGACCTGGACTCCTGCTTCCATGTAACATTCAGAAAATAAATTGAATAGTTGATCGTGGAGTTTTACTGACTTTGAATTGCAGGGATGATTTTTTTTTTACTTAGGAGTGAGGGTATGAATTGGGGCTTAAACCTGCTGGAGGCATCGTTATTTGTTGTAACTATTCGGCCTGACAAAATAGCTAATGAGATTTATTTCCAAACTATGACTTTTGCACTACCATTTTTGTTGCATTTGCTCAATATTTTACAAGTATTAGGTTGGGTTCTTTACTAACGACAAATGAAGTAAGAATGGTATGAAAGGGGACAAAAGCCCAGATGTGCCTTAACTGTTTTAAGTGCTGCTTTGGTGAAGCCCTTGCAAGAGCAGCGGAATTGGAAGAAACCGGTGCAAGATAGGAGTTGTGGGACGAGGCAGAGCAAATGTTTTTCTCCCTGTGCTGCCTCAGACTCGTTCTGCAGTGGGGAGTGTCCTGGTGAGACTGTTCTCTGACACTGGAGGTAACTGGAGGGGGTCCCCCCCCAGCCTTCCCTGGTTTTGTCTGGCTGCCATGGACCCCCTCCCACAGCGTGGAAGGAGAGGGACTGGCGTGCACGTCCACAGCCACACGCTGGTATGCTCAAATACGTTCCTGCTCCAGCTATTCTTATCTTTGCAGGTTTGGTGCTCTGTTCTTAGTCTTCCTTCTCTCCAGAGAATTCCTGATGAACTGATGGGGCTCCTCTGTCCGCACCATGTCTGAGGGCTCGACCCTCCGCAGGCTGGGGGCAGTGCTCTACCCTGGGGGTGCTAACAGGAGGGGAGGTTTTAAGACCTCTGTTCTGTGAATAGGAAAAATAATTTAAACTTAAAATGTGCATACCAAAGTGGGCTAGTTGGATTCAAAACTGAAAAGAATAGGAACTGTATGACTTGAACGTAGAATACAACAGTTGTGCTGCTGTGCCTTTCTGCTCAAGCCCAGGGTCCCTACGGAGAGCAGGGGCACGGTCCCAGGGGCACGGAGCAGAGCCGTATTGCCTGGTTGGTGCAGGGGCAGAGGGGCCGTGAGGAGGAGCGAGCCCAGGTTCTGGGCTACGGCCACCGGCCGAGCGGAGCGGGGATGCTGGCCCAAGGACACGCTTCCTGGGGGCAGCCGACGGGCAGCAGCGCTGGAGGAAAAATAGGTGTTGTACTTATGGCTTTGTGCATGTAACAGCGTATGAGGAATTATCAGGAGGCTGGTTCTGGAAGTTTAGTAGCATTTGCAGATTTTGAAAGGCGAGCAGTCTTGGATTGATGGGAAATAGGGAGTTCTCTGCTTATCTGGAAAAAGTAAGCTATGAACTGTCCCAGAATGTATTAGCAGCTACGCTGTTCTGCCAGAATAAGTCTGTTGCAGCAAATGATTCTTTGCTGATTTGCATCTGATAGGAACCCACGTGCATACACTGCTGCCCTGCGTGCACACAGGAAAAATATTTCTGGGCCTTCTGATGTGCACAAGCTGACAGGTCCATCTATGCTGGGGAATGTGTGCGAACATGTCTGCAATATACAAATTTGGTGTATTCCGTACACTGACACTGTGCTTGAACAGTCTGCCTGTGCAGATAAATGCTCACAGCATTTGCCTCCATCTTTCAGTTTGCAAACCTTTTTCCAAATGGATTTCATTAATTTTTCTGCATTTACATGGGTTACATTGCACCAGGATCGGTAAAGAGGGAGAAGTGGGAGATTTTATTGACCAACTTATGTGAGACAAAACTCGCTATCTTTTGATGGTAGAAATTAAGAGACTTTCTAGAAAATAAAAAGTTCCTATTGCCTTTAAGTAATAGTTTTGATCTCGAGGGAGCCCACTGTAGTGGCCAGATTTCAGCTAATCCCAGACCCTGCTGCACAAACGTGTCCCTGCTCATCAGTTGAACCATCCGCTGTGGCCTCCTGAGGAGGAGAGCTTTGCTTAAAGTCCCGGTACAAAACCAGGCGGCCCTTGGTCGGTGATGCTCCGGCCGGGGGATGAGCCAGGCAGATCGTGGGGAGCATTGGGCAAAGCCCATCGCTTTCTGCCTACGGCAAAATTTCTGTCCTCTCTGGAGCAGAACAAGTGCATTTGTTATCTGTAGTCACGAGTAACAAAGAATGCTTTCATATACGGCATCTTCCGTTTAAAAGTAGATCCCCTCCCCCCCCCTGTTTCTTACGGTTTGATGAAATGCTGCTCTCCAGTTTGGGGAGTGTGCGTGTAGCACCTGAAGTCAGTTCCTCTGGTAAGTACAACTTTATTTCATACTCGAATAAACAGCATCTACTACATTTTGCTGTTCTCTGCATACGCTCCCCTCCTGCCATTTCAGACACAAACCCTTTCCTACAACTGTGCACCTGGGCCTTGTATTTTTGGGGTGTTTTTAATATGTGCTATGTAGCAGCCTTTGCATTTAAGTACCCAGTTTCTTACATCGCTTAGTAAGATTGAGAGTGGGTGAAAAACTTAAGGGATTGAAAAGTTTCTGCTTGTTTGAGTTCAGGACAATGGGAGAAAATGTGATATTGGGATACGCATCACTGTACCTGCAACAAAAGTTTTCAAAGTAATTTCTTTTTTCATTTACCTCTTGCAGGGGCTGAATGTATTTGGAGCTCAAATGTGTGTGTTAAATCGCAGACTGCGTGCTCTGGGGTGTCATTCTTATTGGGCCTTTCTGTCTTTTTTGTTTTGCTGCCCAAATGAGATATCTGGAAAAAGGCAAGAGCTCTCTTTTCTTAAATGTCCCACAGGCCATTTCAGCTCTCAGAGCAACAGGTAACTCACCAGACAGCCACCTCTGGCTCCCCACCCTGTCCCTTACGCTGATCTTCAGCATTCAGATCCATTAAACATTTCCCTGGCTGGGCATTACGGAGTAAACTCGACGAAGCAGCTTTGTGTTACGCTTTACCCACGCAGCCATCGTCCGCTGTAACTCCGAGTAGCCCCAACCCATTTGCTGACGTGAACCCGGGGAGGAGCTGCCGCTCGCTTCTGGGCTGTTGCTTTCTCCATCGCTTCAGCGGGTCTCAGTGCCACCTCCTCTGCGTGGCCAAGGGAGTGACGCTCTGCCAGGGGCAGAGGCTTTGTCTGGCGGGAGCCACCTGGGATCCGGGACGTGGCTCCTGAGTGTCAGGGATCGAAGTTCATCGTTGAAATCATCTTCTTTCCCCCTTCTGTGCACCAGCACCACAGCTGTGACTCAGGCACCGTATCAGTGGCCATCTCTGTTGCACGTGCTTTTTCCCTCCATCTGCTCTTTAGCAATTGCTGAGGGAGTGACGTTGTCCCTTAGAGGCACTTACTGTCGAGAGGAAATGTTAGCTGAGGAGGTTTTTGTTGAAAGCTTCATCAATGCAAAACCAAATTTACAGTCCTTGCAATTCCGCACATGGTTTTAGCGGCTGCTGAAGCAGGACGGTGCTTCTCCTTCGGGCTCTGGCAAGCAGCAGAGCCTGTTCCCGTTCTGTGGGCTCTGCCCTGCGGCTGTGTGTCACTTGTCCTGTCCCCGCTCTGGTCCCCGGGCGGCTGGAAGCCCTTCCAGAAGAGGTGCTGACCCGTGGAGCAGTGCCCGTGGCCCCTGGGGGGGTCTGTGCACTCTCCGCCAGCGCCGGCTGCTGCTGGGGCTCAGCACTCCCGTCCCTCGGGGTTTTTTTTGTTTTTGGGGGGGGGGGGGGGAGGGGGGGGGTGCTGCTTTTTTTTTTTTAAGAAAAGGTCTCGCTGTAAGTCTACCAGACTGGATTGAAATATCTTCTCTGGGAAGATCCTTTGTGCTGTACCATTCTATAAACACCAGTAATGTTCTTTTCCTTAGAGCAGTTGTTTAATGCTTGTAACTGCAAGTGCTTCGCTTGAGCCCTCCTCTCCTGCCTGAATTGAAGAGTGGAAAATAGGAACCAAAGAAGATTGCCTTTAGCGTGACAGCAGCGCTATATTGTTTGCTTAGAAGCTCTCCTGGCAGCACTTACTCAGTGGATTTCTATTTTCAAGGGTCCTAATTTGTGCAAAATTCTTCCCTGGTCAAACTGTATTTCTACTGCGTTTGGAAATTTAGAGGGTTTATTACACTGAGCATTAACAAAGAGGAAATACCAGACCCATAGTCATGTTAACACTTCCTATTGTTGTAGCAAAATCAAATCAAAGTACCACTGAGTAAGGAACTTACTCCTCATAAAGAAAAGACATGTTAAATAAGGACTAAAAGGATTTTTAAGATACAGGGAAAGGCTGCAGTGCAGACTATCCAAGAAAGAATTAATTGGTTGAAAACAGTTAGTTTTAGATTCTCTTGGTAAAGCAGTTCAGAGTCTTGTTTAAGAACAGTTATTTTAAATGAGATCAATGGATTACCCTAGTCTGGTCCTCAGGCTGCTGCCGAGGCTGGTTCTGGCACTTCACGCTGAGCCCTGGTTTGGGGAAGTTGGGGGCATTCACGACGACACGTTGGTCTGGCTGGGGATTTGCTGGATTAGCGGTAGCAGTTGGAGGTGCTCTGGGTCCACTTGGGCTGAGGAACGATGCGGACCCCGCAGCGAGCGGGGGAATTGGCCGGGCTCTGGGTGCAAACCCTGGTGGGCCAGGAGGGGAGGTCCCAGTCCTGGACCGCAGGTCTGCGTGCCTGCGGCAGGGGGTTGCACAGGGGACGGGCTGTGGCGCCTGCTGCACTCCCGTTTTCATGTAACACATGCACAGTTACCTGTCCTGAGCACAGAGGTTAGTTTAATAATGAAAAATGTGGTAGCTCAATAAACTTGGGTGGTCGTCATCTTGAAGCTTCAGTTCATAAGTGCTGTGGAAGGCAGGGGCTGTTTTAAGCCATTATAACATAAAGAGCATCTTTCAGTAACGTACCCATGACAAATTGCAAAGTCTGTGACTTTGCTGTGGGGAAGTTGTGTACCAGTACGTGCTTGTGTTTTTAAGCAGTAATTATCATTGCACTTGCAACATTTTTATAAGCCTGAAAATCTGTAAACCAATGTAAAGCACACTTGGCCAAGGAAAGTGCTGCGTTATTTCTGAACAGATCTGTACTAGTGCAGATGTTGAGTGCGCGAGTAATTAGCTTTCATTGGCACGTGTGTTCCAGTTAAACAGATCCAACAGGTCTGCACCAGTACAGATATTGCATGTCGTAGGTTGAAGTTTGCAGCAGAGCATGTCTTGCATTCTTCCAGCAAAAGTGCTTTGTTAGCGTAGCCCTTGCATGTTGAAGTGCTAAACTAAGGTATAGCATGTCTCGGTGAAAGAGCCACAAGCTTATCTAACGTGCATGTTCTCAGCAAAGAGGTCTGTAATAACAGGTTAATTTTACGTTACAGTATTGAAGTGCAACAGAAAACGCTTGGAAGTTGCACTGCAAATCATGTATTAATTGATGGTATCCTGAACATAGTTAATCTAAGACTTGAAAATTTCCTAGTGCACAGAGGAACACCACGTTTTCTAGTGCAGCAGGATCTTGGCTCACCTTCCGCTTCTAAGCAGTGCAGTAATTGAAATTATTACTAGCATTTCTAAGGAGAGGCTGCTTTTCTACTGCAAGAAAAGAAAGAAAACTAAAAATACCGAAGATGATCAGATTGTCATTTGTGAGCATTTTCAGTTCACTGTTCCAGTCCCCCTGTGCCTGGACCGACCCAGCAAGTGCCCCTGTACCTGGGCATCGTCTGCCGGGGACAGGCAGGGGCTTTGCTGCTGGAGCCCCTGCTCCCTGCTGTCAGCAGGTTCGTTGGACACCAGCTTGCCTAGAGCCAAAATTTCCCTGTAGAAAACTTCTCTGTGAAGTCGTAGAAGGAATTCAGAGCCCGTGGCGCTGCTTTTGCTGCCTTGCCCTTCCTCAGCCCTGGGCTCAGGGCACTTCTTGGCATCTGGGGGAGCTGCGCTGGGCCCCCTCTCTGGACCCGGGTTCGGGAGGCGGCCGCGGCCCCTCAGGCTCCCAAATGGCGTGTGCATTTGGACTAGCAGAGCCCTCTCTCTTTCCATACGTGATACTCTCAAACAGTTCAGTTTTTTTCAGCAATTAAGGTAATTAGCAAAGGTCTGACCCGCATATTGGTTAGCGTGATTTATTCATTAACTCCCGTTTCCCAAATACAGAGAACACCTTTGGGTGCTAGAGCTTCGACTCAGCTATAGAAGTTAAAAGCAGCCCAGCTTCTTTTCGACTCTGGTTCTGAGTAATAGTGTGTGCAGGAAAATGAATAAATAAAACAGTGAAATGGAGGTGTATTTAGAGGTCTGTCTACAGCCTCCATCGTATCCTTGTATTAGCAGGCTGGTGCGGGAGCCAAAGGAGGATGTGTGAGGGGAAGTCCTCGCACAGAAGCTTCAGACTGGCATTGCTGCTGCTGCGTAGCCCTCCTGGCATCTTCTACTGTCTGTATTTACTTGGGCTTTGTTAAATTCATTCACTCCTAGTTGGATTCTGTTACAGACTTGGAGCTCTGATGCAATTCTTTATACCATATCTTCGTTATTTGCCCTTTCGCTACATCAGTTGGGCACGTACACGCTTCTAAAATCACCTTAATTTAGGCTGTTCTCTGTTCCTTTTGTGGGTCCTGCCCTGGCAGTAGCAGAGGGGAGACAGGTGGCAAAGGGAGGGTGCTGCAGGAAGGGCAGAGCCAAGCTCCACGGGGCACCTGCCTTCGGGTTTGGGGGCACCTTGGGGAGCTCCCAGGATGGGATTTCGCTCCTTCGCAGGGAGCTCTGCTGAGACACAGCCAGTTCGTCAGCCCGAGCAGAGGGTCGCTGCTGCTCCAGCACCGACGCAGAATTCTGCTTGATGGGACTGAAATGATTCCCTTCTCTTCATCCTTTTAATTTAATTTTTAATTATTTCAGCATTCAGCGGTGATTTAGTTCTTATGCTGACAAGTGCTAGAGGAGGTAATGTATTGCATGCATTTTAAAGAGCTGAGAACTGAACCATCAGGCCCCATCCAGGGAGAGCAACTCCTGTAGGTTGTAGGTTCATCTGTGGCACGCAGTGTCTGCTGCTGGCTGGGAAAAAACGCCAGTCTTCTGCCAACAATGTGCTAGAAAACAGCCGCCAGCAGCTGGGAGAAGTGTGAGGTAAATTATCTTCCTTCACACCCATACCAGTTCTTCTTCTCCCATACCGACGCTTTCTTACGTGAGATTCTGTACCACCATCACACTTCCCCTGTCAGTGCGACCAACTGAAGATCCTCCCTGTGCTGGGCACCACGTCAGGCTGTCCCCGCTGCAGCTGCATAGGGAGAATGGGTCAGCACTGACGAGCCCTTGGCCGAAACAGCTGGAACCGCAGGCAGCTGCAACATCAGTTACCAAACAGCAGTCTGAAAAAACCCCAAGCAATTGAACAGGCCAGTACCAACCCAAAGTCCAGCTCTAGTTACAAATATCAGGAAAACAACCGTAGCTGGAAATAAGTGTCTCTTTCCAAAGGTGTTTTGTCTCAGGTTTCTAAGTGGCCCATCCTTGCGCTTCCAAGTGTCGGTGGTGTCGGGAAGGTGTCGCCCTCCCGCCGTTCCTCTGGGTGCTGGCTCTTTGCACGCGAGGTTGGAGTGAGGAATCATTCTGATTTTTCTGACTTGAAAGAGATTTGCAATAGAAGTGTTATATAGCTCCTCTTTGTTTTTTCAGAGTGAAAGAATTGAAAAAGGCCAAGGAACTTGAAGATACGCAGCAGCATCCCGTAGCAATGTGACATTGCTTTTCAGACTGTTTTCATTTTCTGTTTTTAGCAGAGACATGCAACAACAACAAAAATACCCACTGCAGTTCTGGAAATACCAGCTGCAGGATTTTAACAGTAATGTTTTGGTCATTGCATTTGCACTTTCATGGACAACTTTTAATTTGTTCAGCAAGACATCTTGGAACTCAATCTTCTGTTGGATCATGGGGAAAACAAAAGACACCAGGAGGAAATTGTGAGTTGCTTCATTCTCCAAGAAGGAAGAAGCGATTAATTATCCTTTTCATATAGGGCTGTATTAAACAACATGTGGAACTGTACAAATATTATACCAAAAATATTGTTAAGAAAAGGTGGGAATGCACAAGCAACACAAGAATGCTGTTCCTGCACCGGTCAGTCATCTCCAAGAAACTGAAGCTTTGAGAGTCTCAGTGGAGGGGCTTAGATCAGAACATCTTTATTGGGTCCATGCATCCTCATTTCCTTCGCACTTCTGTCCTTTGTGTTTTATTTAAATCTCTACAGCACACTTAATGCAACTTTTTAAATCTGCAGGTTTTTAATACATCCCGTGGGAACTTACAGAGGGGGTTGGTGTATGAGATGATGGGGTAACGCACGAGGAATGGAGAAAGCAGCTTAAGCAAGTTTTAAAATGTTTTTTTGGTATTTTTACTAGAACCTGCAAACATATCAATTGTCATGTACTTTCTCTCATGTTCAGCACTTTATTTTCTAGCCTTACTTTCATGTGCTATTATTTTAATTAAGTTCTTCAAATAATTTGTAAAACATGTAGCTTTTTATCTTAGGTACTTGTCAAAGCTCTTGTCATTTTGCAGAGTCACATACATTTGTTGCCTGGACATTTTATACCACCTAAAGATCAGAGTGGTGCTGCATTCTGGCCAGTAAATTTCTTATTTTGGCTACTTCATCAAAATCTGGGCAGTTTCTGTATATATAGAAGGTAGAAATGGAAAATGAGAAAAAAATATTTGAAAGGGAATATATTGATTAATTACTAAATATTTTATTCACAAAGGGTCAATAACTTGGCAAGATAAAATTATTATTTGTATAGTTTTGTCTGAATGAACGAGAAGAGTGTGGATGTATTGTTTGTACATATTGTATATATTAAAACAAAGAGATATGTGCATGAACTCAAGAAAAAGAAATGAACAAAGCAAAGCATTAGTGGCTATGGTCTGTAAAATGAAACAAAAACTTTATTTCACTATAAGAAACTTTATTTTAAATGTTCTTTAGAAGAACATTTTTGCTAAAGCATGACTAAATGGCAAAAAAGAGCTACTGTATTTAGACTTAGGAAAAAAAGGCAGAGCAACATTACTTTAAAAAAAAAAAAAAGAAAGAAAAAAAAAAGATATGTTTACATTTGATTTTGGCTACCAGGAGTTTGTTTTGGTTGGATTTTATTTATTTATTCCTTCCTTCTTTTTTTTTTACCCTCCTTTTTTTTTTTTTTTTGCCAATGGTGCCAAGTAATGTGAATGCTAATATTGCTTAAGAAAATTAAGTTACTTTTGCAAAGCAGATAATCATAAGAGTACAAAAACCGTATCTAGCTTAACACCATACACTCACTCCAATAAAGAACACTTAGAATGAACATAAAATGAAATAAAAAAAAAAAAAGAAATAGTACAAAAGTAGAAAAATGTCTCACATTTTCATATCTCCTGCTGGAAGTCAGAAAATGTAATAAAAATTGCACAAAAAATTTTAAAAAAATTAAGTAAAATTTAAAAAAGATGCAAACTGATCTTGTAGGGGTGTCATGGTATATTGCTATTTCCACATAGTAAGGAGCCAAAGAAATTAGATTTTTTTAAATTGAACTACTAATTTAAAACTGTCACAAATTCTTGACCATGGGAACCAGGTTCTGATCTTTATTACTGAGGAATGTAAGGGAAGAAACTCCCGAAGTCCGTGTCGTTACTGTGGGTTACGTACATGTCTCTGAGATCAGAAACTGCTCCTGTGTGTGTTTTGCTCATGGCAGTTTAAAATTTCTGAATGGACTGGTGTAAATTTGTTAGTTTTGGAATAGTTGTTCTTGCTTGATCCCGGCCACCAACTGCAATGTTTAAACGCAAGGCTTGTTGTGAAGCCTAAAAATATTCACACATAAGAAGCTTTTAAACTGGTGTCTTTAAAAGAAGAGTAAAAACAAAGATTGTGGCAAAAAAAAACTGGGGTCAGTGCTCTTGGTGCCTTTTCTATAATTGTACCTGTTTTTAATTACTTCTTTTCACTGCCAGCATTGAATTACAGTAGATGTGCTATAGCTCATTATCAGAATTCTCTTGTACATTTCTGAACTGCTGCTTTATGACCTGATTCAATTTAAAAAAAAAAAAAAAAAAAAAGGGAAAAAAGAAAAATGAACGGCCTGGTGCTCACGCTGTGCCTGTGGGCAGCCCCGTAGCCTCAATTTACTGGATGGAATTGGGACCTTAACCATTAAATTCTCCTCTCACACAAAAACAGAACAGGAGATCCCAAAGAATCTCCTTTGGGATGAATTGGAAATGCTCTGTATTAATCCTGGAAGAACTCTGACATTTTGAAACTGAAATGTTGCTCCCATTAACCAATACGTGACAATATAGAATCGACCTTTTCCTAACAAGAGTAGTGACCTCAGTGGAAATGTTTTAACTCCCTGTCTTTACAGAAAATGATTCAGTGATATACAGAGCTATTTCAAATTACTCTTCCAGATCCATGGGCCTGGTGGTGTATCTACTAATCTAGATCCTGCTTCAGCCAAACGTTTAAGCGTGTACTTGCTTTTAAACACGCCGGCAGTTCCTCGGGCGCAGCAGAACTGCTCACATGCTTAAAGCCAAGTACAGCCCCCGAGTGCTTTGTTGTGTCGGGCCATAACCCTTCAGTGTGTCCCTGGGGAGCTGGGTGCTCCCCCTGCAGTGAAGTGATTCTGCTCACCCTTCCCTTGGTTGTGGAACTTAATTTTCACCGAAGATAAGTAAGTGCAGCTTTCCGGGAAAATTCGAATTCCCAAGTGCCAGGAGCCAGATCTTCTGTCTTCTGATAATGGAATTGCTCCTTTGTGAAACACATTCGACAGCAGTAATACTGTGTGAAAGAAATACAGAATATAACATGAACCCCCTCTCTGGTTGCACGCTTATGGCAGTTCCACACAATAGCTGGTGCCCAATGGGGGGTCCCCAAGACTTGCATGTAAAACTAGTATAGATGTCTTCTCTTTTGTAAGTTTTATTTTTGTAACCGTGCATGTAAAGCATCACTGAATCAATGGATCTGTTGAAGAACTCAGCTGCTGGAACCATGCAAAATGTTTTGAATTGCCCTTAAAATATGGAAAATGTTTTCTGAATGCTTTATATTCTTTCTGCTGTAAATTAAAAACAAAGAAAATTTCCCCATACAAAGTGTGTGCCTTTTTTTAAACACATCTCTTCCATCCTAATTTAAGAGAGTGATGCAGTCCTTTGGTCACTGTAAGTAACCACAAAAAAGGTGTTTCTTGTGCTACACGACCTGCATGTAGGTAACGTCTAGTTTCTTAAGGGTTATAATCTGAACAACCCATGAGCTTGGTGGGACTCACTGGAGGCAGCAACACAGTCCCTGGATCCGCAGCCCTTTCTGCTGCTCCATTCCAGCTGCAGCCTTTGGCGTGTAAAGCAGCCCCTCCGAGAGAACTTCATTTCCCGGGCAGCAAGCTCTCCGGGCCCCTTGTGCGGTTCGGAGGTGGTCCCAGAGCTGCGTGATGCTGCGCTGCTGGAGTGGGAGCTGCTGGGCGAAGCCTGCAGACGCCAGCTCTGGTTCTCCCCCCGAGGTCCTAACCCCACGCGGGAACTTTTCCTCTGGAGTGTTGTGCACACTCTTGCAGCAGACAGGAAAACTTTTCGGCTCTTTTAGAACCACAGACGCCGGGTACCCACCTACCCATAATATCTAAGCTTCAAATGACAGGTTTTGCCAAGATGACTAACTACAGGAAAGCATTAAAACTCCGTTTGTCTGTAAAATGCAAGTTCTGCCCAGCTGCAGCGAGCAGCCTGGTGTTCAAGGCAATATGCTCTACTTTATCAAATTTGGAAACACTCTGTGAAATTGTGTAAGGTGACATAATACTACATATTTATAAATATTTCCCCAGCCCTTTAATGGCCTCGATTCCGATTAGACTTTCTAGCAGACCTTACAGCACTTCTATACGATCATACATACATGGCAGATACATACCCATCTACAGACGACTAGCTTTTCTGAGATCAAATTATTTTCAGCTCCTCTTCAGTAGATGACCACTTTCAGGGCAGTGTCTGGGCTTTCCATGAGAAACCATGCACACCTACCAGCAGAATGCTGAATCTTGCATTGTGCACAGCAGAGGTCAATCTTAGAACTGAAGAAGCCAGCAGAGGCAGAAACCTAAGAGATCACACAATAACAGACAGAATTAATAGCTAACTATTGCACTGAACAAATACATGTTACATGAACCAACCCTCAATAATGCAAATTTTGTACCTGACTAGAAGGGTAGCCTAGCAGGGAAAAACAGCTTTAGTAAATTAATCATCTGGTTTCTGAAAGACTATGTTTGTACTATTACGAGTAAGTTCTTCCAAAACCCAGGACCACAGCAGAAGAGATTCCATTAGGAATGTTTCTTCTGGACTACAGAGAAACAAGTTTAATTATGTTTCTCTTTAATAATAAATCAGCATTTAACTCCCCATTTTGCTCACAGATAGTTCCCCAGTTTTCCATTTTACATGCCTGTTAGTTCCTGGCTTTTCCCTTAGCATCATGGTGGGTTGATGCTGGTGAGAAAGTAAGCACCTTCGAGCTGCATGCTCCTTCCTCCGTCTCCCCACGTCTCCCCAGCAGCATGGGGGACGAGAACTGGAGGAGCAAACATGGAAAAAAAAAAAAGGGTGCGATAAAGACAGTTTAATAAGTGAAGGCAAAAAAGGAAAAGAACAAAAAATAAGCGCAAGTGATGCAAAGGCAGGCCCTCGCTGTCTCTCACCAGCTGCCTGGTACCTTGGAAAGACCACAGATTCCCCCAGCCCAGCTTCACTGCTGAGGATGATGTTACCTGACGTGGAAAGGGGCTACAGGAAAGCTGGGAAGGGACTCTTGATCAGGGAGTGTAGCCACAGGACAAGGGGTAATGGTTTTAAACTGAACGGGGAGATTCAGATGAGGTATAAGGAAGAAAGCCTTTCCTGTGGGGATGGTGAGGCACTGGAACAGGTTGCCCAGAGAAGCTGTGGCTGCCCCATCCCTGCCCAGGTCAGGGGGTTGGAACCGGGTGGGCTTTAAGGTCCCTTCCATCCCAAACCAGCCTGTGAGTCTTCAGTGTTAGGAATAGCCCTTCAGGCTGTTTGTCACAGCTGTGTCCCCTTCCAGCCGCTCACCTGCCCCCAGCCCACTGACTGCGGGGGCAGCACGAGACACCGAGGTGGCCTTGGTGCTGTGCGGGCACAGCTCAGCAACAGCCAAAACATCACCGCGTTATCAGCGCTGTTTTGGCCAGAAATTGCAATGACAGCACCATACAGGCTGCGATGAAAAACACCACCTCCATCCCGGCCAGGCCGCGTACAGGCGTAACCCCACCAGGGCCCCAAGAAATGACCCCCGGCCTGGCCTCCAGAGCTCCTCAGGACCAGGAGGAGCCGCAGGTACAGACCTCCCCGTCCGGGGGCCCGCACCCGCACCCGCACCC
>JAOXJM010000008.1:129731-148539 GCA_026413425.1 Tringa solitaria | reverse complement strand
TCTGTAGCCTTAGTTATTGCCATTGTAGATTGTGCACAGGGACTTCACTGACAAGCAAAGAGTTAAGTTTGTAAATACTCAAAACAATATTATAATCAGTGATGATGTGTTTGGGGTTTCAGAGCAGTGCCTTTGTTGGGTTACTTACCTCAGGATTTAATTGGAACATCCATACTGATGTATTTGCACCCAGAAGATCGTCCATTGATGATTGCTGTTCACCAGAAAAGTAAGTACAGTTGCTTTAAGAGGAATTTCTACTAGTTTTAACGTTCTTTTGTTATCGTATTGCTCAATATGTGACTGATCTGCAGACTAGACAAAAACAAATTAATGAGTTAATTGAAACAACCATCTTCAAATCATAGCAAATTCAAACCCAAAGTTTTAAAGGACCTCAGTCATTAGTGTTTGTGTTTGCACTGCTGTGTCATAATATAAAATAAACCTTGTTTCTTGATTGTGTTTTTTTTTTTTTTCCCAGTCCTGAAATTTGCTGGCCAGTCCCCTTTTGAACATCTGCCTATTAGATTTTGTACTCAAAATGGGGATTATGTCATACTGGATACCAGCTGGTCCAGTTTTGTGAATCCTTGGAGCAGGAAAGTGGTGTTCATCATCGGCCGACACAAAGTCCGGACGTAAGTCAATTGTAGACTTGATCTATTAAAGTGCTTTTCATTGAATACTCTGCAAAACAAAACAGTCCCAGTACTGAACTGGAGGCATAATGTTGTTCCTACAGTCTGTGACAACTACCTAGCATCGATCTTGCAGCCCATTCCTTCAGAGTAGCCTTAGTCTTGTTTATTAAGTATGAAAATAAGCAAATTAAAAAAGGCAAAGCCAACTCCTTTTTAGCATACATTTTTGCACATTGTTGATGTCCAAATACTGTGACTATGGACATGTCTAAAATCAAAATACTAGTTTTAGACAAAGTGAGAAAAAGCAATGTAAAAAGTAGATCATTTTAACAAATAATTAGTTGACATTCATTCATGGTCTGCCCACAAAAAAAAAAAATGCAAACCCAAAACATTAATTGACAGACATGTAGCCAAAATCAACTCTGGCTTATTTTCTTCTGGAACATTCACTTGATACAGGATGTAAATATTTACCAAAGTAACCTCTTTTAAAAATGCAATTAGTATTGAATGTGCAAGTTAATTTTTCAGATGTTTTTCTGTAGTTTCCAAGAGATTTGCCTTCCTCTTGCTTGGTTTCTTTTGTGGGAAATGGATTTTTGGGGTGGCCTTTAGACTTTTCAAAGTGATCTTTTATTCAAGATTTTATGGGGTATGTTTGACTTCTGAGGGAAGGAGGCAGAGCGGTAGATGCTTGTCAGCCTTCACTCGTGTCGCTGTGGGGGTGCACTGACTCCCCTGCGGCTTCATGTGACGTACTGCCCCGCAGAGCTGCTCGTGGGACAGATTGCATCCCTTTGCATTGATTCAGCAAAGCAGTCAAATTAAATAATGATAATTTAGAAAAAAAAATATATGTTCTAACTCTGTTTATAGCTACCTTTCTTCATCAACTTAAAATTAATAATGAATTTTTTTCTGGCTTTCTCCAGAAGCCCTCTGAATGAAGATGTCTTTGCTGCAAGAAGTAAAGAAATGAGCAGTGTTGAGAAAGAGATAAGAGAATTGCAAGGACAAATTTACAAGCTGCTTCTGCAGGTAAAGAAGATGAAAGAATTTCAGAACAGTGGCTGGCCTTCTGAATGAGAGGCTAAAGAAACTTGGGTCTGTTTGGAGATGATCTTTAAAAGGTCTGGAAGGAAATGTCTAATTGGAGACAGACTTGTGTGACAGCATTAAAAATATGGCTCTGGGAAACCCACCTCATTAGAGAAAAATACTTTGTTTGACGTATTTGCCATGCCTTTTTATTGAAAGATAAATGTGCATCCTGAAACAGCTTTAAGCATGGTAGAGAATTTTTCCCAAGCAGGTGGTAGAGCCCAGAGAAATACTGACTTTTCACTTAATTTTCTTTGTTTACTTGAAGGTCTGTGTTGCAAAGTATGTTATTCCCTTTCTATACTCTTAAGAGGATGATTTTTTTAATTACTATTTTTCCCCTTCATACAGCCAGTTCACAGCAATGTTTCCAGTGGTTATGGAAGCCTTGGAAGCAATGGCTCCTATGAGCACTATATCAGCATAGCATCTTCGAGTGATTCCAATGGGAATTGTGCAGAGGAAATGACTGAACCAGTAAGTCTGTAAATGTGTCACTGCCTGCAAAGTAGCAAAAATTTCATTTTTAAAACTGTATTTTTTACTTTTACGTGTGCACTACACATCATGAATTTTACTGAAGTGGGAAGATACAGCTTTGTTCAAGCTAAATGTACTTAACCTGGTTAATTATACAATACTAGCTTTTGTTTCTTGCTCTTAATTTTGCTGACTAGAATGAGCAGATAACTACTACAGTAGTTCACTAAAGTAACTTGACTTAAGACTAAAGACTTGCTTAAGATCAGCCTTCTCAAAGGACCAGTGGAGAAAAAAGTAGAATCATGCAACCAGAAAGAGGATTGATGCATGTGAAGGGGTTTCTGTTTGCTTGGGATTTTCTGTTTTGTTTTAAAAAGGGCACTAGAGGTACAATGTAGACTGCTATAGAAGAGGGTGGAAACAGTGCTGTCCTAAAACAAACACGGCAATTACCTAGTTTCCTTGTGAGGATCGTGGGTAAGTCGTCAGCTTATTCCCACTCCCGAGGCTCACATCAGTATCAGTCTCCCAAGCAACAGGCAATAGGACCAGAGGAAACAGCCTCAAGTGGCACCAGGGGAGGTTTAGATCGGCTATTAGGAAAAAATTCTTCGCCGAAAGGGATCAAACATTGGAATTGGCTGTCCAGGGAAGTGGTGGAATTGCCATCCCTGGAGGTATCTAAAAGCTGGGCAGATGTAGTGCTGAGGGACATGGTTTAGTGGTGGTTTTGGCAGTGGTTGGACTCATTTCCTTCCAACCTAGACGATTCTGTGATTAAAACATTCAAATGATGAGGTTGTTTGAGCTTATCATAGTTAAATTAATTAAATCAACCATGATAATTAGATTCATTAAATTTACAAATACTAATAGACACCAGGCTTAGGCTGGCGGTCTACTCCTTTTCAGTCTGGAGAATACAGGAGCCCAAACCCATCTTAATGGTCTCCTATGGCCTCTTTCTATTTGTTTTATTCTGACTTCATGTTTTCATGTATTTCAAGATAACATTGCAACAAGTTTGTGCAGATGTCAACCGAATAAAGAATCTGGGACAGCAGCTGTATATCGCGTCAAGAAGCAAGCCACAGAATGGAAACGAACCGGCTGTGAGTTCAGAAGTGCTAGGAGGTAAGTAAATGTAGTTATCCTGTACCTCTATAGCCATGTGTCTGGCTAGCTGCTGTTATGCTGAAGAACTTAAAATAGTGTTTTAGCATGGCTTGAATGTGGGAAGTGTTCTGTTGTTTGGGGTTTTTTGTTTGGTTGTTGTTTTTTTTTTAATCAAAATCCGACAAAACAACAACAAAAAAAACCCCAAAACCCACCCCAAAAAAAGTCTCAGCAGATGGAATAACTTTTTAACTGCTCCTTGAGATATGGAGGACCAAATGTGTCTCTTTCTAGGTTAATATTACTTCTACTTTTTTTTTTATTTTAACATTTTCTAGTGAAAATGCAGACTTGCTTGTAGCAAGTGTAAGTCTACTGTGGAAGCTTCCCTTAGATACTTTATGTGGAGTTTTGGAAACAATGCATATGTCGGAAAACATGCCCCCCCCCACCCACTGAAATAGTGGTTTAGTGACTGAGTGCTTAATATTATGCTAATGCACATTATTTGCAGTTAGCACTTAGCACAAATACATGGTGAAAACTGGATACTTCCTCAAATATAGGAATCTGTATTAAAATATTTTGTACTGTGAACTCTATACAAAAGTGTTATAATTAACACCTAGTCTTGTTGATAAGAGGACTGCACTATGAATCTTGGTACTGCTCTGACCAGTGTATCTGTGGTATAAAAAGCTGTAATTTACTGTTAAATTGCAGGTTAGATTCTGTGATGTAGAAATCGAGAGAAGAGTAATACTAATTGCAGCTTTGTTTACAATTTAAATACAATGTTTTTTTCTGTGCTGTTTTCTTTGTGTTTACTAGTTGTTCTGAGTGGATATTTAAGGTGTTGTATTGGTTTTTTTCTTTTTAGGCATTCTTTCCCCTGCCCTGAAACATGTCACTTGAGATGAAAGTGCAGAATAACTTGCAACGAGAGCTGTGTCTGTTATAGGCCATATATCCCTGTATAATATATACATATATGTGTATCTTGCAGTGTTTATGTGTGTGTGTCTCAGTGGGGGTAGTGTTCAGATGCCTTTCAGAGGACTCTGAGAATTTTCTCTTTTGTAGGGAAGAGGCACGCTGCTTCCTGTTTTCTTCAGTCATTGAGAAGTGATAGCACAGAAGAACTAGGCAACGCATTTTATGATGATTCAAAGAAGACTCCGCATGTTCCTTCCTATCAGCAGATCAATTGCGTTGATAGTATCATAAGGTAATAAACTATGGAGCGATCTTAGTGATACAAGATGAAGATCATTTGGTGGAAAGTAACTGGGTTTTAAGTTGTGAGATAAATTTGGGATTGTTTGTAAAGTTTTCTGCCTCTCTGGGCAGAAAATCCTTCCCAATGCTTGGTTGATCTGAATTATAAAGTAGTGAAGAATTTAGGGCCCAAGATTCTGCTTGCAACTATTGACATTTGTCTACTGGTAGTTTCACCATTGGTGCGATAGGAGTCTTAAGAGAATTTTCATGGGCATAATATGTCAATGTTGTCTCAATATATGCTTTAAGAACATCCATATAAAGCAGAAAGTTGATGTAATTTATAAAATGTCAGTAATTTTTAACAAGGTGGATAACATTGTCTTTCTTCTGTTTTTTTCTTTTTTTCGAGTAACTGATAGATTTTATTTAAAATTCTCCTTGGAAAGCAGATATGTGTCCAGAGCTTTCTGCAGTGAATTTAAAATACTAGTTAAAGACCCCTGGATCTCCAGTTTGGATTATTCAAATGTTTGTCTCTAAATGGAGAAAAAACACGAAGTAGGGAGAGCTTCCTGTGATATGCTTTTATTTCAGATATCTAGAGAGCTGCAGCATTCCAGCATTGAAAAGGAAATGTAAATCTGCAAATACGTCATCGTCATCTTCAGAAGATGACAAGCAAGTCCAGGAAAGCCATCAGGAAGTCGAGGCATTGGAAGGTAACACAGAGTATACTGACAATCATAATAGAATGGCAACAACTGATTGATTTTAGCATAAGCTACAATATTAAGTCTTTGAAGGTAGAATGCACCAAAAGATGTATTGTTGGCTGTTGCTTGGTCATTTTTTGCCATGTTTAGTATGTGCTGACATGGCACTGGTGTACGAATATTGGATGTTATATTTATTTGGATATAAGACTATCTTAATTTATAGTCTGCATAGTTACCGGTTGTTTCTGAACAAGTCAGACTTGATGAATTGGGAGCACGGTGCTTGGAATTAAATTCCATATGGAAGCTGTCATTTACCAATAGATACCACTATCTTTTCAGCACTTAATTCCCAAACTCCAAAATCTCCTGGTGGGAAAGAGACGCTGAGAGACCAGGCAACTGCAGGTGTGGCTGGAGCTCCTCTGGCAGACCTGGCCCTGTCCACCAAGGCTCCGAGCGTGGTGTCTGTCACCAGCCAGTGCAGTTATAGCAGCACCATAGTGCACGTCCCACACCCCGAATCAGGTACTGTTCACACTTGCAACACACTGACCTGGCTCACTGATTGTTAAATTTATACAATGTTTTCAGACTGAAGTACACAGTGAGAAAGTTTTGTCCGTTTGAGATCGTTCTCATTAATATGAACTCTGAAATATAATTTAGGTATTTCTAGGTACACTGTGAAGAAAACTTGAGCCTGGATTTTTTTTTGATATTTTAATAAAATCTATTTTTAACAGAATGTGCTATTTTCTTTCCCCTTTAATTTCATCAGATACATCTCAAACACAACAATGGGGTTTTGGCCGTTGAGGATTAAAATAAAAATGACTAATGGGACAGTGTAACTTCATTTTAACACAGAAAAAAAAAGCATAAAAATGAGTATTTAACTGCTATTGTACTAAGAAAGCATTTAAAAAGAAGTGCCTCTGTAACTTCAAAGTGACACTTAAGTTTTCCAGACCATACATAGTAATTTGCTCTGTTGATAGTTGTGTAATTATATTTGAGTGTAAAGGATGTTTTCTCCCACTGCCTCTGCAGCCTATATCTGCTCAGTAGCTCAGATGAGATTATTTTCGGTGTAACCCTCTGGGTGTTGTGGGAGTTTGCACCAGAAGGCCAGAGCAGAGAGTGAGTGTTTTATTTTCTTCCATCTTCAAAGAAGTGACTACAATGGAGGATACTACTGTTGGAAGTGAACAAATTGAGCTGCCTCCTGTGAATGCTCAGAGTCTCACTACGGTACCCGAGGACTTCAAGCCAGTTGGGCTAACCAAAGAGACGCTCTCAGCCCACACTCAAAAGGAGGAGCAGAACTATGTTGACAAGTTCCGCCAGAGGATCTTGCTCTCTCCGTTTAGGACTTACCTTCAACGGGGGAGCAGAAGTAACAACGGACATTCCTGTGGCCAAGGTAGGCAGCAGCTTTGAGAAATATAGACCTATTAGATGACTTAGAAAGACCAAGCTAGGAGTGGAGTCTGGTTCTTCCTTGTATGATTTAGTGATTATTTCACTATAGCTGTAAACCCAATACTTCCTTTGAACTGCCAAGGCTTGACAACAGCATTGCCCACACAGGTGTCTGCTTAGTCTTGTATGTTGCTATCTTAGACTTTTTTACAAAGCAGATAATTATTGCAGTAAACCCTGCAAATCCCAAGTAGTTTATTGGCTGCCCTTGAAGGACTGTGAAAGACCTGATTGGGATAAGCCAGAATGATCGTCAACAAAATTGATGACGTGAAGGAAAATATTGTAGATATGTCAGCAAATCCATCCTTAGTGTATGGAAGAATTGTCCAGAGGAAAGTCAGTTCTCAGAATAAGCCACACTCAATTATCTGGACGTTTTTCTCTTTTTTCCCTCTTTTTCTTTTTTTTTTCCCCTAGGTCAGTCATTTTGGTGATTGTGTCTGTTTTTCTTCCTCAGGTGATTCCCCTTCAAAGCAGATGAACTCAGCTACCTGTAAGAAAGGCAAACATGGAAAATTCAAGCGCCAGAAAGCTCAGAGACAGTCCTCAGATAGCCACTCTTCTAGTAAAATTAGAAATAGTCTTCCATGTGAGAAGAGAACAATTCAGAAACAGTCATTCTCTCCCTCAGAAGTGTCCTATCTGAGCTCCTCCAGTATGAATGTCCTTCCTCCTATGGGATTTCCTGGCTGTTCGGATCTGCTATCTAGTTTTCCAGCTTCTTCTGTAGGAGAGGAGCTTCCCATGCACTCGTTAAAACCTGAGTCCATGTCATTGTCACACCTATGCTGTGAAGCACAGTCGTGCCCAGCACTTTATTCCCCAAACAAAGGCACATTTATGGCTGTATTTTTTCAGAGTTTCCCCATTTATGCTCAGATGCCTCAATATGTCTTTCTTCCCAGCCCTCAGTACGTTTACCCCCCAGCTTCCTATCTGTGCGCTGTGCGACCTCCAGCCCCCCCCCCTGCTCTGTCACCAGTGGCATCACGTTCCGTGGGTCATCCCTTTCCAGCCTCTCCTGCCACAGCTGTGGAGGCCCAGCATGACCCAGCCCTACTGCTCAGCAGCTCCCGCAGCAGCTCCCCACTTCAACTGAATTTGCTGCAGGAAGAGATGCCAAAACCTATGGAGTTATCCATTAGTACTGGTGTTAAAGCACGTGCAGAAGCTAAATGTGTAAGTAACACAAATTTTTAATGTAGAGGAGAAACTGACTTTGCGTGGTGCTCACCAAAACCAGTGATGATCTGTGTTTCAGGGTCACCAGATTTTGTTAGCTGCTTTTTTGGGTGGCTGTGCTTTGTAGACTGCAGGCACAAAGAGCACAGGAGGTGGAGAAAGCTGTTTTCACTTGCACCTGTGGGAACTTTTAACAGTACAGTGTTGGCACTGGGCAACTGACAGAAATGTGACATCTGGTCTAGGCTGCCACAAGCCACTTTTGCTCAATGTTTTGGCAGCAGCCTTTTCAATTAAATGGCCGGCAGGAATTTTTGGTTTGGGGCTTTTATGCATGTGGAACTTGGTTAGTGCTGTGCAATTCGCATCCTTTTTCACCCAGTCCCACAGGCTCTGTGGAGAACCAAAACAAAGGGAAGATACTCTTCTAATTACTCCCTCTGTCTCCCAGGGATGCAGCTAATGAACGAAGAACAGGGATCCGTGTGGGTCGGTTTCCATACATGGGCATAGAAAAAGCCTCTCCAACTTCTGCGGTAAACTCAGAGGCAGGAATCTGAGCTCTGCAGGCAAGGAAAAAAATGTTGGCTCCTGAATCCAGATTGGGCTGGAAAGGCTGGATCAGCTGAAACTGCAGGGTAGGGTCCCGAAAAGGCAGTTGTGTTCCTGTGGCTGCTGAAGCTGTGAGCTTCACAGGGTGAATCAGGGGAAGACTCTAATTTTCCCTGTAGTCCACACTGTGGCTTGTGTGTGTGGCTGCTTCATTCCATCTAACAGAATGTGAAGGGAACTGACTCCTGCTCTCTTGTCAGCAGAAAATACTAATTTAATGCAACAGTGCAGTATCTCAACCCAGTGGGGAAGAACCTAGAGCAGAAATCAGTAGAGTCCAGATGCTTGTTGATCTCACCCCTGAAGAGTGCTATCCTGAGTTCCAGACGGCCATTGTTTCCAGAGCTAGAAACTCTAAACCTATTGAATTGATAGGAGAACTTAGTCAAAATGTGACAAATTCAGTACGTGCATGAAGGTTTTCAAACTTAAATGTAACTTCCATGGATGTGTTTGTTTTGATTTTTGTCTCCAGAACAGTGATCCAGAAGATAGTGGTAACAGTGCCAGCCATTGTGCTTCTAGTGAATTTACCGACCGCTCGCTGTACGAGGACTCCCAGTTGGGCACAGGTTCAGCAGCGTCAGGCAGTGGATCAGCTTTATCTGCTTCCTTAGGCTCTCGCTCCAACAAGACTTCTGCTTGTGGCACAGGTAGGGAAGTTTGACATTTGGATGCTGGTGTTAGATGGCTTCCAGCATGTTGGTAATTCATGACAAGATACTGTAATGGGATGGGAAATGGCAGTAAGAGGATGCGTGGTCTTTCCTTTTCACCAGCTTGCAGTGTTTGAAGCCGAGTTTGTTTCAATCACTGTAGTTGGAAATAGGAATCTAAGCAGCTATTCCTTTAACCTATGTCACTCTTTCATTTTGCTCATTATCACTTCTCTGCATTAGATAGTCTCTTAGGTCTTGTCTGAGTAAAGGTAAATCTGCCTAGAGCAGGAACTCTTGAAACAGAAGCAGAGAAGTTGAATCAGTTAATTTTGAGAAGAGTTAGTAGAGCTTTGGAGATCTTGAGTAACTTCGTAGAATGCACTTCATCTTTGAATTCTCAATAGGTAGTAATCACTTGCTCGAGCAGTCATCTCGGATTACAGAACTGGCTTGCAGGAATATACTGGTGTTCTTTTTGAGCTCAATTACTAGGATTTCTTGGGTATCTGCTCTCATTTTTTTCATGGTAATTCTCAGCAGGTAGTGGCAAAAGCAGCAAGTACTTTGCCAGTAATGATTCTTCTGAAGCTTCCAAAGAAGAGAAGAATCAGGAAGCAGAAGAAAAAGGGACAGCTCATAAATCCAAACATGAGTCAGCCTGGGTGATGATGGATCACACACCTGAGAGAGTTCTAATGACTTATCAAATGCCTAACAGGTTGGAAGACATCAACAATTTCTGACATGTAGTTTGGTATTGTGCATAGAGCTGTAGATTTAAAAATGAGACCATGGAGACAGTGCACATACACCTTCTTGGAGTTTCGTTGGTATCAATTTACTGTTTGTGCATTTTACGCCCTGGTTATTTCCTTTTTTTCTGTTTTTTTCCCATTTCCCCCATCAGTTAAAATATGGTAACATGTAACCTTTTTGCTGAAGTGTTAAGGGGATTGGTTATTGTCCTGTATTTTGAATCCATAAAGGTGTAAAAATACTTGCACGTTATTTGCAAGGTGCTTGCAATTATCTTATATATAATTTGTAAAGAGATTTCATGTTTTAAAAAAAACCAACACCAAAACAATAAAACAAAAAACCAAACACCAACAGAACCCCAACAAAACCAACAACAACCCACTCACCACCCCCGACAGTGAGACCAGTGTTGAAAGAAGCCTTACAAAGCAAATAAGAGATAACAAATTACAGTTTCTTTTCAATGGCTGGTAATGTTTAGAATTCAGCCATAGATGCTGTTGAATATATATTACAATCCCATCTCAGGATTGTAATCAGTGCTGGCCTTGCTTCATTTAGTACAGCTGTGTTCACAGGTGTCTGTTGCCTGCAGAATTAAAGAGGAAGTTTTAAAGGAGGATCTGGAGAAGCTGACAGTCATGCGGAAGCAGCAGCCATGGTTTACAGATGGGCAAAAGAAGGAGCTCGCAGAGGTGCATGCGTGGATCCGGACCCAGACTGTCCCTCTGCAAATCAGCACCCAAGTAAGGAGCTGGGAAGGAATCGTCAGTTTGTTCATGCCTTGGTGAACCGGGGGCAGTGCCGTTTCTGATCAGCGCAGTCTTACAGCGCTGCGGGCATTGATGGCTGTTACTTGTAAATATAAGAAGGAAATGAGCTTGAGTACACTAGCCAGATGAGAAATGCCAAAATACATGTTGTATCACTGTATTTTTTGCATGATAGGCAAATACTGTGTTAGGAACCACCTGTAGCAAAGTCCCTTTGGTCACACTGTTGGATGAATGGGAACAGCGTCGTGCTCTCGCATGAGCCCGTATCTAGTGACAGGTTTTCTGTTGGTGTTAGGTTTTTTGGGGTTTTTTTTGTACAAAGATGATTGCTGCTATGATTTAATAGCATATAACGCTGGAACATTAATGAACTGTGTTCAAGCTGAAAAATGCTCATAGTCACAGAGGAGGCTCAGGCATACAGTAAGAAACCAAAAATAGCTGGCTTTTTGTAGGTGGATTAATTCCTCAAAAATTTTGGTATCTTATGCCTGATTATTTTATCTGGTATAACTCTTGGGCACTCTGATAAACTACTTTTGATTTATATTACTATGTGTTAGAGAATGTTGTAATCAGTTTAAAGTGCTCCCAGGTGCAGTGGAGAAGAAAAGAGCAAGGCAGAACTAACCCTACAAAGATCTAGCGCTCCACTGATGAATTGTACAGAAAATTTCAAGGCAGAGTGGACTGTGTTCATGTATTTGTTTAGCAGAAAAATCTAACATCTGTTATAGCCCTGCATGTTCTGTGTGCTAATATTTTCAAATGTGGCATTCTTAGAGCAGAAAACTTAAGAAATCTATGTCCTTGGCACTGGAAAAAGAACAGAAAATTAGTCTTTGTTTTCCTGGCACCTTGTTGATAAAAATCTTGTGGTTAGGAACACACGTTTGATTCAGGTAGCAAAATGGTGTCCAGTGATATTGCAGAAATTTCTGCAGAATGTTTACATCTCAAATGTGATGATGTATTGGTATGCAATTATAAATATTTGATATCTAAGGTGCTAAATCTGTTCCTAAGCACTAGGTCATGTTTTCAATATAGATTGTCATTTTGTGAATGCAACCAGGCTTCTGACAGTAGAAAGAAATTCAGGATTTCTGTTTAAATACTTTATTTCAATATCATACTGCCACTTCTCAAGAACAAGAAAAATCTGGTCTGTCCATCCACTCAAGAGTTTCAGCCTTTTTTTTTTGGTGGGTACTGTTGCTGTTCAGTTTTGCAGTCCAAATCCTTAAGGAGTAGTTTGCTTATAAAGCTGAAAGTTAAGGCCTTCAAATTCAAGAACTCACATGCCTTTTTATCTCAAAGCTAAAACTGTATGTTTCAGTAACCAAAGAATTCATTTCTGACATGAGGTAACTTGGAGTTGCAAGTACCTGCTTCTGAAAATAAAATATCTGTATGATCTCTGCTTTTAAAGAGATTTCAGTCCATTGGTGAAAGGCTTGACGAGATTGCAACATATTATGGTATCAGGATTTGACTCTTTGAAATATACTCATAAAAAGGAGAATTTAAATTACTATGTTTTTGTTCCTTTTTAAAGGGCTGTGTTACATGTGACGTCAGGGAAGGAAGTTGTGAGGCTGCAATGGCTGATGACAATGTGGAAAACAAGGGAAAATCTCCTCTGTTCCTGTAACGTTGAAGGCGTCAGCGCTTGTGTCAGTAAAACTGTTTGGTGCAGTTCCTGTTCTCTTTTCCTCTGGCTTTGCTGCACACTAGTGGCGAATCTGTCTGGCCGTCTCTTCCCAACACGAGCAGTCCCCCATGCAAAACTAAACCTTCCTCCATTACTCCTCCACTCTGGCACGGCTTTGAAGACAGTGTTTCACTGGGAGGCTGTTTCCCTTCCTGACCTTACAGACTTGACACAGAATGGGTTTGCTCATGGGTTGGTTGGTTGATCGAACTTGGCAAGTAAGGGTCTGAAAAGATGCAGTGGTTAAGAATCTACAGTGATGAACCTGAGAAATCAGAGCACGTTCACTCTCCGGGTAAGGCAGACATGTTGAAACCAGCATTGAAACCAAGCTACAACAGAGCGCTCTTCGTTTTCGTTTGTTCCATATTTAAAGGCCTAAACCTAAGATCCTGATACTCTGAGGCTCTAAAGTCACTGTAGCTGGTTCGAGAATCCAGTAGGCTTTTTAAAGAGCAGCTGAAAACTGGCTAAGTTATTCTGCATCAAAATGCCCTTTGCCAGCTTGTGCCCAACAAATAAGTGATTTGGAACCTGTTGCGTTATAGGTTTTGCTTTTAAAGCTGTGTTTCTCAGGATAGGTGTTTAATTAAGGGTAACTGGTTTACATATCTGTTAGAGATTAAATTATAAATGGCAATCCAAAAACATAGAAGTAACAATTCAGGAGTTATTTCCTTACACAGGATCTGCTTTTTAGTGAAAGACATATGGAAAACCAGCTCTGTAAAGGCACTATGTCCTAGTTATCAGTTCAAGTAGCTACATGCGATCTTTTATCTTTTGTTGCTAGTGCTCTGGAAGGAGACACATGCTTTTTTTTTTTTTGCTTTTTTTGTAGTATTAGAGTAGTTAGATGACGGGAATCCAGACATAGCACATGAGAAATTTCCATTTCCCTGTTTTGTTTTTGTTGTGATGATGCCAAAACCAAAAAAAATAGATTGAGCTTCATTTGTTCTGCTTTTTTGAAAAGTCACGTATTGTGGAGCCAAACTTGAACATCAAACCATATATTCATTATTTCTTGTCACTGTTGACTTCCCATACGAGTTTTAACTTTGTCTTTATAATGGAATCTCTGACTGTTGAAATCCATGGACAAAAAATTAGTTTGTGTGGAGTGTGGTTTTGTTACTCAGAAAGTGATAGCCACTTTCAGTCTGTAAAAGGACTTGTTCTCTTATTAATACTTGTAGCTTAAAGCTGAATGTCTCAAAGTGCTCTTCAAGCAGGACACACTTCACTAAAACATGGCAAATTTTGTCTGATTTCCCCTTGGTATATCAAAAGCTGGATGTAATCAGATTTTCCTTCTGGTGTTATTAATCATCTTAGCCTTCTCAACAAAGAGTTTTAGAATGTAACACATTATTCACCTTTTTTTCTGTATAACTCTTCTGTGATGTGAAGGATTTTCACTTTTTCAGTTACTAGTAAGCTTCAAGTTAATAAGTTAATACTGTGATCTGCAGATCATTGAAGGAAGACTATTTATCTAAAGGTTTTGTTACCTTTTAAAATCAATTCAGTGACAATCTTTGTCCTTAAGGCTTATTTCAGGGAAAGTTATTTCTACAGAATTTTAAGTCTTCAAGGCTAATTTGACTCAAGCAGTGGTTTTTTGGTATTTTTTTAATTATTTTTTTTACAGTATGCTTGCCTGCTCTGTTTATATGTATTGCTTTCTATTTATTCTTAAGGTGCGTCACTTTGTCTTTCACTTTTTTCAGTTGAACTTGTTTTTTCTAAAGTGTTATAAATCAGCAGAGGGCCACATATCCTTGGTACTTCGTGTATTTAACTTTAAACACTTCTTAAAATAAGAGCCTTCAATAAGTGTTTACATGTATCAAGTTATGTACTCAAGTAGAAAAATGTGGGCAATACCTTACACCTATCCTAATCCTTTTCCAGCACTTTCCAATATGATACTCTGCTTTCTAACCACGCTGCCTAAAATATTTGCTCTAAAAGATGTAATAAGATGCTTGGTGTATAGGTTCTTTTCTTAATTAGGAACCTTCTTTAACTTAACTGTCAAATTAGACTGATGCACTAGAATCCATTCTAGTTAGCTATGCTTAAATTAAAATGACTATTTTTTTTCATTAAGTCTTTTGAGACTTAGTGAAATAATTTGAGTACTCCAGGTAAGAACAGCCGTCGCCTTCAAATTAGTTTAAAAGTGTAACCCAGAAGCAAAGTTTAGATAAATTACTCTTTTGCTGTACAATATTTACAATGCTTATTTCCCGAGTATGAAAATGAGATGGTTTGTGATGTCTTAGCAGGCATAGATGTCATCCCTTCTATAAAACACTGGGATGTAGTTCAGGAGAATGGTAATATGTAGCTAACGCTTGAATAATGCTTTTCATCCATAGGTCTGGAAACATGTCAAAAAGATGACTATCGTTATCCCAGTTGTTTAAAAAGAGGCAGAGACACAAAGGACTTGCACAGATGTGTAGCCCCAGTTCATAGCAAATCCAGGAATATAATTTGGGGATCTTCACTCCCTGTATCCTGTGCTGTCTTTGCTACCAGGGGTCAAGACACTGACCTGTACGTAAGAACTTGATCATATTAAATGCATTTCTTGTTTGGAGATGTTAACCCTTCTTGTACCACCTACTACTATGTGTTTTGTGCCCAGTAGGATTATATAGCAGCAGAAATCCTAGACCATTTTCGTAGTGCTGTGACCACCTTATCCTGTAACCATATGTAATGAAGGTTCATGTGCCTAGGAGTTTGAATTCAAAGTTTGTAATTCTGGCTAAGTCTCATGTGCAAGATTCCTTGTCTGGGGCTACACTAGTCCTGGGTTACAGAAAAAATGGTGTGGAGAATAATACCATGAAATTAAGAGATGAATCTGTGCCACATGTGATGATGAAACTAATTATTTGCTCGAAAACACAAACAGTCTTGATTGCAAAACCAGGTTTAGGACAAAAAACAATTTCCCAAGCTAGTCTTTACCCTGTTAGAACAACAGCATCTTGCAATCGAATGCCTTATCAAGCCTTTTGTGAAGGACCTCGTTACCGTATGTTTTCAGGAACTGGTAGTTGTTACTTCAGCTTATGTTAACCTTTGTAGATTGCTGGAGTAGTCAAAGTGAGATCTGGTTCTGATCTGAAAGACCAATGGAGTAAATATTGCGGCCAGATTTGCACTTGCTTTTTTATTTATGTGACTTTGTTTTGCTTGGTATAATTAAAATGTTGCAGAGAGTTTAAGCTGCTTGGAAGGTCACTTTTTTGGTGATTGAAGGAAAAACACACAAATACATTAAATGAAGCAGTTACTACCCCCTGTGGGGGTGTCAGCAGTTTGGAAACCCTTGGTGGATTTTGCTGGCAATTTTTTTGTTGTTGTTGTATTCATAAATATAAAATTATGTTTTTAAAAGATGAGTTGATGTGCGAATATATTCATGGCATTGCTATGAATAGGAGGGACCCCAGTGTATTTTTACAGTGTGCAATAAATATTTGCTGAATATGTAATGTATTGCTAAGTTTATCTTCCAGCTGAATTGAGTTCTAAATCACAATTGAATGACTTTTTACATCAGTTGATAGGAATATTTTATTGAAATAATATTCAGCTGTGGTTGAATTTACAGTTGTGATTTTAACTGTACACTTTACAGCAGCTACTGTTTTTATAAATAAAACTGAAAAATATGCTGCAAAGAACTATTTCAAGGGTGTGATTACTTTTGTTGTTTGGTAATTTTTAGAAAATAGAATTTTAAGAAAATATTCATTACATTTTCCTGGTTGTACATAGGTGTTGAGGTTGTGGGTACAGTGAAAATGGTGATGTTGTGGCTATTTATCCCATTTTGTGTGTGTGTTTGTGGGGTTTTTTTATATCTCATTCTACCTTGCCCCTTTCAGAATGTGTTATTTCCTTTCTAATTGCATCCCGCAAAGAAGGGCAAATGCCTTTTGAATGTAAAGGATTATATTTGAATGTGTAAACTGTTGGGGCTTGGCATGCAGGATTTAAAGCTTCTGTCTGTGTTGATTTTGTTAGAAAAGGTAAATAATAAACACCCTGGGAGCAGGTTGGCTCCACCACCTTAAAGTTTGTGTTCCAGAGGAAGTACAAAGAAAAACATTCCTAGGTTTAGTTCATAGACAAGTCTCATAGAGCAATAAAGTTCTTAACTAATTGCGGAGAAACAATTAACTGGAAGCTTCAGGCTCTGCTGAAATTCTGCTTCTTTAGATGCAGTAACTTCTAGCGAGTATTTTTGCAGTATGGAAAGTTGAAAGTGTTTGATGGTTTATATCATAATTGCCTCGTCTTGACTCTGTCCTTACCACCTGACAGCTCTCTTCATTCCTTTATTTTCTTACGTAGAAGGCTACTGAAATTTTTTAATACTTGTAATATTTTTTTAATTATTAATCGTTGTGGTTGTATTTATTTTGCTTTACACAATTCTTGAAGTGGGATTGAACAGATATATTTTTCTTCCCAGTCTTCCTAGGCTCTACAGCTTTTCCTGTTTATGAAATAAATCTATCTTGGCCAGTTATTCATTTAGATAAAGTTGAAGTCTTTTCTTACAAGTTTTTATTGACTGATGAGCTGGCAGCAAAGGAGTAATTTCCAGACAGGCACTGACTTGCTGCATTGTGTAAGAGAAGGATGGATGTTCGGAAGATTTCAAATAGCTGCACAGAGCATCCAGCTGCTCTGCATTTGTACGGACGTTTTTCTGTGTTATACCTGGCTTCATCTGTTTTACAGCTTGTTCACTTCACATAAATTGTATCAAGCCTGGAGGCCCTGTTTAAAAAGCACAGTTAGATTTATGATGTATATTATTGAGATCAATGTAGCATGTGTATCACTGTTAGGTGAAGTTTACTTCAAGCTTTCTGTGAGCCTTGATTAGCTAAGGTTTAGGTAAATATGTATTGAACAAAGTCAGGGTTCACAGCTCGGACTGTTTGTGCACATTCCCAAGATTGCTGTCCCCCAGAGACAATTCCTGACTGTTCATCGCAGATGCTGTCAGGAAGTACCTGGAGTTTGGAAAGAATACAAAGGAGTCAGACTAGAACTGTTTTGCAGCTGCTTTTTTGTCTTCTCCCTCATTTACTTTAGATGCCAAGATACAACAACCTTATAGAAAACATGCAGTGGCTCAGGGGAACAAATCCCTGAGTGCCCGAGCAGGAGGTGGCTTGTCCTGTTAACACTTGTGACCTGTGTCCATGTATTGCTCACGTCTGTGCAGCCACACAAGTGCAGGTCACACTCATCAAGTCTTTTAAGTCATGTTGTCCCTGTCTGCCTCCACTGACTGTCTGCAGCCTGGGTGTAAAGCCTTGACACTGGCAGCCGTAATGGTTACCTTCCCTACTGTGCTTGATGGTAATGAGACACAACTGGTAAAGCCCATGCCATGCATAGACGATCCTTTTGTCATGGGCAGCTGGGACTAGAGAAGATGCTGCAAAGAAATAGATTTGTGGGTCTTTCTTTATGAGGGACCAAGAGAAACGGTTCTCTCTCCAGCGGTAGTGAGAGCAGATGCTGGATCCTGGCACATGCTTATTGTTTTTGTGATGCCTTGGGGATGGCAAGCGGGGAACGGGCACTGTTCAGCTGCCATCCCTCACCAGCTCAACATCGTCAGGGAATGCATCAGCGACCCTTCCTACCTGGCACCCCGATCTATGGCAAGTGACAAAGGACAAGGTCCTCTTGTCTCTGAACTTAAAGGCAGTTGAGGCATCACTCTTCTGGGAGCTTCCACGGGACCCCATGGGAATCTTGCTTCCCTGCTTGAGTTCTCTTCACATTGCATATTTATCATTTTGTCCCATTACTTTCTTCCTGTTGTGCTGAGCTTTAAGAAAATACCACACTGCTCACAGCATAACTGCAAAACATCAAGAATTTATTAATTTACAAGTAGCATAGAGTCTAAAGTTAGGAGCTGTCTCCATGTTTCTTCATTCTCATTTTAAATCAAGCAAATCTATATACATGTTTTCAGACATCTGTATAAATTATGCAGCCAAAGTCAGGGAGAGTTTCTTCTCCTGTTTACACACAGTATTTCCAGAAGCACTCGGAAAGATTCCCACGTTTCTTGTACTGTTTCCTGTCTTTGGTCGAGAAGCGGCCCAGCAAAGCAATTCGAGGGTGATTTCCATAGAAAGTCTGAAGACAAACAGCATGAGAGGGGTTACTGTTGGATCGTAAATGTTCCCAGCTGGAAAGTCCCTGCCCCAAGTGGTTGCCCAGCCCTGGGTTCTGACGGGGCAAGGAGCGATGGCTGCCCAGCATG
>JAOXJM010000008.1:90525-129631 GCA_026413425.1 Tringa solitaria | reverse complement strand
ATGCCCTCTGGTTTAGGTTATTCGCTAAAACTAGTCCCTGTCTTCCGCCTTTATAATTAATCCAGCAGACAAGTGATCAGGAATTCTGTTCTCCACTTACCTAATGGTTCATAAAAAAACCCTGATAATACTGTGTGGTCCATGTTTTAGTGGGGGGGGGGGGAATGACATACAGCTAGTACTGGTTAATGTACTGGCCTGGCCTGGTGAAGCTGGAAATTGGCATTTATTTAGAAAGCTGGTTTTGGGGGGAAAAAAGGTGGGGGTGTGTGGAATGAAGTGATCTCCTTTTTCTGTGTTCTTTTGTTTATTTTGTTTTTAATTATTTTTTCTTACCTGCTTATCTAGCTGCTAAGTGATTCCAGCTTCAAGAACACTGTGCCATATGTGAGTCTATACTGTTTATGAAATCTGTGGATCTTAAATAATGTCTCAGTAACAATTTTATGCAGTTTAAAATGTGGAGTCGTCTTTTTCTTGTTTCAGTGACAGATGGTCATTCACTTACCTCTTTGATATTTTCCCTTGGGTTGTAGCTGCTGGTTCTAAGACCTGGTAGAGGGGAGACATAATGAAATGTTTTACCATTTAGAAATCGTGAACCTGCACAAGTCATTCTTGTGTGCCATAGTGCTATAACCAGCAGAAGCCTTGAACTGGAGCATTCAGAGGACTAGACATAAAACCCTTTTTCTGCCTGACAGCCAGTCCTTGTGGCACACAGTTCCAGCAGGACGTGGGACTCTGAAGGGGTAAGTTGGGCTGTCCTCTTCAGCAGGTATCTGTTGTGTCTGTTGCCCGCCAAACCACCTATTGCTATTGGTTCTGCACTTCCTGCAAGTGTTGATGTTTTTTAAGAGACCTTGCAATTTTGTTTTGTCTGCTTCTAGACCCATCTTTGCCTTGTCCTGGTTTTGCTATACTGAGGTTTTTCTAAACTAATTTGGAGACTTCCAGCTACTACTGACCTGCAAGCATGGCTGCTCAGCAGCTTACCCCAAGTTCCTGGCTAACTAAATGACAGCTATCTGTTGCCTATACATGACGTTGCATTTTGGCAAATGCTCAGGAGTCAGGGCACAATATCTGTAGGAACTGGACATGCAAACCATGGGCCTTCTCCCATAAACTGCTGTGGTAAATCCTCACCTGCTTTGTTGTCTTCAGCCACCGTGCCCAATAGCTCCGGCAGAAACTGGATCAGGGACGTGCTTCCCAGGCTGCCCAACCGCTCCAGGTTTAATCTCGAATCTTCATCAGCTGCAAATGGGAGATGACAGAAACAGGCATAAGGTAAGTCTTTTGCTTTGAATCCCTGTTTCAATCTGTCTCAGATGATTTCTGATCAGGTCTGTTGGCTCCGCTTGCTGAAAATTATCTCTAAATCACCAATCGTCCATCCTCATTTAATGAATATAATAGGGGATAGCTGTTGAGGGGTTTTTTTCCTACCAAAGCTTTGACAAAAGATACCTTCCTGAAAAGATACCTGATTCCTGACATTAATCTCAGGTTCTCATTTCTCTGGCAAATCTTTCTTGAAGAATGTTTTTTGACGAACAGCAGCCCTTCCTATTGCTTGGGGAACTCACAACATAATCCTTCTGGTACCCAGCTGTAGACAATCCAGACTCGTATATAATTTATTGGGTTTTTTTGTTTGTTTGTTTGGGTTTTTTTAGTCAATTTCTTTATTAAGAAGTTCCTATGCTGGAGCTTTTCTATGAATAAAGATACAACTTCCTGTTCAAGGCCTATTAACTCAGTTTTGCAACTATTAAATGCAATAAAATGGGAGGAAGAGCAGGAATAAATATAGGAAATCTTAGAACATATTTTGGCAGCTATACTTCTCAGTGCGTTTCAATCATCTCTCTCATTTAATGTGCCTACCACTACAGATATCATTACTTTTTATGAAACAACAGATTACTGATACCTGATGGAATTAAGTTGTACGTGCACAGAGAATTTAGAATTCTGTAACTAGCCCAAGGCAGGTTGCCAACAGGAACCCTTAGCAGTGTTATATTTGAGGTAAATAAGGCATTTGTAATCTGAGCAGTAAATTTCATCTTTGCTAATATAAAGCAGACATTCAGAATTGTGGGCAACAATAGAGTACTACTATCAAACTCTAGTTTTGTAGATGAATATTGTTTTGAAGTTGCACTTTTAGATGATACTATGGAGTTTTAGTTGCTCTTGCCTGCAAGGATAGGTGAGACTGTATAGTTCCTCAGTAGGGAATATGTAAGAAAATAAACTGCTGAAAATAATCCTCCAATATTTCAAAAACTTGGACCAAGGTCAAGAGCTTGAAGACCTTAAACATTCATGCTGTTAGCTTGTTCACTGTACAAAAGGATAATAGCAAAGGACATCAGGGATTTCAGTGTAAGACTCTGAATAAGAATACTGTAACTTTTCTGTGCTATGTGAAAACAATTCATATCTCTAACCATGTGTTATTTTTTAATTCAGAGCAGTAGTATTAGAAGGTAAGTTTGCTTGGAGATTCTAAAAAAAGCAAAACAACCCTCTTTAATACAGAGTTCTATCTTACCCAGGCTAAAGACTCTCTATATTAGCAAGGAAGATTTAATAAGCTAATGGATGTCTTCAAACAAATGCGGTAATTGTTAGAGCCAGCGTGTTCACCTTATGATGTGATAGATGTTATCCATACTGAGTCACAGTTGCCTCTAAATGCAAGTTACACGGTGGAAGGCTTGAGAAGACGCTGGCTTAGCGAGTCCAGGATTTTCAGAGCAAAGTAGGAACTACTGATACCTATAGACCAGCACAACAGCTGTTGCACCTGCCAAGCAGGTAAGAACAGCCACTTTTTAATAGTCAGCTTTATGCAATAACTTTGGGTTTGATTTGCCTGTTCTTTCAAAACTTATTTCAGAGACTCTTCCACTACAGGACAGATCTGATGACAGTAACTTTCCAGACCTTGTTGTGGATTTTTACTGAGCCATTTCAGTCTTGACTTATAGTATAATTTCAAACTTTGAGGACAGCTTTTTCAAGCAAGGGTTTATTCTTTCACTGGACTGAATGGAATCTGCATTAATGCAAACAAACAGCATGTTCAATATTTTGCTATTTTTGTAGCGTAAGACAGACTTGCCTGTTCTTGATCTAAGTAGGACTGCATTAATCTGCAGTGGGTTTCCCCCTTTTTGAATACTGTTTCAGTTAAACCTAGCTCATTTTAAAGTGTAGCAAGATGAGAATCTGTACAGCCAAATTTCTTTAAATTACCCAATGCCTATTAATTCTGCTTCAAAGGCAGACGCTGTGTATGCCAGCTCACGTTCTGTGCTTGAAAGGCTCCAATACCTTTGTCTCTTGGATCTCAAAGCAGCAGGAAGAAATATTTAGAGCATCCAACCTCCCAACTTTACAAGACTAGCACCCACTGATGATGTCACTTGTGCTGCTGGTGTTCTCAAGACATTCCTGCTTTTTCTACAGCTGATCAGCACAGATAAAGGCCCCTCAGAAAGCATACCTGCTTCTCCTCTGGTTTTACTGCTCCAGCCCCTGCTTTATGACCATTAAAATCAAAAGACCTTACCTGAGAGCTGATAAGACATCTCACTGGCATTGATGATGGGCAGAGATGAGAGAGGACAGGAGAAGCTGACAATAATGAGACAGCAGAATACCAGCTTATGCATCATTGCTGTATTGAGCGTATTTTGTCTTCGTCTACCTCTGTAACTCAGAACTCCTGTCTGACTTGCCTCTGCTCCCAGTTTCACCCGTTATATAGCCGCTCATGACCTCATAAATATCATCATGTTCTCTCCCCCCCTCAAAAAAAAATCCAATGAATTTATTGCCCATTGATTCTAAATGGAAACCACTTTGCATTGATGTAATTTTTCAAGGTAACAGTTCATAGACAATAAATTTACTGTCTTATAGCTTGATGTACAAAATGGATATTATATCAAACCAAGCACAGTAAAGTTTATAAATCTGGCATTAAAAAAAAAAGCAAACTTCCAGTTATAAATCATGAGTTAACAAAAGGGTCAGATGTTGGTTGAAATGACCAGGGCACTAAGCTGATTTATGAGCCTTAGCAGGCTTGACGCAAAGCATCTGATATGAAATGAACTTTTTTTTTTTTTTCCCTTTTGTGAGATGGATGGATGTGTTGTGTTGTATTCGGGGTCCTTGTGCCAGAAAAAGTAAAAGAGATGGGGAGTTAAACATCTAGTTAATTTACAAAGAGAATGTATGGGGAGTTCAATTCTTTTTTTTTTTTTCCTTGTAGCATTTCACATCTATTTATTTGAGAAGACCTCATCCGATGTTGCCCTAGAGAATTGTCTTGGCAGAGAAAGTGCAGCTCCCATCTGGAGACTTGCTTGGTACATATAAACTACTTTGGTTGATATTAAACACAGGTCACTCGCTAGACTGGAAGACCCTTTTCCATTTCACTTATCTTCTCTTTTTTTCGGTTGGAACTGACTACCTAATTCTGTGTGTGCTAGCTAGTTTTTTTTATTAATGCTATTATTATTTAATCCTAACACAGCAGTTACTGTGTGTAGTCTCATAACTTCAGTCTTTATTTCCCTTCATTTAGTATATTTTGTCTTCTATACTTACAATTTCATTTTTCATATCAAGGACTGGCTGGACTGGTCCCTCACTTTCATTCTCGTTGAAGCATCGTATCCAACTGTATAGAGCCATGAAAATTAAAAAAGTAAGTTTATGACAATTTTCTTTTCTTTACAGGTTGATAAACTGAAGTTTAGTAATGTTCTTTCCTGCCTCTCTAATTAAATGTTTCTGCCTTCAAATTCTCTTTAAAAATACTGTGAAGTCCAACTAATATTATTCAATTTCTTTCCTTATGCTGAATTGCGTGGTAATTGTAAGTTGCAAAAGGAGTAAACTTATCTGCTTCCTTTTTCCCATTGAAGATTTCCCATTCTTCAATTTCCCATTGAAGATTAATTTTTATATTGTGAATTAGGCTTCTAGGACTAACTTCAAATTAGCTACATTGGTCACATAGAACAGGTGTATTTCTGCTGCAGGTCTAATTCAAAGAGAGCATGCCCTGCACATGCATGGTTAACAGGTTGTTTGGAAAAGCTGTGGACTCTGGGAATCACAGAATGATTGAGGTCAGAAGGCACCTCTGGAAATCGTTTAGTGTAACCCCCTCCTCAAAGCAGGGCCAGCCAGAGCAGTTTGTCCACGTTTGAATCGCTTTAAGGATGGAATGGGACAGAATTTCAAAACTAGGCTTGACAAGGCCCTGAGCATCCCCATATAAGTTCAAAAGCTCTGCTTTGAGTGCAGAGAATGGGGAGTGGGAGAGGTGAGAGAGGACTTTCAGAGGTACTTCCAACCTAAACTTTTCTGTCATCCTTATGTACAGAGAGGACTAGTATTGGCTTAGAGAACACGTGCTGCAGGTGTCTGAACTACAAATCCTATTTTGCTGGACTTCTCTTTGCTGAAGTGAGTGGATATATGACAAAATAATTTCTCCACATAATTAACTAAATACATTTTATATGCTTCTTTCCCTGTGCTTCCCCATGAAAGAAGTGGACAGAGAGAAATTCTCTCTCCTCATCTGAGTCATGCAACTCTACGTTCCAAAACTGCAGACAGTAATTAGGTCTGATTTGATGCATGATCTCACTGTTGGTGCTGGATGCTCTGTACAAATGCTTCTCCTTCAGTGAACTATCAATGACAATGGCATTATCAATATTCGCTCTGAGCACCCTCCATGGAAAGCTAATGAAGCACTCTTCACAAGCAACTTGTGTCCTTTGTCTTCTCTCAAGGAAGACTCAGCCTCTTAGAGCCATCATGATGTGCGTCATGTGGAAGTCGGGCAACTTGCCTGCAGCTTATTGCCTTTACTCAGATGTGAAATTGTCACTTAGACACTTTTTCCTCTACCAAAATGTCAAAGGCATCTTCCTCAGGGGACAACGCACACGTCATCATGCAAAGCAAAGAAACAGCACATCCTAAACAAATCTGCACGACTCTGAATACACGGGTGGGGGAAGTAAATATGAATTGCACTTTGAAAACTTGGAAATGGATTTACAAGAAAATGCTTTAATTTTTATCGAAACTACTATTTTGTGGGAAGACATTTTTAAGTTCTTATTTATGCTAATAGACTTTCTTTCAAGTGCTTCAGTTTAAAATAACAGGGCAGCAGTAGTCCAGATAAATTACTGAGCAAACTCTGAATAGTAAGTATATGTTACCCTATCACAAAAGATTATCCTTAATTATCAACAGCTATTCTTGATTTTAAATGGCTCATGAAGAGTAAGTTGCTAATGAATTCAAGAAAGCTTTAAAAAAAAAAAGACACAACAAACCCAACTGAAACACCCCCCAAAATTATCCACCTTCTGAGTAAAATAGTAAAATAATAAGGATGAAATCTAATCTATAATGCAAAAGTTCTTTCTCCTGTTTTAAATTGCTTTATGGTAAGTAAGCACAAGTTGTTATTTTAGTCAAGTACTATGACAGTTGGCAAAACCAGGAATTTCAGAGAAGACATGATTTGGCAGTAGCGCTCGTATGAAGGACTTTTTCCTAGGGTATAACTTTTGGTGTAACTTTTTGGCTTTAATTTAGTTTGTATGAAGAAAGACATGGAGTAGAATGTTTTTGTATTGATGCTGTAATTTCAGAAGAGCTCATTATTATATAAATGTCCAGCTCTTCCTTGAATTTTACTAGAATATTTGACTTAACGTCTTGTTTCAATGAGTTATACATGTTGACTGGTGTGAGAGAAAAAAATATATGTAATGTTATTTACTTGCTTGCTAGGGTCTAGCATATCATTTAGAGGTTTGGGGAGTATTCCTTTGCTATCACTGCTGGTTTAGCAGATAACTGTCCTCATTAGCACCTCAGAAGTTAATTTTAACTTAAAATTTCTAATAAATTTCTAATTATTCATCTTCTTATCATGATTATCAGATCTATTTTGCATACTGAAATAGCTGCCTTGTGAGATCGTAAGTGCAATAAAGGGGTTTTTTTCTTGCCACTAGTTTATAGCCTTATGTATACTCTGCATTTTAGAGTGTACTGAAAATAGCCTGTTGGGACAGTCAAGACTAACCACAACTTGGGCACTTGCTGTTAACTTCCTTTTTTGAAGATGATACTTCTGCCCTCTGTGTCCAAACTGCAATGTAGTGAATGTGGTATATGTTCTGTGTAAGCAAATAGCACTATGTGGTGTATTTGGGTATGCACAGTAGTATTTCTGTTTTCTGAATTTCTCTCAAAACTATGTAAGGTCTGTGAGAGGTTTTGAGCGAGGTTTTCTTGTTCTGTGGTGGGCTGAGGGTGCAGGGGTGAGTATGTGTGCTTAACTGAACACATACCTCCGTGTAAGTGAAGACGGCAGGTTCGTAGGCCTTTCTGAAAATATTTTATTTTGCTACAGAATTGGCAAGTGGTCTAAAAATTCTCTAGTAGAGGATCACAGCTGCCAAAACGTTGCTCCTTTGTAGTATAGTTTCCACCAGTTTGGGGGAAAGAAACCTGCTTGATTTTTGGCCCTGCTTGCCTGGCACGCTGTAGTCTGGGTATATTCTCCAAGTGAAGCTTGACAAACTGGTACTTAATTCCCCTGTCTTCTCGGCACTACAGAATTAGCAAACTGAAGCTTCACACTGTTTGACATGAAGGAAAGTAAGTCTGGCATGACTAAAACTTGGAAATACAGCACATCAATATCTTATGGGAACCAGATTCTGGATAATGCAGCCTCAAACAGAGGGGCAGAGACCAGATCTTGAAACAAGGTTTCTTCCACAAAAAATGTAATGGAACTAACTATGCAATTACAGTTTATTTTTAAAACTGAAATTATGAGAGCAGACAGTATAAGGAAAGAGAGGAATGCTTCTGCAGCAAGAATGGAACTTTCTCTATACCTTTCTCCTGCTCTCCCAAGGTATCAAAAATAACCTGTTCAACCCTAATAAGAAATTATGATCTGGACAAAAGCAGAATAAAAACTTCTTTATCTCATTCTTCTGGTCAGCAAAATGCACAGAAAGGAGCACAAAGCAGCCTTGCTGAAAGGCATATGCTGTTAGTCGGTGACTCATATCATCAGTTCCTGCTGTAGAGCAAGCTGGAGAACTGGGCTCACCTTTTTCAGAGGTGTGTGTCTGCTGCAGCGCTGTTGCACTGGGAACCAGGAAAAGTTTCCAATTTGGTTGTCTTTGTTGCAGAGAAGTCTGTTGTGAGGCGTTTTCAAGGCAAAGTACTGGATTTTTAGAGACCTTCCAGTAATCCGGAGTAGTCCAAATCAGCTCTGATCCTAGCCATAGTGCAGCAATCCTTTCCTTCCCTGTGAAGGGAGGGAACTGGGGCAGGTGACTACATTTCCCTATTTGGCTTTCTGAATAGGGCTGCACTAACTTTTCCATGGCTGTGTTTTTTAACAGTGCGCCTCAACCAGTAACAGGTACCTCATTTTCTCAGACTACATTACAGAGAACAGATCCCTTCTCTCTGTTGGTGCTGACATTGTCCTTGGGTGGGCTCCAGGGCACTGGAGTTCCTGCCCTGGGAGGTGGCGCTGAGAAACCTCCTGGAAGGGCCAGAGGACCCAGGGCCAGTCCCCTGGAGCAGGCAGTGGAGTGTAGACTCAGACTTGGAAAAAATAACTAAATTGTGGAAGAGTAACTGTGTGGTATTCATGTGGGGGTGGTTTTTTTTTTCCATTTTTCTCTTCTGAAAAATGGTTTTATTTCTCTTCCCTTCTTGCATACTTATAGCTTTCTCAGCTGAAGCACTCTCTTACCTTTTTCTTTTTTTTTTTAAGAATGATTAAATAAGATCAAAGAATGTTTACTCTGGAAGAAATATCTATACAATGTATTTTTTGAGTAGTTTCACTGATAGCAGTCAGCATCACTGCTGGTATTGGAATTGCATCAGAAGCTCAGCCTACTAAAGAGCACCACAATTACATGGGTCAAAGTAAAGCAATCGGTTCAGGACAGAGCCTTCACTCTTGAATGGTTCTTGGATGAAGAGTGGTATGATCCTCTCTGCTTTCCTGTTTTACTATGACCATCTTTTTCCTTCTCCTAATGCCTTTGCTGTCTTAGCGTTTCTAGAAGCAGTCCAGGCTTCTTCCCATGTTAGGCTTGGAAGCCTGCCTTTATTATCTGGTTTAACTCTCTGAAACCACAGCTAAAGCATTTTGTGCAGGATTTCGACCTCCACAAGGCTTTTATGTAGCCCCTTTGTTAGTCCTTTCTCACACCTCGCTCCATTCTGTGTACTAGTTTACCTTTCTTCTCCCTTCCTGCTTGTGCTACGGTGACATTCACAGAATCACAGAATCTTCATGGTTGGAAGGACCTTTGAGATCATCGATTCCCGGCACTGTTCCTCTGCAGTGCTCAGCCTCAACTCTTTGTTTGCTGTAGGTGACGGTGCAGGGAGTGGAAAGAAGGGGAGGGGGTTTTAAGGCGGGTTCGGGGAGGTGGTGGCCGGACTCGGTCTCGGTTCGGCCTCGGCGTAGGACCATGGACAGGAGCGGGAGGTGACACGGGCGCTGCTGGAGCTCTTGCGGTTGTATTAATGGTGTGTGAGTTAATGGATACATCAAATAAAACCTTTTTTTTTTCCTTTCTTCGGTTTTTTTTCCCCATCCCCTACCCTCTCCACCCCCTTTACTAATTGTCTTCTAGTTTGGTGAGAAAATGGATGTCCTCAGCAAACAGACCTATCGAGGCTTAGTATTGCTTTCCATTCTCCTCTGTCCTGGAGCGCGTAACCTTGTTCACACCTCTGCCTCCCTGCAGTTCTGGTCTCAAGAGATCCCACCTTCCAGTCAGCCTTAGTCCTGCCCCTGCTCGTCCATGTTCCCAGGGTGTCCAATAGCAGCAGTAGGGATGAACTTAACAATGGGGAATTGTTGCCAAACTATCCAGTAATGTTGTTATATTTGTTCTCAGGATTATCCCATCAACTATGGTCCTTTGTAACTGGAAACGCAGTGTGTCATGTTGATAGCTTTTTTTAAAAAAAAAAAAAAATTAACTGGTAGGAACCAAATGCTATTTTTAATTAGCATTTAGTTTGGACAGGCATTTAAAGAGAACCCTTGCTCATTCTAGAACTGAAGAGCATGAAGGAATAGCCCTATGCTCTGAGGACAAGATAATAAAAACTGTAGTTTGATATATATATCGTGACATTGCTCAGGGTTCATATAAAACTGCTAGATCATTTTTTCTACTTCTGTCCATCACTATCTCAGCACAGATTGTGCATATTTTATTTTATTATGATTTAATTAAATCAATTTTTGATTGATTTGTCTATCTGCCAAAGAAAAGCACAGGCTGGAGGCCTTGAGCATGGCATGAAGATACACATGTGGTCTAGGGATATATATATATATATATGTATATCAGGGAGCAATACTTGTTGAGATAGTTTTGAGGATTGTCTTGGAGAGACGGACTCCAGTTTTGTGACTGTTATGTGTCTATAGCAGTTTTTTGCTAAAGATGATGGGAACAGCCTTGCTGAATCTTCTGTCAGAGGCAATTGATTTTCTACAACACAAAGCTCACAAATGCCCAAGTTTATGTTCACTGCGGGTGATTAGTAGCATGATCCTTTAGAAAAACAGCCAAACACAATGCAGGCTTAACAGTACCCTTCTATCTGTGTATGTTACAATACAGATATCCAGACCTTACTAGACATAATTGAATTATTACCTTTATTTGGTTTTGTTTACAGTACTATATAGGAACCTGCCTTTTTCTGCAACTGTGAATTGCGTGTACCTTGTATTCCTGGATATTCACAGTAGTTTTTCTATGCTAAAGGTGTCTTTGTATCTTTCGAGTTCTGTGTAAATATTGTTGTTATATATTCTATATGTATATTTGTAGTTTCATCAGCAGTAGATATTATATTTTTCTTTCTAAAACAATAGTGCAGTCCTCCTGAGGCTTAATTTAGGTTGTAATAAGAAATTATCAAGCTAATCCTGCTGCAGAGCTAGGTGACTGCTGCCTACAATGATATTTTCACTTTTGTTACGTCCTTAAACCATTCGTTATTTTTTTGTGAAGTAGATTATTGAGGGTTTTTCCGTACAAGTTATTGTCCTGGAGCCTGCCCACAGAGACATCTATACAGCTGAGGATTTGAAGAAAAGAACTTCAGCTTTAATATTTCTGTCTCCTAAGGCTTCAAATGCAACTTTTAAAAAGATGGTAATACTAATGTTTAAAAGAGAAGCAGCAATTCCCTGCTGATTCTTTTTTTAGTAGTTTGAATGATGGGCCAGGCTGTTTTGCATTTTTTTTGGCTTAAAGTGAAGAAGTGCAGAAGTACTAAAGCAGCAAATTGCAAGAGATGGATGGCGCATAAGAGTTGTCTTCCAGAATTCCCTGGTTGAGACTACTTCATACTTTGTTAATTACACGGGGCTCTGCCTCATTTTCTTGTTACAAACCATTTTATCAGAAACTTTATTAACACTTTGCTATCTTTGATGATGGTGCCCTTTCTCATTGTCTAAAAGAGCAGGAGGATAAGGGCTTGTATCTACACTGGGGATGGAACAAAGGCAATTTTGTCAGAGGTGTCCTTATGCTTTTCTTTATTTTCCTGTCACCTTTTCATATTTGGTGTACATACACACGTTCTTCCTGTTTTTACCACAGAGGCTTAGGATCACTTACCACTCTAATATCCCCAACTGATATTAGAGGACAAATTTCAGGTAGTTTTGTAGAAGTTCAGTATGTGGGCAGGAGCCACTGACTAATTAAAGAGGTATGCTAATAATCGTTGGCAATTAACTGTCCTACTTAGTGTAGGCAGTAAATGAATGGCTCACAAAAGCAGACTTTAATTTTTTACTTTGCTTTCCAAGTGCATAATCCCTTTAATCTTTCACTACTTACAGGGTTTTTTTGTTAATTAAATGGAATCTCTGCAGGCTCAGTGATTCACATTTCAGGATAAATGCGTGTACTTAAGAGGGGGAAAGTTGGCATAGGTCTCACTGGGCAACTTGAGGTTTAAAGTGGTTCTTTCAAGGTTATTTTGTAAATGAATGCGTGTTTCTTGGCAGTCAGCCTTGTTGAATCTTCCCTTCACTGTTTAAGAGATGGATTCCAGTTTATCAAATAATTCCTGGTGCAAGTGTTAACTGGTTTCTCTGTGAAGACTGACTGACTTTCTGACTGATCTTGACTAGAGTGGAAAGCTGTCCCTGGGGATGGGAGTTTCTTGCTACGCTGGAATGAAGTAATGGGAGCAAAATCCCATTTCCTGCAAGAATTCCCAAGGCAGATTTACGATATAAGAGAGTTCTGAAGAGCAGTCAGTATTTAGCCTGTTACTCTTATTCCTTTGCTACGTATGCTTTTTTTTTTTTTTTTTATGAGTAAGGTTTGTAACAGACAGGAACAACTGGTTACTTCTGAGCAGAGTCTACAGAAGAGATGTGGAAATAAGAAAAATCCCCCTGCACATGGAAGCATATGGTTTCCATGCTTGGAAGAGTGGGATTAGGACCTGTATCACAAGTAAAGGATATATACCTGATGTGCTTGTTCTAGCACAGTCCTGTCTCTTCTCTTCGTGGTCTCGCTGCCAGCTGTGTAGCTTCTTTCTCCTAATGTACAGAAGAACAACCTGGTTAAGAGGAACGCTTATATAGCAGGAGGTGAAGGATATGTAAGACTAGGAGAGGAAATGCTGCAGATCTTTACGAACAACAACACTCAAACTAGCTTTTAGATGCCCTTTATGTTCTTGCTCTCATTCCATCTATTTCTCCACTAGTCCTTGTGACATTTCTCCTTCCTTAAGCTGGGAAGGGTGATGGGGAGATATTTCTGCCAGTTTGTAACTGCTGAGATGTATTCTTAGCCTTTTCAGCTGAGGAAGTGATGCTTTACAAAGCCTAGAGCATGCATATAGAGTCCCATCCCAGCACCTGTGTAGCTCCTCTAAGAATCCTCTACAGGACATGCAGGAGTTATACTTAGAAGGAAATAATCCATTGCTAACCACCATCTGTGGAAAAAGGATAGTGTGGGAAGCCTCCAAAGCCACCTTCATTTACTACTCGTTTCTGCCACCATACTAGTGTTTTATTTACATTATGATCTCTTTCTGTGTCATTAGGAATGACTGGAAGAAGGTGCAGAAACAGTTATATAAGGTAGGATAGTTAGTACTGCCACAGCACAGTAAATCCTTTCCCTATTCTGTAATTTCCTGAGGCATATTTAATCACTTTTGAAAAGCACACAAATGATCTGTGTTACAGCCTCCCTGTTCCATGTAAGAAGCATTCTGATCATAGCCTACTCCATTGATGAGTGCGGACACAGTGAGATGCAACAAGAGAATGTTACTGTCATATCCGCTAGCTTCCTGAGGAGGGTCCCTCTTGACTTCTAAATTCTTTAACTCTCAAGTTAAAGAGAAGAACAGCAGCTTACTCTTCTCTTTTTAGAACTCCTAAGTTTGAGGGATCCAGCAAGCATTTTCTGTGGTTACACCTCTACTTCTTTAAGGTAACGCGCTTATTAAGGTGTACCAGAAGTCAAAAAAATGTGTTATTAAGGGTGGCTGTAACACTGATATTGTAAATTGGGGAAAAAAATCTCTTTGACCTTCTGAGATTCAAGCTTGGTAAAACAACTGTGGTGCTGAACTGCAATGTTGCAGCTCATCTGGAGTCAGTGTTTCCTTCCACCCCTCCTTTCATATACTTGTTTACTGTATTTTCCATTCTAGTTTAAGAATAATATTATGGTTTAGATACTTAACTAAATTTTGCTTTTGGCACGCATGTACATTTTCTTTAGAATTGTGTTCTACTCCTTCAAAGTTGCTCTGAAATTTGTATAAAGGTACATTGAGTAAAAGTAGTGTGATACGTTTTGGTTTGGTTTTATGCCGGCTTACAGGACCATGTAGTGTTCTCTTCAGGTTAAATGGTTCATACTTGTTCTAAATAGAAAGTATCAAATATCAATGCTGTGAATATTAGAAGGTGTTTATTTTTTAATATAAAGTTTTCTCAAGTCTATAGTGTTGTAGCTAAAGGCACATTGTCTCTTTCACCTCTCCACCCATCACCTCCTTTTTTTCCAGAATTGCGTTTGTTCTAAACCTGATGAAATGCTTGTGTACAGGAGAAAAGTGAGCTAATGCAACCTAAGATTTGTTTTAAAACTGACTTAAATGAGTAACTTGGACATTTTGTCATCCTTAAATTGAAGTAGATATCTTTGTATGGGGTTTTGCACTTGGGAAAATCAACTAAAACCTGATTTATTTTCTTAATGCAAACAGGTTAGACAAACAGGAAAGGTTTTCCCTGATTTCAATGGATGTTCAGCTGGTGCTTTTTTCATTAAAATATAATCCAATTTGCTTCAGTGTATCACAGGAATAGGCTGCTGCTTTAACTGGCAGGCACCCAGGATCTAGAAGGTGAAAGGAAACGTAGTAGGTGATATCATAACAAACTCTTGCCAAATTGAGGTTAGAGGGAATTTCCATCTTCTTTGTAGATGGTATTAAAAGTTCTTATTTACAGTGAGAGTGATGACGGTATCCAACAGCCTTTTCCACGCCAGTTCCAGGATAGAAGGATGCTCAGCCATCTCCTCCTGACACACAGCTGCCACAAAACCTGCAGGATGGAGAACCCCCTTTGACAAGCTCCGAAGAAAGTGCTGTATTGGGGAAGGCCTGATGGTTGCTGAGAGAGGTACTGAGGTAACACTTGGTCACAGAATCAGACTTTGTATAATTTTAATAGTGAAACTTACCTTGACTTTTTATCACCTATTCAAAATGCAAGCAGAGTGGTACAAGTTCCCTGTTTAATACTATTTAGTCTCTTCACACTCTCCTTACTATGTTAAGTCTCTTCAGAGTGGACCATCTCCTGTGGAGGCATCGTGGATTGGGCTTTCACATCATTAGTGTTAGTATCAGAATAACTGTCAGGGAAGACTGTGCTTCTATCCTATGAAGGATCTGATAGAAAGACTGAAAATAAGAAGTCATATTCTGCTTTTAAAAAATGATATGACGTTTATATCTCTGAGAAAGCTATGACAGTTTCAGTCTGTCATCTAGAAGTATCCGTCACAGAAAAGCACACGTGTGCCTGTAGAAGGGGGTGAGAGACAGAAAACCTTTTGCTTTCCTTAGCCACACACCTCTTGCAAGAAATTATGAAGCCAAGACATGTGACAAACACAGTTTTAATTACTGATGCCAGCAACTGTGCCAGGAAATGGTGCTGGTTCTGGAAGCAATAAAAAAGCAGCAGGCTCCCTTGCTTAAACTTATCTTTAAAGAAGTTTTGTCTCCTTTTTCCATGCCTTCAGAACTCTGCCTGACATCACCTGGGCCCTCCGCACAGTCTGGCTGAAAGGACACTTTCTGACTTCCAAGAAAAACAAATAGAAAAGCAAAAATCTTGCATCTGGCCTGTTACCTCATCCTCGGCCACCTGGGCTGCTTGAGAGTCATCATGAGATTCCCAGTCCCTTTTGCTTGCTATATAATAAATTAAAGAGACTGTTGAGAAAAGAGACGTTCCCAGAAAGCAGATAATATTTAGATCTCAAAGAGTTAGAAGGATTGATCTGCATTATTTCTATATGAATTGGTAGATTTCTTCAGGTATTAAAGAATCTATATGTTCAATAAAACCTCCCTGTGAAGCCAAGATGCATGTGATTTATCAATTGTTTGCCATCACCAAAAAATTACTTCTTTTCCACAGCCCTGGTCCTGAATTACAGACAGTCAGGCTTTACTCCTTCCTTTTGCCTTAATTACCAGTCATCAAAGATACATAGTGCAGTTTCTTCCCCCTCACCCTTGGTGGATGAAGGATTGTACAGTGTTCAACATGCAAGAGGGCTGTCACCCTGTGTGTTAAGAAACAGACAAATTCAGTTACAAATTCTGTTTGGGAAAGCTAGTAAAGTAGAAGCTTAATTCTGACAACAATGTTTCTTTTAATCTCATCATTGCTGATCCTGAAATCATCATTTTTACAAAAACTTGGGAGAACAAAACATTCAGAAAAATTGCATGTGGCATCCTGAAGGACCTACACCATTTCTGCTTCTGTGGCTTGTACAGTAGCCACTTGTCAACTATTGGGCTGCACATTATCTAGCTTTGACTGAAGTTCTATTAGCTGCCATTGATTTTTTTCAGAAATGTGGCTTCTTTTTCAGATACAAACTTCCAAACAAACTTAATTGATGAGTATTCCTATTGCATTTCTATAGCATTTTGGTGTAAATATGTCCCTTATTCTCAGAAACCAATTTGCACTTATTTAGGTGGTGTGTTTTTTTTTCTTTATAGGTTTTGTTTTGGTTCATGAGAATTTTACACCACTTCTCTGTCTGGAAAAAGTGTTTGAAGGAGCACCTCATTGTTCAGTAAGTAGATTTCCTTCTGCTTCAGATACAGAAAAGGAAAGTAAGTGGGTTGCGCTGTCTTCAGAGCATTTCAAAATATGTGCAGGATACACCAACAAAATGTAAAATTCCAACCGGTATCTCTTTTTCCAAGAAGAAAACACCAGCTGTTTTGAGTTTTTGCAGGATGCGTACACTGATTCTCATACCTTATGTGTGGATTAGAAACTAATCACAAGCAGAACTCTCTCATCGTGTCCTAAGATATCATCCACTGGTGTAACGGTTGCTCTTTGATTTATAAGCTTTTCATGTGTCCTGTCCAGATCTCTAAGTTTGCGAACCTGACGTAATAGTCACTTAGTTCTCATGGCTGAACATACTAATAGGAGAATTGGGCTGGGTATTAAAAAAAAAGATTTAAATAAACTTAAATTCACAGTTCAGGCTTTGGTATGACACTTATTTTCTTAGATACTGTTTTATATTTACTTGTATAAAAGTTTATCAAAATGTGTAAGTGTAGGTTGGTGAAAATAATCTGCTATCATAATCTTCTACCGGAGAGATGGGCTGTCATTCTTCAACTACAAGAAGAGCGTTTTCTAAGTTTGAGATCACATAGAGGGGAAAATCACCCTTTACATGACATATTGGTGGGTTTTTGTTCTATTTTTTGAATAACATTTACTGAAGAAATAAAATATTGTGTTCTGTAAAAGGTTAAAAATGATGTTGCGAATGCCATGACTCAAACATGCATTTTCTTTTTTCTCTTCAAGACCAAAGTAACAGTAATTGATCAAAGAGACAGATACAGTGTCTGATGTTAAAATCTTTCCAACCTCAGTTACCAAAATAGCACCAGAAATGTATCACAGCTACATATACCACATCTGCAGCATACGTGGTATGTTTACATCACCTAAAAGATCAAAGTTGAATGATGCAGGACTGAAGGTGGTACAGTCCAACTGTGCAGTAACATCTATTTCTAAGATCAAGTCAACCACAGCTTCTCTCAGTGTTTCCACTGCCTCTCGTAAGCCAATCGCTGTAATACGACAGCAGCAGATGCAAGCTATTATGAAACTATTATGCCCTTCTATTATTGCTTTTAAATGCAGTACACCTTCCTATATGTAGATCAAGTACCACTTCTTAAAAATGTGATTCCTAGTCCTAGAGGAAGAAAGTCAGCAAACTAGGTATTTTTATTTATTTATTTTTATTTTTTAAGAGATAGAAAAGACGCACTTTTTCCCCAGTGGCTAAGCTATTTAGCGCTCTGAAACTCACAGATTCTGATACCCTTTCTATTTATGTAAACAGGTTCTTGTTCTGTGTTCCAAAAGGAAATTCAAATGTGGTTGACCTGGACAGTCCAATTCCTAGTTCACCAAAAGATCTCTGAATTCTGTGGATTTGCCATGGACCTGATATTCACCTTGTTCTTCCTCGGGAAAGCGGCAGCTGCAGGCGTCATCTTCCTGGATTGACTGTTCGGGTGTGGTATGCACTAAAGAAAAAGATCAAATCATCACTTTCTGTTGTATTTATTCAGCTACCTTATTTCATCCTCAGTCACAACTGCAGGAAGTCAGCAAGAACAATTCTTCCAAATGATTCAATAATTTGAAATTATTCCTCTACAGCATGTACATCTGCTAAAACTAATTTATAATACTTTGTTTTCCCTAATGCAGTAGGGGCTGCTGGTGCTCTGTTTGCCATAGAAATGAAAGGAAGACCAACATGGAGTTGTGAGATTTTTGGAGTAACACTATTGTCTCCTGCATTCAGAATTACACCACAAGATCAAGCCCCTATCTCTAGGAGAGGGAGAGAGATATACAGAAAAACCCAAACAAAAAATCCCAACTATAAACTGTATTGGATGCAATTCCACCTCACCTTTGTGCTGAACTCTTGAGCTTCCCTAGGGCTTATTAGCTCTGAGAGGCAGTGCTAGATTCAGACTGACTCTGCACCTGTGTAGCAGCATGTCCTGACTGATACCACCTCTTCTACTGCAGCCAACGTTCACAGATGCTCACTCCAGGCCACACGCACTGTTTATGAGCAGACAGAACTGGAAAGTTCTATTGCCAGGCATGCTGAGGATGGTTCTTAGAAGTAATAAACAGAACTGACCCTTAACCAGATCAGAAAGGCTCAGCTGAGCTTTTTTCACCTCCCATGAATATTTCACTTCTATGGATATGCATGCAGTTAACCTGCAATGTTGATAGAACATCCACAGGTAATTAAGTACTTTCTGCAATAAATTCCATTTTTTATAAAAACCATTTTTTGCCCTGAAAAAGGAAAACAAAGCATTCAACTATTTTTGAAAGATATTAAAAAAACCTGGATTCCTGATTTCTATCTATTTTCAAAAAGGAAAAACTGAAGAGTCCATCTATCTTACTTTTCTTGAAGACAGCGTGTAGTTTCTTTTTCTGCCAGATACTGAAGCATACACATGAAGGTAGCAGAAACACTATGCACAACAGCCCAGCTACAGTTAGAGAAATTCTGATAATGTCCATCTGGAGGTCCTTCCCTAGGAAGCAAACAACATTCTCTAAAGAAGTGTTAAAGAGCAAAATTCTACTGCCCTTGAATTAGTTGACAACTTTTTCTCCAACACTGCTTCTGGGTAAGCCTGCAACACTGGAAATGAATAGAGGAAAAGATTCTTGCTTTAAATGGCAAGTGAGTGAGCTATAGTATGTTTCAAAGTAGGTCATAATTCTTTAGTTCTATAAGCGATATTATACAATGACTCACCTGGCACAGTGATAGAAAATGGAACTGCAGGAGATGTGGTAGGTAGGGTAGTGACTAAAGTGGGATTATCTGAAGCATGTTTGCAAACAACATCTTTTTCTGCAGTTCCAGGCTCCAGAACCTGGTCTGCAGAGCACCTGAAAGGTATGTAAAGCAAAATGTTAAAAAAAAAAAAAAACAAAAGGAAAAATACAGTCAAGTGTAATAGCTGTACCATTTATTTTTAGATTACTTACTTTGTCCAGTTTTTACAGGAGCCATTGGGCTGATCATTAAAAGTTCCATAGCGACAAGTTTGGCAACCTTCAACAGACAAGGACATGTAAATTTGTACATGATAAACTTTTAAAACAACATGTGAAACATTATTTCTGCCTGTTTGTATGACGACTATGATCCACATTCATAGTATTACTATTTCATAAGCTGATCTCAATAAGCTGCTGCAAGTCCTTCCCTGTGAGCTATGGACCAGTATAGTACTCGGCCACAGAGCCAGGTTCTTTGGCACAAGATGACACAAATCACGTTTAACTCCAGAGTTCTCAGTTCACTTTCCCACATGCTGGCAACCAAACACCTGCGATGCAAAGGGAACTAACTGGTGTGAGATTTGAGCTGCAGCAGGGTGCAGAGCTCGGTGGGTTTGTCTGCTGCCAGCGTTACTACAGGCACCGTGCAAACCGTTTAGCAGCTGTGGCAGCTGTTATCTTGCGAGGTTCCTACTCTAGTTGTTTCTGCACTGCGCAAGAGGGAGCGGTATGTCTGCTGCAGTATGCTTAGGAGGTTTAAGCTGGGGAGAAAGGCAGCCTTACCGCTCCTGGTGCTCTCTTGGCCCACAGGGCAGCTTCGGTCACAGCGGGAGCAGCCCTCGCCGCTGCAGCGATATCCCTCCTTGCACGTGCATTCAGCATCGCTTTTTGAAGAACACTCTTTTAAGTATCTGAATCTTCCTGTAAGGTGGAAACAAGCCTTAGACCCAGTGTGTGCAGCACGGGCCAGGCCTCTGCTCTTCCAAAAATCCAGCCGGTGGCATCACCAAGCAGCCCTGCAACCGCCCCGCCTTGTTTGGCCGGTGCCGTTTTCACTCGCTGCGACCTGACAAGCTCGAGCACCGTCTTTTACCGCGGGGGGTCACAGAGGGTCCCTCGCCGCGCCCCCCCCCCGGGTACCTTCGCACTTCCTGCATAGGGTGCAGCCGCTGAGCCCCGCCGCGATGGAGAAGGTGCCGGGCGGGCACTGCCGGCAGCTGGCACCGTGCCCGCAGCCGCCGCTCACCACGAAGGTACCTGCGGGAGAAGACAGAGGGTGGCTGCCGCGGAGCCGCGCCCGGCGCCCCGGCCCTTCCCGGCCCATCCCGGCCCTCACCCGCTGGGCAGTGGGCGCCGCAGGGCAGGGCGGCGGCGGCGGGCGACGGGCTCAGCGCCATCGCCAGCAGAGCAGCCGGCAGGAGCGCCCGGCCCGCCCGCGCTGCTGCCGCTCCCATGGGGTCGGTGCGCGGCGGCGCGGACCGCTGGAGTGTGCGCGGGGCGGCGGGAGCCGGCCCTTAGGGGCCGCCCCCGGAGGGCCCGGCTGCGTCAGCCCCGGGGGCGGAGGGGAAACCCCGGCCCGGCGGGGCTTTCCGGTCCCCCCCGGCGCGACCCCCAGCCCTGCCGGGCAGCGCCTGCAGCACCTCTAAGAGCTGCCGGGCAGCGCCCGCCGCTCCCCACCGGGGCTTCCCGGTCCACCCGGCAAGACCCCCAGCCCTGCCGGGCAGCGCCCGCCGCTCCCCACCGGGGCTTCCCGGCGAGTCCCGCGTGAAATCCCCGCGGCTGCCTGGCCCCGGCCAGTCAGGGCAGCGGGCCCCTCCTCGTCCGCGCCCCCCCGAAAGGTCAGGGAGAAGGGGGCAGGCCGTACCGGCACGTCTGCTGTCCGCAAACCCTGCCGCTGCGGATGGAGATACCGCGTCTGAAACCACTCGGGCAGGGCCCGATCCCCGTGCGCGGCGGTAACCGGGCGCTGCGGCCGCCGGCCCGGGGCAGCGGCTACAACCCCGCGCGCGGGGGAGCCCACTGACCGCCTGCGCGGGAGACGCGCGCCGCGCCGCGCCCCGCCCCCTGCGGCTCCCCGCAGCCAATCCTCGCCGCTTCTGCGCGGGCGCGTGGCCGTGGGCGCTGCCCTCCGGGCGCGTGGGCCGGGGAGAGCGGGCGTGGGGAGGGGTGAGAGCACGATCAGTTCCCAGCGCGCTATAACCCAGCGGGGGCGGCCGCCGGCAGCGCGTACCTGGTGCAGCGCAACCCCCTGCCCGGGCCAGGGCCAGGGCCAGGGCCAGGGCCAGGGCAGCCCCCAGCGGTTCGAGTGGGAAGGGGCCGGCAGAGAGGCCTGCCACGGGCAGGGACACCCTCACTAAACAGGACTGCGTGGGGCCCTGTCCAGCCTAGTCTTGAACGCCTCCGGGGACGTGGCATCCCCCACCCTCTCTGGGCAGCCCAAGACAGCAGGCCATAGCTCTCAGCGTGAAGAAGGCGCGTTCTGAGGGGACCTGGAGGAAGCGGGGTGTTCCTGACGGCCGCCGGGGGCGGGGCCGGGGGAGGGCGGGGCCTTCCAGAAACGCCTGCGCTCTCGGCTGAGGTGAGTTGGCGCTGCTGCTCCCGGCTCGGCCCGGCCCGGCTCGGTTCGGTTCGGTTCGGTTCGGTGGCTCTGGCCGGAGGAGCCCCTGAGGGCCTGTGGCGGAGGTTGGGCGGGGTCGCCGCCTCAGCAGTCGTGGTGTCTCGGCGCGGTGCCCGGCCGTGGGCAGGGTGGGGAGGCCGGGCTGTTCGTTGTCTTCCCGGGACAAGGCCCCCGCGCTCCCCGCGGCTACGGGCTCCATAGCGTCGCCTGGGGCCGCTGCCCTCGGTCTCCTCAGGGTCTCGCCACGTCGAGTGGCGCCATGTCCTTAAGTAAATACCCGAACGTGTGGGGACGCGGCCTTCCCTCGGGCTGGCCGAGATAGTGTTCCTGCCTCTGGGGGCAGCGCCTCTGTCGGCGTAATGAAGGCCGTGAAATTATGAAGCCGGCTTTGTTAGAGGTCGGCTTCAGCCATCTGTCAGAAGCCGCCATCCCGAGAAACGGGCGCGTACCCACATCGAGGGTGCGTGGCTCAGAGGTTCGAGGCAGCGTGCGCGGGCACTGAGAAGCAAGCGGAAGGCTTGTATTTACTATGCATAGTTAGCTTGTTACATGAAGTGGCTGATGGGTCTGTGTAACTTGATTCTGCCTTCTCGGAAAACAGTCTTGCCCTGGTAGCATTTACAGCGTGACAGCTATTTACGTACACGCCCACGTAACAAACAGTGCTAATGCTCAAGAAGTTATCAGTACATTACAATAAATGTATAAGGACAGTGGGGAGAGGCTGCATGTCACTAGATTAGAGGAAAGGGAAAAGCTTTCAGGAGCAGGTGCCTATTTGCATCTAGAGCACTAATGAGAAAGAGGGCTACAAACTCTGATTTAGAGTATTTTTCTACAATAAGAAGCAAATGTAGTTTTTCTGCATTGTGGCTTTTCAGGTAGCCCGTTGCTAGTTAGTCAAATTCATAAAAATAATTTTGCAGTATCAGCATATACCTCCAAGAAGCTCCAGGTTGTCCTGAAGTTATTACTAATACCTGTGATTTGAATGTATTTGTTCAGTTGACCTTGCATTTGACAGTACATAAAGCTGCCCTAAAAGTAGGATTTGGCACACTGAATTAGTCTGCCTGGGCTGGTTCTGCCTGCTGCAGGACTTTCTACTGTGTATTACTGCATTCTAGAAATAGCGTCTTTCTAAACAAGGCTAACAGCTGGGAGCAAACCTGAAAATAGGTGAAGTTGAAGCAGGATGAGGGGATGGTTTTCTTTTGTGTAGGCAACTAAAGGTGGATCTTATTTTATAAAGAGTTCCCAGGTGCTACCTACATTTCTGGATGGAAAGCCCCTACCTAGGAAAAAAATCCCTGTCTCATAGAGTGGATAACCTGTGAAATGCCTTGTCACACCACAGCTGCTTTCAGACTTCTGTCTGACCAGTATGAGTACGATGTAATTAAAGTTACTGTAACTTAACCTTTAAATGGAAATTTGGCTATTCACCTCAGCTTGAATTTAGGAGCTAAAAAAAAGGTCTTAAGCCTAATTTGTTCCATTTGCTAAATTCTGTGGTCTGCTCCCCCGTCACACATGTGCGCACACATTTCTCCCCCACGAAATTGTGAAATACCCAGAAAATCTGTCGCTCAGGTTTTGCAGGGGCACTGGTCGAGTCGTTAAGTCACAGGAAACTCTTCATGAAGTGTGCTGTGTGGAAACTAAATGCCAGACATGAGGTCAAAGCTCATGCAAGCCCTTTTTATAAATGCTGACCTGGGTAGGAGTCAGTATCTGGGTATGAGGGAGGGCGTGCAAACTGAAAACAGCTCTGCCACCCACCTTGAACCCCTCTGTCAGACTCAGGCCATGTAGAGTCTTGATTAGGCCAAGCTGCTTCCCGTTCTGGTGCTGCTGTGTGTGCCTCCCGCTACACAAATGTCTTAATACCTGAATACTGCCATGCATTCTTTGTAAAAAGCTCTTCGATTAAACAGGATTACTGTGAATATTGATTAAAAAGCTAGTGAACCATTTTGAGGTGGCTTAAATGAAAGATAATGCAAAAATGCAAATTGCTCGCTAGTAAACCTCATCGTTAGGAAGGATTCGTACCGGAGGATTTGCCTTCTAACCACATTGTCGCTTTCTACCCCCTCAGCCTCTCTTCATAACCATCACACCTAATAGCAACCTCTCGAGATATGGCCTCAAAAAGAGCATTGGTGATTCTAGCAAAAGGAGCAGAGGAAATGGAAACTGTAATCCCCACTGATGTTATGAGAAGAGCTGGGGTGAGTATGCAGATAATAAAAAAAAAAACCTTTTGTGAGTAATTGGTCAAGGGAAGAATCTTTGCCCCAAGTTAATGTTCATTGCTAGGAGTTCAAGCTGTAGTCTGTCATATGAGATGAAAATTTACCTGTGCCTTCTTACTGGTTAGCAAATATTTGTGCCATGCCCCAAATAAGCATGCATGACAACAGACATTTGTGCAAAAGATAAAATTTTAAAATACTGAGCCTAATGTAGAACCGAGTGGATGTTTCAAGTACATATTAGCCTGTCAGAAAACATGGCTACTTCCATGTGTAGTAACAGGAAGTGCTTTTTTTGTAGGGGTCTGAACAGCCCAGTACATTGCAGCTCGTGCCATTGCATAGCTTTTATTGAGCTACTGTTAAAATTCTGTTACTAATTACAGTTCTGTATGGTGGGATTCAGTTTGTTACTTTTGCAACTGTAGTGGTACAGTTATCATTGATTAGGTACAAAAATAAGATTTTGAGTAAATACACCAACTTCACATGTGTAGAAACAACTGAAATAAATTACCTTTTCTCACCACCTTTGTCATTCCATCAACATACTCCCCATTTGTGGGGAGATATCTGTCGTATGAAGCCCAAGCTTGTCTGCTTGTTTAGTGAGCGTGACCTGTGCCATGCACATCTATGATATTATGACCAGGCATCTAAAAATCAGGGGAGAGAACTGAACATGCCGTCAGTGTGTTTGACAATCAGTTGAGCATGCAAAGAGGCTTTAATTCCTTATCTGATCTTCTTAGTCTTGCTCTCCTGGGTTGTGTTGTGTTGTTTTGTTTTGTTTAAATCCTGTGAGATTCGATACTCTCTAAATGTCCTTTGAAAAGTTAAGCTGTCTGAGGTATTTGTTAATCTCAAGGTGAGTATCACTGCTTACCTTGTGTGTTTGGACTTAATCATGGGTTGGGGAAGCTTAAGTGTTGCCCTGTTTCTGGCAGCTGTCAGTAGTGCTTCGCTCATACTGTTTACTAGTTGAGACCTAACTTTTAGAACTAACTAACACTTAAGAAAAATGCCCTAAATTCTTGAATTGTAATGATATATGTATTCTTCTGTTAGATCAAGGTGACTGTTGCAGGCCTAACAGGAAAAGAACCAGTGCAGTGCAGTCGAGATGTCTTCATTTGTCCTGATGCCAGTCTCGAAGATGCCAGGAAAGAGGTTGGTTAGCCTTTCTCACAGTTTCAGAGGTGAATTTGGAAAGCTTGTGCATTCCCTTTAGACAGATGTTGCATGTTATATTAGCTGTATGCAATCACAGAACTGCGCTTTGCGCAGTGCTCCCCTTCAGCATTGTCCTGCTTCATAGCATGCTAGGATCAGACGGATTTCTTAATTCTGCATGGGTATTTGCTCTTGCAAAGCATCCAATATAGAGCTTTATTTTGCATGTTAGTCGGCCGAACAAAATATTGAGATTTGGAATAACCGAAAGTCCTGATGGGAAGCTAAACAGTGCTGTAGTTACACCTGCACAATAGGACTGGAGCAAACCCACTTGCCCTTACAATGCAAGAGCTGCCATTTGCTTGCTGAAGCTCTCAAATGCTCAAATTGGGCTTAAAAGTTAGTTCTGTGATAGACTTTACCGATCATAGGCTCTTCCTGGAATAGGAATGTATTTTGTTCCATAATTGGAACTGGTTCTCTGATCAGAAGGTGTTGTTCAGTGGAAGAAGAGGCAGATCCCTTTGCTTCTCGCTCAACTTGGCTGTAGTGGCCTTAAAACAGTGTAATGAATGTACCAGCCTCTGCTCAACAGAACGGTTTTTATCTTTTGTTTGTTTAGGGGCCTTATGATGTCGTGGTCCTGCCTGGGGGTAACCTTGGAGCTCAGAACTTGTCAGAGGTAGAGTTCTGGTATCTTAAACAGGCATGGGCATCCTCATGAGTACTGGGTGGTCTACACTTGCTTCATAATCCTGCAGATTCAGTTCAGCATCTGAAAATTCTCTTCTGAATGAATTAGCAAACTAATTGTTAATTGTTTCAAGCCTTCTTGTGAATACGGAGGTGGGACAACTGGGCAAATTCTTGACCTTGAGTACCTAGTTAAGCAGAATAAAAATGGAAGGGTATTGTGGGAAAATCTGCTCATAATCATATGAAGGTGAAATAGTAGCAAATGAAGGTTTAATTCCATGAAATACAAAACAGGCTGAACCCACAGGACTCTGTTCTGTTGCTTAAGAATTCTGTTTCTGATGCAGAACTGTTGCAGTGATGGTATAAATACCTTGTGGAAGGCAGGCAGACAAACAAGTCAATCTGTCAGATAGGATTTAGATGGTATCACACAGTTTGTAAGCTCTGGAATATTTGACAAATATCCCATATAAAACTTTTTAAGAATGATACAGATTGTCTGGAGGTATCTCATGAATACTCTTTCCTATTTATCTTGTGAAGTTTTTGAACAACAACTTTCTATGCCCATGGATTAACCAGCTTTTCTGTGGTCCAAGTACTTCCTTGCAGTTCCTCCTGATTTCCTTTCTTTTTTCTTGTGGAGCAAGTATTTATTGATTTCAGTTTTTGCTCCTTAGTGTTTTCATTGCCCCCTGTCCTGAGGCAGGATGGAGAGTTGTCAGCTAGTTGTCTTTGTAAAACTTGTTTATTAATTTGCAGTGGAAAGTATTTCAACAATGCTTCAAATAATCAACCCCAGACAATGACTTGTGATACGGTTTCTTCATACAGTCTCCTGCTGTGAAAGACATTTTGAAAGACCAGGAAAGCAGAAAAGGCCTGATTGCTGCTATATGTGCAGGTGGGTTAACGAGACGTCTTGCTTTGTAAAGCATTTGGATATTTGGAAGGGGCATGCAGACAGTTTCCTGTCTTAGTAGTCTATATTCCTGTAATTAGTTGCAGGGATTTGTATTATATGTCTACCCCCCAGCATTTAAATTTTTGCTAAATTTAATAGCAGAGGAATATCTAAAATATTGTGAATGCTTAGCCTGCAAGTTCTGCTTGGTACTCAGTTCTTTTCAATCACTTGTGTCTTTAAAATGAAAAGTGAAAGGTAATGTGCTAGCATTTTTTACAAAATATTTGCTTATTCTGGTGATCTTTCTGTGAGGACACAGTGCTGGCAGAACATCATTGCTATAAATTTATCTCATATCTCCTCTCCTGCCCTTTAGCTTCAGAAGGAAGGCTGTAAATATAGAATTACAGGCTCACCCTTCCTCATCTGAGTGATGGCAAAAGATGGAATTACTCTGAGGAGAGGCTTGTCAGCTTACATATTCTGCACAGCTAGGTATCCAGTTCATTCCTTTGTAAGATTTTTAGGTAAAAAAAGCAAGAACAATTGTCATTACTCCCAGCTGAACTGAGAGGCTGGCCTAGGTGCCTGTAGCTGAGAGTGAGGAGATGGCAATGAGCGTGTAAAAGACAGTCTAACAGTGTCTTTGTGGAGTGTATTTTCACTTTTGTTTTCTCGTACATTTCTGGTTTTTTTTGCTTTCATTCTTCAGTTAGGCGATATGCATACAGAGTTGAACTGGGCAGTGGTAGTCCTCTACGTCTCTATCTCTATCTCTTGCACAACAATTGCAAATTCATGATAGCCCAAAAAAGGCCTTTGTTTGTAATTGGGACAGTTCATTGATTTAGGTATAATGCTTCTTAGCTGATTCTAACTGTATGCAAGGAAGGTTATTTCCTGGGCTACATCTGAAACAAATCAAATATAAAGAAATGTAAAGAAACTCACATTAGGCAAATCCTGCCTTCAGTTTCTTTTGGAATTCTGGTAAGGATTTTCTGTCAGATGACCTAAGAGTTCTTGACACAAACTCCTTCCTCAGTTCAGGCCAAGTATGGAGCAAGTATGAGAAGAAAATATAAAGACTGCTAAAATCAAAAACTTAATGGTTAGCCAATTATGTGTCCAAAATACTGCTTGGCACACAATTCCAGTATGTAAAGGCTTACTCAAATACAATTATACCAGTTAAGTCTCTAAATTCAAGGCTTTAACAAGGTTCCAAAGCAATTGTACCTAGTTAATGTTCAAATTGAAATGCAGACTTTTTGTTACTTTTAGTTTCAAGCAGTTTTAAAAAAATGTATTATTTTGAAGTTAAAGGATCATTGTTCTTGACTCATTCATAGGCAGTACAGTCATTAGTAGAACAGCTGCGTGAACTGGGTGTTCTTTAAACCTTCTCTAATTATTTTTTTTGGTGCAGGGTGTTTGTGTAATAGAACGGGAGGGATTATACAGCTGTATTCTTTTGCGGCTTTTTGCTGCAGAGATCGGGCTGGCATCAGTTTTATAAGAAGTAGTCTGTCCACAGTGAGCTTTGGCCCCTTGAGGGCTTAGTGCCCGAACGTGTTCTTGAAAGTGTTTCTAGCAGAAAACAGTTCCTCACTGGTGCACCTTTGTGTCCTCGCAGGTCCTACTGCCCTTCTGGCACATGGGATAGGGTTTGGAAGCAAAGTCACAACACATCCTTTGGCCAAAGAAAAAATGATGAATGGAGGTATGTGACAACTTTTATAAGTTTCTCTCTAAACTCTTCTCAGAATTTATTTTTTTTTTAGCTGAACCCTTGATTTAAAGAAAGGAAAATAGCATTTATATCTTATTTTATATCTCTGAATTACCTTCATGCTTTCCTGAACGTAATCAAAATTCAACTGAATATCCTAAGGCTATTTCTAAGTCTGTTTAACCTGAAACTACAGGCCTGTATTAACGTTCTCATCCCTGGGGAAAATATGCTGCTGCTGTCATACTAGGAGCACTTTTTCCCTTATTCTCTTGAGGCTGAGCCACCTCTTGTTCTTTTGGTTCTTTGCCTCAGTGGTCCCAGTAGCACTTTGCTGTTCTCCCATGAGTGCTATGAGCAGCTGATGAATCCACACTTCTTTCTCATACCTAAAGGAAGTGGTGGTGAAGCACTATTAAGAAGTCATTCTGTGAACATTAACGAGTCTGAAGGTGAGTAGGAGACGGCAGGGTTCCTCCATTTTCCTCTGCAAGCATTTGGAAAAAAGAAAGCTGTGAACAGCTGCACAAAAGCAGAATGACTTCCAAAAGTAACCTCACAGGAACTGACAGGCACAGCAAGTGCTTCTTAATGAGCTTGTAGAATCAGAGCTGCATTCCCGTACCATGGGAATGAGGTGCCAGAGCTCCCTGTGGGCCCTTTCCCCTCCTGATGACTGTGGGTAGCGATGAGCTGCTAGGTTCCAAGGGGCAGGGGTGTACTGCAGAGCATGGCTGTTGGAGGGGAGCTGCTCCTCGGCTGCTGTAGCCTGCGGGTGCTGGGCGCTGTGCTGGAGACTGACCCTGTTCCTGTTGTGTGTCCCCCCAAGCACACTACAGCTACTCCGAGAGCCGCGTGGAGAAAGATGGGAACATCCTCACCAGCCGTGGCCCTGGTACCAGCTTTGAGTTTGGGTTGGCCATTGTTGAGACGCTGATGGGGAAGGAAGTGGCTGAACAGGTGAAGGCCCCTCTAATACTGAAAGAGTGAAATCCTGGTGTGGGATAGGGAGTAGCACAATTTCAGATGGAGAATCTTGTCCTTTGTAGAATAACTGTAAGATGCACTGTTGTAAATACCATTTAATTGTGGGTGAAATTAGCAACTGTAGTTACCTAAACTGTGATATCTTAACAAACTAATGGTCTTTATTTCTGGGAAAAGATCCTGTTAGCAAAAAGCTTCATCACAAAAAAGCAGCCAGCATGTCATAATCTTAGTTAGCACTTGGATGGCAGTTAAAAATCACATGGTCAAATGTTTGCCCGGTAAATAAAAATAAAGCAACCCTTCTTGTGTTTTGTTTCTTTGTGTGTTTTCTCCCAACTCAGGCCTATGAAACCTTTTTACCACAATGGCTAGCAATGCACTATTCAAAACTATCTTCTTTCTAGAATCTCACACAGTTCTTCTGAAGTATGAGCTGAAATGAGAAGGTCTAGCACTGGAACGAGCTCCCCAGGGAAGTGGTCATGGCCCCAAGCCCGTCAGTGCACAAGAAGCATTGAGACAACACTCTTAAATACATGGTTTAACTTGTAGATTGCCCTGTGCAGTGTCAGGAGTTGGACTTGATGATCCTCAAGGCTCTCTTCCAACTTAGGATGTTCTATGGTTCTGTGAAATAGATTCAGTCGTAACTTAGAATTTATTAAAACAGTACTTAGTTTCCTGTGTACAAATAAGGCAAATAACTAGTATTAATTCTAAGACAGTATGGAGCTAAATTAAAAGTAGAAATACTCTTACCTTGTCAAGCACCCTAGAGTTCTATAGCTAGCAGGTTATCCATGATACCGTTGGAATTTGTCTTCTACATTAATGGATCTACAGATCCATTGAGCTATTAAGGCAGCTAATAATCAGCATAAAGCAGGAAGTTTGTACTTAGTAGCTTATCACCAGTAGCAGTTCTTGTTTCTGCTTACTATAAATTGGAACTTGCTACAAGCCTGGCTTAAAAGAGCATATGTTAGTTTAGAGGAGTCGCTGGACAGGTCTCTGGAGGAAGTAGTGGAGCTGTATCCCCATGAGAATTAATAGTTTGGGATCAATTTTTGTCTTTGCTACCTTTCTTTTACCAAATAACTCTGCTGTTACTTGGTTATCGGCAATCACGCTTACAAGGTGGCACCTCGCTGGACTCCGAAGCTACCACAGCATCTGGAGACCTGGTTCTGCATCTAGCTGATGTGTACATACATCTGACATGTACAGGCTGAACTTTAGAAAATGGCTGCATAGGTGCCTTTGTGCTTGCTTATTGTAATGGGGAACAAGTTCATTCTCAATTACTACAGTTTGGTAATGAAATACATAGGTACCTTTGCAAATTTATAATTAAGAAATGTCCCTACATTGTTAGTATCTACTGGAAGAACTGCTTTAGCTGTATGCTCTGCCTCTAATTTGTTTAGGAAATCTTCCATGTATTTCTCTAGCTTTGAAATATGCTCAAGATATGCAAAAAGTTATAATCTCTGTAAGATTGGACATGTTTGTTCATTAAATCTGCACGTCTAACTGGTATTGCCATGCAAATGTAAACCAAATGATGGAAAGATTCTTTGTCCTAGACTCTGGAATAATCACTTGGTTTGTAAATGTGCATGATTCAGAATACAGGAAAAGCTGTGCATTCCTAGGCTGTAGTACTGCTTTATAGCATTAGAAGGAAAATACTTCCATGCTTGTATCATTAAGGCTTCTAGAAATCTTTTAATATAAGGGATTAATGAGGCGGCCAGAAATTTGATTGTACATTTTTATTCTAAGGCTGAGACAGTTAATTTACACAAATGATGTTTTCAATGTGTACGTTTAGGCTTTCCCACTTCTATTAAAGTAGTAATAGGAAAAGCACTTGGTAAAATGACCTTAGAGCCCATTGTATCTGGTTAACTTGTAGATTCTTTCATTGCATTCAGCAAAAAGGACTTGGTTAATGAAATGTGGTAATGCTGGTTGCATCACAGTTTCCTTCATAAAGCTGACCCTGTTCTCAACCTTTTACATTGCAGATGTCCAGCAAATCTGAATTTACATAGATTTTCTGTTTCTGCCAAGGCATCATTAACTTAGTTTTTAAGTTAGGGGAGATGTTAGCTACTAGGATTATGCTAGTTTTCCTCTTAGGGGAAGTGTTAAGAAGCAATTTGTTGATTTGAGGAAAAAAAAAATTGCCTTCCAATTTGGGAAATGTTTTTATCCTCTCTCCTTATCTATTTCATACAGAGAGTTCCCTAGCTGTTACATACCTCTTTCCCTAAAATCTCCTTTATCTGCTGCTGAAAGATGAGATGAGGTACTTTTCTGCTCAGTGTTTCGTGAATGCTAGGAACTTTGTGCCCATTTATTATTGGCAAGCTTTAGTTTTAGAGCCTACGGTAATTGGATATTTGCTGCCACAGAACTTGGCTTAAAATGAAGAGAATGCATCCACTCTTCCCTAGCTTTGTTCTCTGACAGTTGGAGGATTTGGGGGTGGATTGGTTTTCTTGCTGAGAAGGTCATCAGTCAGCATCTGCTGTTTGCCTCTTATCCTCTCTCAAGAATAATGTGGGGCCTCTCCTCTTGATTCTGGTTGTTGTGTAAGCTTGAAAGCATAATTGAGAGTGAGCTCTTTTATTGAATTGAGAAGTATTATATGATTTAGGAATAGGAATGTACACAAGATGGCATAGATGTTAGTGCCAGCAGCAAATACCTGCAATGCTGAAAAATATTTTCCTTTAGAATGAAGAAGCTTATAAATGAAGAAGCAGCTCTGAACCAGAAGAAAAAAGAAGTAAGCAGTCTGGTTTTGCTGCAGTGCTTTGGCAAGTTTCTTTCCAAGAAGGGAAAGCAAAGTATACAGCCCTGTACTTTGTGTGAGCAGGCACAAATCCCAACCTGGGAATACATCCCTCTGAGCAATGGGGAAAGGATCCCTTTCTAGAGAGAGAAAGGCATTACTTTTCAAATAAGTGGAGACAAACACAACCATAACAGATGCAAACCAGCCTGTACTCTAGTACTTACAGCTGTAAAAGTACACCAGGGAATATGCTTCCTCCAGTAATTACAAGCCTTGGACAGCTTGTTAGCCCTGCTCTTTGGTACGACCTAACTACAAGGCATGAAACCCACAGTCAGCGTCAGAGCAAAGAATGGTGACTTAACCAGATTGTTTTGTTTGTTCTTTCAACAAAAAGATGCATTGTGATGCAAGATAGAAGCAACAATCCCAAAATGATAAAAGAGAGCTGTCTTCCAGCAGCCTGGATTACACGTGACCTGGTTGGAAAGATAAGCACAGCACGTAACGGAGAAGTTGGAAGATGCCAGCCACAGAAATAATCAGGAGCACTGCATCCGTAACATCATTTATGTTCACATGCTGTACCTCCAGAAAAAAAAAAGATACCTTGCTGTTACTTGGAGACTCCATTTTAGTAGGACATGGGATGCAATGTTTGAAGTTCGAAAAAAAGCAACAAAACACCGAGTAAATGAATAAATTGTTGCCCAAAATTTTAAATAATAGTTTAGCAATTTTAGAATGTGGTCTTGCAGGTGGTATGTCTGTGTGAAGTGCATTATGGAAAGAAAGCAAAGTATGTGAGAAGAGAGCTGAGCAGGCCCCACGCAGATGTGCCTGCCCAGACCACTCTGGGAACGGCTGCTCTGCTGACATTGCCCAGCACTGAGCTTACCTGGAGTTTCTCTAGGTCTTGCAGCATCATCACACAGCAGGAAGGTAAAATGTTTCCGGGAAGTGCAGCAAAAAGGGACAGGCTGCCCCTGCTGGAACAGTTTACCCACCTTCAGCGCCTTCCCTGTCATCTCTGGAGAGGCATCCAGGGAAGGGACGGGGCTTGGAGCAGGTTGTGTGAATGGCCGTGGCGGGTGCCACCCTTGACGGAGGCTCAGCTCCTTCATTTAGGATGTGTTCAGTGGGGTGGGATCCCAAGGCAGCCCTTGCTCTCTCAGACCTGCCAGACTGCCTCTGTGTGAACCTTCCCTGTCAAGGAGTATCCACCTTTCCACCCAGGCAGACACTCAGCAGAGCTCCCTGCAGAGGAGAGGGAATGCAGGTCTCCTGTGTGCTGGGTACTCTAACCAGCAGAGTACTAGTTAAAGGGCTAGGCAGCAATATTGGTTTGTCTTTTTCTGGCCACGCTTTGGGAAAGGGGGCTGACATACATGATGACAGGCTCCAGAAGCAGGTTCAGGCTTGAAAAAAACATTATCCTGTTTTTTTAGGTGACATAACTCCTCTGTGCTGCCCAGGTGCTCTAAGGACTCCACCGGGTGGCACAGCATTAGGCATTGCAGTCTCTGTGATCAGTCTCTTTAGCAGCTCCCAAGCCTTTGTGCTTTCTGTAAAACTGTTCTGAGTGCTAGAAGATTGAGAGGCAAGCTTTTATACTTGGGCCTTGTGTTCTTTTGCTTAACTTCATTCAACAGCTTCTAATTATGCCCTTTATATAATCTTAAATAGTTCCTCCCTATGTAGGGTTTACAGCCCTTCGAGTCTTACAGATACGTACCTTTAACAATTTAATTCAAGGGCACTCCAATAACAGTAGAGGGTGGAAGAAGTAAAGGTGTCCGAGGATCTCATGCGAGCACTTGTATTGTAAAGAGTAGACGTACGTCTACAGAGCTTTCTGTAGCTGTGATGACACTGAAGTTTTCCTCAGCTGCTGAAGTTTTCCAGCAGGACTGGGGAGGTAATGATTTTCTGAGAAATCTTTCTGATTTTCATATATATATATATATATGGATGGTGTAACTATTTTTACAGTTTACACTGGCAACAACTCTTGAGACGCAGCCAGAACTTGCCGGCAGTTCAGGTGCACACTCGGTTCAGTAATGGCTCTAAAGACATCCCTTCCTCAGTGGTGGCTATGGTAGAATTTCCTTTGGGATTCTCACGCTTCTTGCAGTCTTGTAGAGCTGCTGTTCTGAATCAAAGGAATCCCTGAATGCAAATGGATGTGTTTCTGCAGGTGCTTCTGCATTGAAAATTTCATGTGCTGTGTGATGAACAGAGGATTTCTTCTGCTGTTAATCGTGTAGCTTTACTCTGACTATAGCCCCAGATATTTAAAGACATTTATTTTTCAGCAGAGTATAAATTTAAAGTGTAATTTTGTGACTTAATTCTTCCAGTTTAATAGCAAATTGGTTTTTCCTTAACTCTGCATTTTTATTTGCTGTTCAAGGCTTGTGAAAAGAGAAGTAATTCTAATTACTAACACTAATGTCTAAAGCATCGGTGAAATTCCCTACTGATAGCAGTCCAAATCAGTCAGTCTCCTGTATTTGACAAGGAATTCCCAGAGTCACTTTTCAGGGTTTTGATAACAGCTATTGAAGCTATGTGCCTTGCAGCACCACACGCTTGAGATGGACTGCTTTCTACTTCAGGATACCCAAAGTAATGGCCTAAATTTGCTGTAAGTTCCTAAAAATGAAAATGTTCTTGAGCGGTGACCATCATTCCTGCTAACAGCTGGGAAACAGTTTATTTTACAGAGTTTAGCAGCAGCTGTGGTCACTGAGAGCCCATAATGGCCCTAAGCAGCCTTACCTGGGCCCTCTCAGCACCTCCACCCATGGCCCAGCAGCTCCATTTAAGTCGAGGCTCAGGCCCAGCTCTGTTTTTTGATGAGCTTGACCTGCTGAGGGGGCTTTGATTTGATTTTGGACCTGCCTCTCCTCAGAGCTGCTGGATGGTGGATGGCCAGAGTTGGGCTCCCTGGACACGCAGGCTCCCCTGGATCAGGTACTGGGGCTCTGCCCCCGGCGCGGTGGCTTTTGGATGTTTGCTGTTGGTGGAGAAGCTGCTGCTGTTGCTCCCTGCTCCAAGAATATGGGGCTCAGTGCTGGGCAGTAACAGCATCGTTTACTGGCTCCAGTCTTGGCAACAAGGATACTTTCTGCTCTGTAGTTTAGTTGGAAGACCTTTAGTTCTCTAAATGCTCTGTTAATGGATTTTTGCTCGTAGAATTTAGGAATTTCTGAACTGCTGGACTCTTAAGAGGCATATTTCTATTGAGGTTTTTGCAGTTCTGGCTCTTCTTTAAACTAGGTGTTTGCTTTCTCTGTGCTGTTAAGTTTTAATGAGTTATTTTGGGAGACTCATCTCTACGTACTTTCAAAACCACTTTTTAAATTGCTTGCATTGTACTCTACGTACTGTCCACCCTGGGAGCTCCCTGCTTTTGTACATTGAAGTGTTTCCAAGTTAAAATGAGTTCTCCTAAGAAAGCATTGCTTACTTCCGCATACAGGCCGTTCTAGTCCCAGACTCCCACTTTCTCCTGTATTAGTTTGTATATAAGTTGGAAAAACCACTCTCACAGTGAAGTCACCAGCCAGGGAAGATGGTGACTGGCAGGTAGGAGGGAAGCTGCTTGAACGGTGGTGACCGACCACTGACGGGCACAGCACTCTCATTTACACTTTTAACAGGAAATCTGCTGTTGGATGGGGAATTGCTGTCAGGCAACAGAAGATGCAGTTATCTGTGCTAACTTCTCTCATTGCCACATCTGATGTGTTAATTGGTTGCTCTTCCACTGTGTTTTGCAAAGGAGTACTTTCCCTTCCTTTTGGTTGTGCAGAAGAGAAATGGATGTTTGTACAAGGGAACTCTAGGAATACTTTGAGGCTAGAAGCTAAACTAGGATGTTCATCCTTCCTTCAGGCTAGCCCTTCATCTTCAGATACCAGTCGCCTATCAGCCACTGTGTAAGGCAGGAGCTCCCCAGTGCTCTCCTCGCTGCCATCCATTTCTAAAAGCGTGTGTCTTGGACGGGGCTGCCTGTCCCTGTGGCTTTTAACAAAGCGCTCACCTTGGTTCACTGGGTTTTTTCAGCATGATGAGACGATACTCTGTGAGAAGACAGCCCTCCCACCCCCAGCAAAAGCAGTTCAGGCTATTTTAATTCCATGAGCAACAGAGCGTGTCAGGGTGTGTGCCATAATCTTGTCTCCGCCCTGAGCTGAGGCCTCTGGCTGCGCTGGAGCAATGGAGAGTCTGCATCATAAGGGCACAATCCCAATTCAAATTGCTTAAGCTTTAAATGCAGGGGCGTGCAACCAGGATGCAGGAAAACTTTTCTTGAATAGCTTGTCAACATGATAGATGACAAATGAAGTCACCAAGAGCAACCAAATACGGTCAGAGTCTTGGGTTTCCTCTGGACCTTGCTTAACAGCCGGTAAATGACAACACGGGGATTGCAAGGCAATGAGTAACCTTGCAAAGGTCCACTTGCTGGTCGCTCGCATCTCCCTTGCGCCTTGCCATGTGGCAGTTGGACTCGGCGTGGCATGAGCTGATGTGTCCTTAGTGTGAACTTCCCTGAGGCTGGTAAGTTCCCTAAAGACTGCCACTTGCCTTCAGAAGGGCACTCAGTGGTGCTGACCGTGAGGTGGTTGTGAGCATAATAAACACAACAATGGTAAAAGAAATATTTTGGGTAACTGGAACATGACTCTCTACCACCTGGGTACATGGTGGGCAGGAGATGGTTCTTCTGGGTCAGGCCTGATGGCCCTATGTTTGATCCAAAGACTTTCTGCGTGGAAGACCTTTTAGTATTTTGTCACGATGGCTCGATGTGCAGTGGTTAGCATCTGCGATCAGATTCAGGGTGGCAATGGTGGGGTAGTCTGTCATTTTTTTTTTTTCTGGTGTTTCATGGCAGTGTATTTGCACTCGTCTTCATTTGTGGCTTTCACATGCTAATGATTTGTGGGCAACAGTTTTAATCTTCAGCAAGAAGCTGCAGGTTGTAAACACAGAAGCATCTCTTCCTCTGAATCACTTTGTAAGGAAATGAATAGCAGTAATGGTTCCCATGTTTCAGTGGCATGTCACTTGAAATCTGAAATACTTAACACCTTTTCCAAAATTAACCACAACTGGGATCAAGGTGCACACCAATATATAAATAATATAGCAACAGTCTATGAGCAATCATGGGTGTGGCTTCCATATATGATTCAGAAAAAATAATGAGCTGTGTGGATGAAAATAGGCATTTGGGTGGGGATTATGCAAGGCCTGAATTACAATGCAGGATGGGTGGGGGTAACACCTCTTTCAGCTTACAAATGCTAATCACATGCTCAGCAGCCAGAAATCTCTGCAGCACCATTTAACAAATATTAATAAGTATAATTAAACTTTGTGTGCTAGATTTTCAGTGCCAAGGATCTATGAGAAACAGAAAATTTGCTGTATGTTTTCAGTTTTAAATTAATATAACCTGCTTCAGAAAGCAAACTATCAAGAAAAGAAAAGATTAGGCTATTTAAAAAAAATCAAAAAGCTTACCCCAGGAACACTCAGCACACACACAAAAAATCAATACCTAATTGCAGAGACCCTTCAACCAGATAAAATTATGCATCTTGCTACCTCCATCTCACATTTCCTTCTTGACAGTAATCTAGAGAGTATGTATTTAACATACAGCTTGTAATGCTATTAAAAGTGTTTATAAGGGCTGCAGTCTGTAATCATGAGTTTGAAGGGTGGGAATTCCATGACTGATCTGGTCATCATCTTAACCCCAAATTCCTGCCAAGACTCGGTTTGAACACCATCAGCAACTACTCCCTGCTGTAATAACTGGCCTTGCAAAACTGTCTTTGTCCTGGACTGGGTAGATGCTTTCCTTTATCATGTCAAACCTGCCACTTCACTCTGGCTGTTTAAAAACAAACCCCAAGACTGCAGCAGGAGGAAATGCAATTGCAGTGAGAGCTCTTCTGCAGTTTCAGTGCAGCAGCAATTGTGCCTGTCGCAGTTTGGGAGTGAATGGAAAACTAATAATGACAGCAGCAACAATGATCGGTGACTTTAAATGACTGCAGAATTTAATTGTGTTGTCAATCAGCATGCTTCCAGATCAGGTTTATGTTGTGTTTTATCTCTTATGATGCAAGAGAAACTGACGATCAAGAGGTTTTTAAATGACCTCCCACTACAACTGCATATTATTTCCTGACATTATTTGTTTAAGAGCAAGTTAATATGGTGGAGAAGTTAAGCTAATGGGCTTTTCAAGTCACCAGGTACTAACACAGCCTCTTCCTTTCAGGAAAAGGTATATTGAACCAAACATCCTATGCTTTAGCTACCAGCTCGACAGCCCCTCCGGGCTGATTTGCTGGTCTAAACTCGCCAAGTGGGGGGTGTTTCGCCTACATCAGAGTAGCCAAGTGGCACTGGGCAACACGGACCCTTCACGCGATTCTAGCTACCACTGGTTACTTTGGGTGGGCTTTGGCTTGTGGTACTGACAGTTCTGAGCCTCAGGAAGAGGCTGCTCTGGATCCAGCCCCCCAGTTTGTTGCTGTGTGACTCCTGTTTCCTCCT
>JAOXJM010000008.1:56560-77495 GCA_026413425.1 Tringa solitaria | reverse complement strand
CACCGGCCCCCGCTCCCCTCCCCGGCGGCGGGGCCTGGCCTGGCAGGTACGGGGCGGCCTCGGGCTGCGGCCGAACCCTGCCGGCAGCTCAGGTGCGCGGCGGCCGGAAGCGGCCCCGGGAGGCCGCGGCGGCGGGGGGCGCTCCGCCACCATGGCAACGCGCGGCACGAGCGCGAAGCGGCGGGAGGCGCCGCGGCGGGGGCCGTCACTCACCCCCAAAGCGTCGCGCAGCTCCGCATGTCCCCGCACGGCCGCCGGCGCGACACGCATGCGCCAAGCCGCCACGGCAGCCGGTCACTGCCCAGCCGCTCGCCGGCCGCCCTTCTTATACCAGGGGGCGGAGCCGTCAGGGAGCCCCGCCCCGCACGTTGCCCTCTCGTCGTGAAAAGCCGTAAAGGGGCGATGGTCGCGCGTAGGCCAGTAATGGTGTTGCGGGGGTTTCCCGGCAGGAGGGCGCGGGCCTAGCCGGGAACGGAGGGGAAGTGCGGCGGGCCCCAGGCGCTCTCCGCTCCTCTAGACCCCTCTCCGGGAATGGCCGCCGCTGCGCCCGCCAGACGGCGCCGCCGTCCCCGCCCCGGCTTCGGCTGTCCCCAACCCCCAGCTCGGGCCTGCCGCCTCCGGACCGAGGGAGAGGCGCCTCCGCCTAGCGGGCTCCGGGCGGGGTGACAGGCGCGCGAGGCCGGGCCGGGAGCTGCCGCCCGTGGCCGGGGACGGTGGCGCGCGCGGCCCCGCGGAGCTCGCGCCCCTACCGGTGCTTTTCCGCGTGCTGCCGGGCCCCCCTGTCCCGGGGCGTGTCGGCCGTTACTCGTCCCGCTGCTCCCCGGCCTCCCCAGGTCCCGCTCCCGACACTGCTAGGGCCGGTCACCCCGCTCAGCGGTCGGGTGAGGGGCGAGAGGCCCCTTCCCCAGGCTCGGGAGCCGCTCTCCGGGAGCGCTCACCCTGCCGCCGCCGGGGAGCGATCGCTCTCCCGCCCCGATCCCGCACTCGGTGGATGCTGGGGGGGGCCGTTCCGCGGACCCCCTCCGTCTCGGCTGCTGACGAGCCGGCGGGGCCGGTTCCCCCCCCACGCGTTCGGTGACCGGGCGTTTTGAGACCGCTGGGAACGCGCGTCCTTGGGCACCGCCAGAAGGATAAAACAACGCTCTCACCGTTGTAGGAATCGTCCGCGTTACTGAACTTTGTGTTGAAATAAATCTGTCTTCACACGTTACAATTTATTGGGCATCTTGAGTGATGGTGTATGTCTTGTGTCTAAATTTAGCGTTTGTGCTGGTAAAGCGCAGTGGTTACAGCAATAGGGTTCTCTGAAAGCTGCTGTGCGATTCTGTTTATTATGGCATAAACAACGTGAACCGTTTTTTCGATCAGTTTTGCTGTACAGTGCAATCATTTATTTGTTGGACAAAGAAATGTCAATATGGGACTCAAACTCCCAGCACTGAGAGTTGCTAAGAATAGGATTAATGCAATGTGTCCGGTATACTCGTTGAGCTGGAATAGTTATTAATATTGCTAAGAGGGAAGAATGCTTGATTTCATTGCACGATGTGGTGCATGTCTGAAGTCGACTTCTGCTTTATTTTTTGGATTTTCTGTTGACCTCTGGTGAAAGCACCCCCTCTGCTCTTTTTTTAGGGATAGTAAGCTCTCCTACTGCATTTTTATATCATAAGAACTATGTATTGCTGTACAAGTGAAGGTAGTGTGAGAAGAAGGGGAAGGAATATAGGAGGATTTCCTATAGAAGGAATAGGAGAGATTTCTGGTGGTTTGGGGTTTTTTTTTCTTGGATGTGAGAAATTAAGAGGTTCTCTAAAGTTGGCTGGATATGTTATGCAGATGGGGGAAAGTAAAAAGAACTATAAGGGGGAGTAGAAGCTATCAAAAGAAAGGAGGAGAGCAGACAAGTGAGGTTTTGTGTTTTTGATGAATTAGGGCACACTGTGTTAACGGTGAGACTGTGCTATGTTGTGTTCTGGACACGTGTTAGAGGGGGTTGTGAGTAGTGATGACGACTTATGCTGAACTGTACGTGCCCAAAGACTTCTTCCGAATGCTTTGCTCTGCTTCTATTGCTCTGGACTTGGAAACCATGACTAATTGTTTCTGGGAATTAACCCATGTTGCATGTGCAGTTATCTTAGGCTTAAATTGTCCTGGTTGCATATATGTGTTGAGGAGAAAGTTGTCTCTGTTTTTTTTCTTTTTCCTTTTTTTCTCTTTTTCTTTCCCCTCCCCCTCCCCCCTTTTTCTCTCCTTCACTCTCTCCTTTTTTTCTTCTTTTCCCCTTTAATTCTGGTATGTTGATGTACACTCTTGCTGATGGTGCTAAATTAGCCCTAAGTGTTGCTGTGAACGGATACAAAGGACAAAGGTGGGTTTTTTAAAATGCATTTCAGAGTGTTGATTTCAGTAGGGCAAACTCCTGCAGTGCCTCCGTGGTGGAAGCCATGATGTTTGCCTTTTTAACTGAAAATCATTGGTCCAGGAAAAGGTCATTCTGGCTTTCCCTGCAGATGTTACTCTATGGCCTCTGTACTTCCATTGGCAGGCCTGGTTTTATTTTGTTAGATAACTTATGAATTAGTTTGTGTACATGTAATGGTATGGAATTTTTGTCTCTTACCATTAAATGACTTTATTCATGGCCTTTGTTCACCAAACCCCCACTGCCTTAAATTTCTGATTGTTCTACTGAATAAAAAATGTTTAGTAATGGTGTCACTTACAATAGTTTTTGTGCTGACTTGTGCACAGAGGAAATGTAATTCTGGACCAACAGTTACATTCTCATCTTTCTCCCTTCTTTGCAATATGAAGTTATTTCAGGACTCACAGTTCTGTAGGCATGTGTAAACCACTCTTTGTAATTTGCTAATTGCCCTAAAGACTAACTCCTAAGTAATCTTGGACATCCTGGTTGGATAATACTAGTTAATAACAAGTCTGCTAAAAAAAACAGCTCAGGTAGTATTACAAGACGCTTTAAACCTCTTTTGTACCCTGTTTTGGAAATGGATAGCAGACTTGTCTGCTTAATGAAATGTCTGCATTTTGTGAAAAAAAAAAATACCATGGACTTTCAGTCATGATATTTCCTTTCATTCAAGGATTTCCTTCGCAGAGGGAACAAATCCTTGTGATACTGGATGTCCTTTGATCAGAGTGGTCCTTCTTTTAGCTTGTTTGCAGCATATGCATTTTCATTGATTCCCTTGATATTTTCCATTTTCAACACTTAAAATTTTTGGTTGCTATTTCTGTTTGTCTTGAGAGGAGAAAGGCATACATGTAAGCAGCAGCTGGAGAAGCGAAAGGCAGAATCTCTTTAGGAAGCTGAAAAATGATTAAAGCAAAATTTCATGCTGAAAGACTAACATGGGAAGTAATAGATACGTATTTTTAATATAGAATGTCCAATATAGCTCTTGTGTGGTCATTCAGTAGGTTGTCATGATTTTTTTGGTGACCCAACAGGAAGCTTGGGTTTTTTTCCCATGTTTTCTGGTAAGCGCGCCTCCAGTCTGGTTACCTGAAAGGGAATGAGTAGCTTAGACACTGTTCTGCCTTGTTAATGACTAGAAAAGGTAATTGTGGTAAATCATCAGAGAGGAAAAGCTTTTCTGAAGAGAGGTAAACAAAGTGTAAGTTGGATTCTGTGGTGCTAGTTTTTGCATGACTAGTTATGTGGATGAGGGTGGTGTAGATGCACTTCTACAGCACCTCCAGAGGTGCTTCTGCAGAGCTGAGACTGTCTGTCACTTTAGTTATTTCAGATATAGCCTTTATGAACCCGTTAGTAAGGGATTGCTTGGGAAAAGCAAACCTAGCAAAAAGCAATGCCGAAGATGGTCTATGAATAAATCTTTCAATCATGAGAAGTCCTGAATTCTGTGAGTATCGAAGATAGATTCAACACATTGGCCTTGGCTGATTTCCAAAATGAATGAGTTGTCCTGTTCTCTTACCTCTTTCTTAAAAGTCACAGCCTTTATCTCAAACAGAATCAAGATATGCACATTAGAAGTTAAACTGTGTGCGATTGTTAGGTTGTTTGGTTTGGTAGGTCTTATTTTGAGCTCTTTATCTTCTATTTTGTGGTAGTCTGACCGAGTGGATCTACATCTGAATACTGAGATTAAGTAGTCTGATGGTACTCTGGTACTCTATGCAGTGATGCATGCATTATGGCACTGTAAACAAAGTACGAAAATAATAAAGTTCTTAGTTACCTAGCTTTAGAACATCTATCACTGTGAAGTGAGGGAAATAAACTTGAGCGTCTGTTAATTCGAGGGGAAAAAACAATGCATACTGGACACATCAGAATTGCTGTAGTCTAACTGAACTCACAGCAAATTGGAGACTAGTGCAGCAGAGGTAAATTTGTGCTGGTATATGAGTGGAGAAATCACATGGCCCAGACTACAAGCAGTTAGACGTTACGTGTCTTTTACGTGTCTTCCATTCTTACTTTACAGGGGATGTTGCACGGTGTACTGTGGTACTTACTGTGGGATAAAGATGTGTAGGCGTGCAAGGAAGTGGCAGAGGCAATGAGTGTAAGGCGTAACCATAGATTAGCAGCGCAGACTCGCATTGCAAGGGTAACAGTATGCTACTGTGCAGACCTGATGCTGAAATTCAGCCCCGTACAGGGGCCATTACTCAGGCTTTGTGTGAATTCACCCTATACAAGACTTTAAAGCAATTGGATAATGCTAAATTGCTTGTAAGTCATCTGTAGAAACTGACACAGATAGCAAATCTTTTATGCTTCGGGCATATGGAAGTGGTTTGTGATGCAAACATACTATCTAAAGTGGAAGCACAGCATGGCTTTTGCGAGCTCTCCTCTGTGTACCTTGATTACATCTCTGTCTGAACGCTGCAAATCGCAGAAGTTTTACATGGCTTCAAAAACTAGGCACGGAGAGCCTGATGAAAGAAAAATCAATTAAGGCTATGGAGAAAGTTCCTTGTATCAGGCTGCTGGCAATTGGGAGAGAATGTTGCCTTAAACTCTCATTTCCTTTTTTTCCCCCGTGCTAGGGCAATATTGGGGTTAGGTGGACGTTGGGATTTGAGGCCGTATGGCTGCTATTAGGATACATCCGTATTTTGCTCTCCCTTTCATTTGGACTTGTCCATCATTTTCTGCCTATGTATCTGAGTACACAATGATTTAATTCTGCTTATGAGATTCAGCTCGGGTCCTTGTCTCTGCAGATTTGTCCTGAATCCTTCCATGAAAGAACTGCGCTGTTCTTTGAGTTTGGAGACAGCAAATAAGGGAACAGGATTAGGAGAGCGCTACAAAACTTTCACAGCGTAAGGCTTTATCATTGCTGTAAATGAGGAACATTTGCTTACTTCGCTGGTCAGATTTGTATGAATGCAGTTACACCAGGCAGGTATAGGGCAGAATGAGTGTGTTGCATTTCCAGTTTAGCCAGAAGACCCACAGAAGGGAGGAAACTCATGGGTCAGTAAAGGAGGGCTAAATTAGAGGTTAGCATATTCAAGTGTCTAGACAGCAAATACAGACATACTGCAAAAGTCAGTCTGTCAGGGAGTGGATAGTCAAGATTAAAAAGCCATTTCAAAGGCATGTTGCCTGGATGGGGTAATCATGTGCTCAGACTTTTTCAGTACATAAGCATAAACTGAGTGAGGGAAGAGATCAAAAAAGGACACAAAGATTGACACAGATTCTGTAGCAGCTTAGACTGGAATGGAACTTGATAAATTAAAAATAGCTGGTTGTTCACACTTGTGTTTCCCAAAAATGGCCATAGCCACATCTCTTATTTACCATCCGTTCTGTAACGTGAATGCCTCGCAGAGATGTTACATCCATCCTGCTGCTGTTGGGACATTGTTAAACAGTCCTCCCAGGCTGAGTTCATCCTTGCTATCAGGCACATAAACTGGTCATCAGGAATCCAAACTGTAGTCTGGTGAAGTACCCAGACCTCATTTTAATCCCTGTCCGATTGAATGCTTTTAGGGTAGTGCTGAGAGATGCAGCACTGCAGGATGCTGGGCGGATCGGCAGAAATGGAGGAGCTGACTCAAATCCCAGTCTGACTGCCCTGCTGCATCCATCTCCCTCCTCATAGAGCCAGAGGGCCTGCTCTCACCTGACTGGCTCAGCCATGTTTTTATGCCCTTTAGGCACCATGTTTCACACATGTGTGGTGTTGCGCATAATGACAGTTTGGGGGAAGTCCTAGGAATCTACCCCCTTGCAGTGTTAGGGTCTGCAGCACCGCTGAAGTTCCTTTTCGTCCTTCCCAAGAACATGTCATATTCTGTTACCTTTGTCTATTATGCTATTTCTTTTCTGGTGTGCTTTTTCTGCTGCGGTCATCAGCCCAAGAATGATAGGATGCATCCACGCAGTATTTTGCAGGTAAAGGTGTCTGCAGTGACTATTCTTCAAAACACGTAGCAGCTATGTGAATAGTGGCGCAGTGCTCAGCTTGAGGCATTACACCCTACCTTGTATGTTGGCTTTGATAAATATCCAAACTGAGCTTGCATCTGAAACTGCAAAACACTCTGTGTGTGTGTGTGTAGTTTCTTATCCCTGCCAGGGAAGGGTTTCTGTTTCTTTGTTCCAAGAGGTTTCAACTGGTGTGTCCACAGTCCATCAGCTCCACCCCTGTGCAAGGAGTGTAGCTGATGCAGGAGCCTCTGAACTGGTCCTTGCACTAGGTAAAGTTTATTACACTGTCAAAGACACCAAGGTAAGGGATGTAAATTAGATCAGGTAGGCTCTCTGTGAAAGGAGTCAGTTTGGGTGGTCTGGTGCAGAGGCTGATGGCATGGACATCCACCAAGTCCATCTCCAGGCACACTATAATGCATTGCACAGCATGAGATGCGTAGATTTCTGTGGCCAGACCCTTGTTGGTCAGACCAAACAGGAACTCTTGAAAAATAACTAAATATTGTCAGCATCTATAGCTGTTGGGTATTTTGTATTGGCAACCCTAGAAGTCGTCCGTCTTTTACAGTCGTAATTGTAGGCTTCACTGAAATTGGAAAGAATGGTAGCAGTCGGCAGTTTGCTTTCTTTGTGCCTTTTCCTGTGGCTTGATCTATCCTTTTTACCTATTAAAGGCAATGCCATGGTCTGTTCTTTCGCTAAAATTGTTTATTTATAGAGTACCATCAATAGGTGTGGCTTGTGACCTCTACAAAATAAATAGTAAGCAAAACTGACAGCCTAGAAGTATAGCATGCCATTGAGAACATCACCCAGGGAAGCTTGGGATGCCTTTTGTATCATGAGTGTTTGTGAGTCTTTTGAAAGAAGATTTTACAAGATCTGAAGATGGAATAGCGTGTGGCTTCAGTGAGCCAGGGAGGTAAGAGCAGATTGAGAGGAAGGATAGTGGGGATAAAACTCAGCTGCTTCTCGTTCTGAACAAGTAATTTCAGTTGAAAAGCTATATATATAGAAAGGGTATTTGGAAACAGTTCCAAGTGTATCATTGTAGAAATTAATAGTTCAGTAACTTGATTCCCAAATAGTATGAAGTTAATTTTATTCATATTTGAGATTCTGCCTATATAGGGCATGTGGAAGGGGACACAAGAGTCTGCTGAGCACTTGTATTTTGAGATGTATGCTTGTATTTGATGATTACTGATCTCTTGCCACAAACATTCCCAACAAAGCAAGACTGCGCTGCTTCTGGTTTTTAGTCATGTTGAAATCTGATGTGTTTTAATGTCTATTTATGAATGACATCTTTAAATCTAGAGCCTAATTCTTACTTACCTGAGTGCATCTTTGTGCCTACTAATAAAACATTAGTTTTCTGAGAAGCCCAGCACTACAGGACCTAATGATTTTGGTGGAAAAAAGATTAATCGACATCACTGGTATTTAAAATATTTATTTAGAAGTATTTTTAAATGTTGGCATCTCTAGTCCCCTGTATCTAATTAAGGATTTGTATACATAATCTAAATAACCTTTGTGAGGTTTAGAGAAAAAACTAAGGTCATACCTTTAAGATCAGGTTGTCTCAAAACATTTCAAATTGGGCATCTCAAAAATTGAGGCATGAGAATAACTTTTCACTCTTAAACATACACGTCATATGAATGTGTACATATATAGGCATGCGTGTACAAAACAGGTCTTAACTGCGCATGTGCAAACAGAAGCAGAGGAAAAAGCTGGTGTGATCACAGTAATTCTCAACAAACTTTTTGTACAACATTTCATGATCTCTTTTTATCTCCCAGCTTGCCTCCCCCTTTTTTTCTTAGTGTTTGATTTATTAACTTCATTCACCAGCTTGATGTACATGGACAGAAAATGAGATCCCTCTTGTGCTTGCATCCAACGCCCACGCCGTTCTTGTTTCAAGGCACTGAGAAAGGCACAGGAGCTTACTCCGTAGGCTGGTTTGTAGTCCTGAACCTGGAATTTCCAGCTGTCACCGATACAAGTTGGGAGAAAAGCAAAGCTGGGGATGTATTGACTGGTAGTTAGTAGAAATCCTGTCAGACAGATACCTTGGTTACTTACAATCTTAGGGGAGCATTTCTGCATGGTGTGCACGTGATATTTTATGTGTGTTGACTCTACTGAGAGGTCAGGAAGGGGGAAGGATTCTGCGATGAACCAGAATTTATTAATGCTGTAGGAATAATAATCTGCTTTTAGGAGCGAGAAATGTGACTTTTTGAGGGTCCTGGTCTGCTTTTCAGTATCTTCACACCTCACATAAACATAGATAGAATTATAAAATTACAAATTAACGGAATAACCTTATTGTGGTTCCCCACTCTCCTCCCCCCAATCAAAACAGAAAATTAAAGAAATACCTTGTCCTCCTTTAGTATACCATATTGGAATATATCAAGCACTTTTTCAGACTCAGAATTGAATTCCCTTCTGTGTTCAGATTTAAGGAATTTACAAGGGATAATTAATTTATGCAATTTCTTTGTTTTAAGTACATTGTAGAAAATTCATGGGAAATATTTCACACTTGATTTGAGGGGTGAATCCAAATGATGGTGAAGTTTTTTTAAGCAAGTGAACAGCTTGAGTTTTTACAACATCTTTGATTTTAACTATGTAAGTTATAGGGTGTTTGTTCTGTCATAAGCAGCACCTTCTAATTATTAATCAAAATGGTGTACAATAGTCAAATATATAACCTCTAGTCAGGTCGAAGCATTTGAGTTTTACATTTTTAGCGTAGATGTGTAGTAATGAGATGGAGTTGTTGAAAGTAGATGCGAAGAGTAAAGTGTGATTGAACCAAATTTGCTATTAAGCTTAAAATATGGGGAGGAAAACAGTATTGCTGTTGGGTGTGTGTAGGTAGCCCTGTGGGAAGAGTCTGGGTGGTGGGGCTCCTCCCATGCGGCCTACGGCTCGGCCACCAGTCCCGAAGGCCCCATCTTCTTGAGACTCTGCTCTGTTCCTTCCTCTGCAGGGTCACTGCAGGTTTGGGAGCTACCATTTCTTTGTGGAAGTGTCTTCTCTTCCTCCTAGCATCTGCTGAGTGTCTTTACGTTCTCAGGGCAGAGCGGCTGCTCCCTGGTGAGCCCGTGCGTCCCGCTCCTGCTGGGGTGACTGATGTGCCCAGCCTGCAGCGGGCACAGGCCCTGCTGGGCAGGGATGGGAGGCAGCCATGGCATGGAAAGTCCTGTCTCGTCCTGTTCCTGGATCTCCATCTGTTGTCTGCTCTTCCTCCTTCACCATTCCTATGTGCTCATCAACACAGGAAGAATAATTTTCTTTGTAATTTAGCAACTGGGAATCCTATCCCAGATAAACTTTAACATTTCCAGGAAGTCATAGGTACTTCTCTTTAAAACATAATGAGCATGTCTTTGTTTTCTCCTTCTCTAATTGGCACTTTCCATTCTAATAAACCAACACCCACAAACTATGCAGCCACATGATCTTTTCAGTTAATACAAATCGTCATTTCCAGTCCAATAGACACAGTTAATTGTGCAAACCTGTAACACACCCATAAAGTGGCTATCTAGTTTGTTATGCAACGATGAATCATGAAGGAAATGTGGAGTGTAATTAAATACAGTGATGCAGAGATAGTAGTATGAGGCCAAAATCAAAGTGTAAGTGATAATCATCTGTATTAAATGTTTGTTTCTGCATGTTGTTTTCAGAAAATACTTAAATGATAAGGTATCTGGCTGCTGCACGCATGCCTGGCATATGTTTTGACAAGTTAAAAAATGACCTGCCAACCTGTAAATAAGCTGAACCAAGTCTGCTATCGAAATAGTCTTTTGGGGAAGGAAAGGTATGTGGCTCAATCTCAGACATGGCACGCCTCCATTTTCTAATTCTGGTGTCATCTCCCAAGTTTTCTGGTCTTGCTGGAAGCAGTAGTTTCAAAGTAAAGCCTTCGTGAAGTTTCTGCTGTGAAATGATTTCTAGTAATACAGGCCTTATATCCAAGTTACTTTAGTATCCCCTCACTCTGGTAGGGAAAGATGCTGTCTGTGTATTGATGGAGAATTTGGGGCTTGCACAGAGGACAGGTTTTTCTGGTGATAGGTTAATGATTTCTCTTAAATCCCCTTTTTATAACTTTGAAAATAAGCTTTATGTATAGAAATGCACACATGCAGAGGGGTGGCTTCACAGTACTCCGCAAGTGTTACTTTGCCCTTTCCCAAGATGCTCACAACGTGTGAGCATTTGTCTGCTTATTTGCTTGTCTTCCACACACACAAAACACTGGTGATAACCTCTGGCACATTTGTGGTAAACACAATAAGAATTGTTTTTCTTGTCTGTCAGATGGTATTGTATTCCAGTGCAGCAGCTGACAGCAGTTTGGCAGCATTGTCTCCTGAAGTCAGCTGGCTGGCTTCCAAAAGACAGCCTGTATTTTAGTGGAAAAGAAAGATAATCCAAAAGTATGTGTAATGAAAGTAATATCCATTCAGGATTTTGTGTGTGTGTGTGAATATCGAGACAGCGCACAAACTGAAGTTCTGAATGTGAATCTTCTGCTTGGCTGTGGATCCAACTAAAGCTGAGAGATTTGTGTGTGGGAATAAAAATAACATGAGAAATGCTTTAATGGGCAAGAGCATCAGTCCATCTAGGCCAGTAGCTGGACTCCCGTGGGAGCAATACAAAAGACTACTTTGGGGAAAGCTTGCAAGCCTGGAGAGTTTCATGGTCCAGTCCTCCCGTGCTCTCCCAAAAGCCACAGCTGTTGTAGCCGGCTTATATCCGTGCCTGCTCCTGTATTTTCTGCTTACAGATCAGTTTTCCATGCATTCATCTGGTCCCATTTTGAGCCTACTGAGCGTGGCTTCTTCCACAGTCACTGGTGGTAGCAGGCTCTGGGAGTTCCCTGCTCACGCTGTGAAGAAGTGTTTTCTTTTATCTGCTCTAACACAAATTGCTGCTGGTTTCTGCAGGAGCCCCCACTTCTAAAACTACAGGTCTGGCAAATAACTACATGTGGCAAGAGCTGTACGTTCAGCTTGTTTATTGCCTTTATGGATTTTGTTAACCTGGGTTGTAATCCATCCAGTCTCCCATGCCGTTATCCCCTCCAAATGGAAATCCCAGCCCTGTCAGTTTCTCCCCACAGTCCCTCTTCCTTCCATCATTGTCCTTACTGCTCTCTCTGTGTCACCTCAGTGCAGAGACCAGAGCCATGCCTGGGACGGACACTCGCTCTGGCCATATCCGTCTACTTTTTGTGTTCTCTTTTTGGCAGCTGCCCCAGTTTGAGCCGCTGGTCACGGAGGGCTGTCGTGCATGACTTGGTGGTCTCTGTTCTGAGTTGTCACTGCCAATTCTGGGTTCAGGGTTGCGTAGGCCTGGCTTATGTTGATTTTCCCTGCGTGTATTAGCTTGTGTTACCTGAACTGAAGCACCTGTGCTTCCTGAAGCAGTAGAGGCTATAGGAGTTACTTTGTCTGCAACGTGGGGCTAATGACTGAAATGTAACCACAGTTCCTAACAAGCTGATGTACTTACATAGTTTTGCTTTTACAGAAATTTCTCTGAGAAATGGCAGCAGCTATTGCTTATTTGTGATTACTCTGTTACTGGTTGGAGGGAAGGAAGATGAATTAATTTATTATTTTTTTTTCAGCTTCTTGAAGCCTTTTCAGTGTAGAAAGAGATTGCTGAGGAATACACGTGTATGCTTCTGTTAGTGGGAGCAGCCAGCTAATTACTTTGAAGTTGAGTAGGTTAGGATGCTGTTCCATCTGCTGGGGTGGGGGCACCACCGCTCCTTGTATGATAAGAGGGAACACACACGGCCAGCAGATTTCAGTAGTCAGCATGGCAGCTGTTTTCAGGCTTTTTTGTTTGCTTTCTAGGCATTTTTCTGGGAGTTCTTGGAGGGTATGCTTTATGTTTTAAGGCTTGGAAGTTCTTAAGTCAGTCTATAGCATGAATTGGTTACAGGTTATTTTAAAACAGACACATGGCATAAAGAATGGGTGGCTTTAAGCAGCCTGCCTTCCAGTAGCATCACCAGCAAAGGTTCCCTTCGGGGCAGGGCGAGTTCAGGGAGGCTCTGAAGGGCTAGTCCAGCATGACCTGTGTCTCTGTGCTTGGAGCAGGTATCCTGTCATCTGTGATGTGTCACTAGAGCTGACTGCTGAGTCCTTAACGGACAGTGGACAGACGGTGAAGGTTCCTCTGCACCATTTCTTATGTGTTTTACTTCCATATTTGCTAGTTGATTCTGTCGGAGGCAGTACATAGAGATGGAGTTGAGCAAGGGGTCATGTGTTATGTTTGGTGTAAAACAAAATTTGCAGTAGAGCATTAGAATGTGTTTCCAGGTAGGGATAAAGTGGTTCTTGAGTAGGCAACCCTACTGTAGGATGCTCGAGGAGAAGGATATTGGCAACTATCCCTGGGATAGTGCTTTCCCTACCTGTTTGCATGCTGAGGAGTTGCTGTGTGATGCCTGACACACTTCTTATTGCCCTTCAACATGTGCTTTGAAATTGCCGTAGATAGTAGGATAAATTAGACTCAGCCTAGATAACAGAGATTATTTTAAGCTTTTTCTATTCCAGTCTCCATCTGTATCTGTAAGGCCAACTGGTCTGTGATTCACTTCATCACCGTGTGGCTGGGCCAGAGTACGTAGCAGGGCTTTGTATCTCCTCAAAGCTCCAAGATGCCTGTGATTCTCGAGGGTATTTTTGCTATGTGGCATTTTCAGAGGTCACTGCTTCTTTTGAAATGGAGAGGCCTAAGAATACTCTATGCCATAAAAGTTATATTAAATGTATTTAATCACTTGAATTTAGAGTTTCTGGAAAATTTCTTAAACTGTACTGTTGCTATCTGTACTTGAGAGAAGCTGAAGCAGCTGCTTGTACATCAGGTTCTGGTAAGCTGGTGTTTATTTTGTAAAGAAGATATCAACAATGTCCTTTGGCAAGCAAGTGAACAGGAAGGAATGTCACGAGAGTCATTATTTCTTGGTGCCAAAGTGAAAGGGTTGGCTTGATAATTTGTCCTGATAGCTGAGTAACCCTGAGTCACCTGAAGTAAGACTTGACTGCTGAAGTGAGATTTAATGTAGCTGGGATATCCCAGTCTGTAATCTGTTTTGTTGTTGTTGTACAGTTGAAATCCTTTTCCCCTTGGGTGGGGATGGGGAAGCAGTCTGTCAGCATTTTCCATACCTTACAATGAATTCACCTGGAATTCCTTCAGGTGAATGTAGAATGTACAAGCCTGTAGCCCAGGCTTGCGCAGCTGAGCTACATCTCTCATCTGCCCAAAGTTCTGTAGAAATTAACACGTGTCACGGGAGTTGTGATAGTATTGCCTCACAGCAGAAGTTATGGTTTCATCTGCACTGCTCTCTCTGGTAGCCTCCAGGGCAGGAGCTGAAAACAAGGTAGTTGCTGTTCATGGTGTCTGCTTATGGGAGATTTTTTGTGACACCATGAGGAATGGTGCAGAGGAGAGGAAGGAGAGACTCCAGTGCTGGTTGTGGATGCAGTTACCTGCAGAGTGGAAAAGTCCTGGGCATCCTTCATCTTGCATCGGGGAATTCAAGCAGAAAAGGTGACGTGGGATCTTTCTTTCCAGGCATCTGCAGGCATTCTTAGAGCTGAGATTTAAGGAGTAAACTGAGAAGAGAACAAGAGCAAGAAATCCTGGAAGGGTTTCTGTGCAAAAAAGCAGCAAGCTGTTTTAGGTGTAGGGGGTGGTGTGGTGAAGGTGAGAAGTCAAGGTCAAGCAAAAGGAATGAGGATGCAAATAGGAGTCAGGTGAGAGCAGCAGGGGCTTGAGGGGATGAGTATGCTGCTACGAAAATTAGGAAACTAAATGAGAAAACCATCAGAAGAAGAATTTCTGTGGTTGAAAAGAGTATTCTGTCACCTGCAGCTGGGTGTAAGGGGGATCTTTCTCACAGTGAAGCAGTCTGGCACTGGGATGGTTAGCTCAGAGGGGTTGTGCAGTCTCTGCCCGTGGGGTTTCAAGACCAGACTGAATCAAGTCCTGGGTTGACTGCTCTGAGCTAATGGCTGATGATCCTGCTTGGAGAAGGAAGTTGGACTGGAGACCTCCTGAGGTCTCTCCCACCCTAAACTGTCATATGATCCAGTTTCTACTAGGGACAGGAAAACAGAAAGCTTTAGGAGTGCATTTGTCCAGCTTGCTTGGATTTCATTTTTCCAGATGACCCTGTCCAGAATCTGTGTTTATTGTTTGCTTTCACAATACTTGAAACCAACACAGTGCTTAACTTTTGAGGAACTTCATGTATTACTGTAAGTTTGTTTTGTTTTTTTTTTTATGGTGAGTGAAGCAGTTACAATTTCAGAAGAAATAGTCTTCCCCAATAATGAGTTAAGGACAGAAACTCCTGAACGGCTCCTGTGTGTTAAGGACAATGAGTTTCACCACTGCCAGACCCAGCTGCTGATAACATGCCCCAGGAATTTGTTTGAACATTTAGTTTAACTTTTTTTTTTTTTTTTTTTAATCAGCTAACTGTGGCATGGCTAGAGAAATGTTTGGAAAGATTTCAAGTTACCATGAAGTTGCAGGCTTTTCTGTCTGAAAGTCCGTCTGTACAGAGAACTGAGATTCTGTGTATGCGTAAGCCTACAGATGCTTATTTGCACCCAACAGTAAGAGAGAAGAGGACATTGCTCACTTGGCTTTTCCTTGAGGTTGAGTCAGGAGGGGTGGAACGGAGCAAGCAGTTGGCCAAAGGTGAGGGTGCTGCTGAGCCGCTCCCTGAGACTGAAGGCACTTGGCACAGCAGCAGCCTCTGGCCCCGGGGATGCTGCGGAGACTAAAGACCCAGCCCAGCATCTGACTCAGAGTTTGGAAGGGACTGCACTGATTGCAGTTGCTGCGGAGCTGTGCATTCGGGATGTTCAATTGGAGAGGGACATAAAACGCTGTATATGAAATCGTCTGTGTTGTGAAGATGTCAAAATTATCTGAAATGCATTCTGGCAATGTGGGAGGGAAAAGGTTAAGCAAAGGTACTGCATGTAGTGTCACAGTTGCAGCCTCACCTGGGCCTCTGGCCAGCAAAGCCAGTATTTCAGGTTGGATAGGATTCAGGAGAGGCTAGCCCTCCTCTTAAGTGTGTTAGATCTGGCTGCTGTCTCTGAAGAAACTAGACTGGAAAACAGAAATGTGAGAAAAGCAGAGTCTAAGTGTCACTTTCAGTGCTGCTTTTCTGTGGAAACGGGGAAAATGAAATTGTGCTTCGTCTGTGTATAAGCGAGTGAGAAAGATCATATCACATGCATTCTTCAAGGCTGCTGCAGACTTGTCTTTGATGAGTCTGAGGACACTGCCATCCTTCTGAGGACCCTCACTGTTCCTGGGAGCTGCCAGCTGTATCAGAGAGGACAGTCCACAAGTGCTTTGTGTTGGTAGTGTTGTCCCAAAGCTCTGAGGTACAGCAGCAGCAGTGCTGAGCAGTCTGCTCACAGTCCTCAAAGGACGACTCCAGCCCCAGAAGGACTACCTGTGACTAGCAACTCTTACTTTTATTTGGCTAGGCTCTTGCAGTACTGTGTCAGCAGACTTCCTAGAGAAATTCTCTTCAGAAGAGGTAAGCCCTCGTGGATAGGAGGGCAGCTTGCTCAGCCATATTCTTGTATCTTACCTGCAGTTGAGAGAAGTGTTACCTAAAACCCACATTAGAGAATTTCTTAGGTACTGGCATATCCACCTATGGTCGATCCTATTTCGCCATTGGCCCACTCCTGTGGTAACCTGCTGATTGTCCTTGATGAAGGATTAATTTTCCCCGGTTGTAAAACTACTTGCTCAGACATCCACCAAGGCTATAATGTGGGAGCTGGACCTTTAAGAGGCTATGACCTAAGTCTGTTTGTGGTGGTTTCTCCACATCAGAGAGAGGCCTTGGAGCCAGGAGGATCACTTAGAGTGCAGTGGATGGTGTTGGCCTTTTTGGCTCAAAGTCATGGGGCATTGCACAAAGAAAACTTGATAACCAGGTTAGCTCTTTCTCTGTGAGGAAAGCTCTTATCTGTAGGGCTTTTTTTGCATCCTGCTTTAAGAGGATGGTATTGACAACTCCCTTAGGCAAGACACAGAATTAGACGGATCCTTTTTTTGGGGGGGTCCAGAATATCTACTCCTTTATTGCTACCAGCAATGGATAGACTACCTCTTTCTGTGCTTATGCAATGACTGCCATTATTCCTTGTGGTGCTGTTAGGAAGTCAGAGCAGTCATTTGCATTGGGCCCAGCACACAACCTCTGGAGTTGTCACAGCAGGCAGCTCAAGTTTGCTTTGCAACTTTCCCTTGCTGTGATGAATGTGTTAACTTCAGAAATGTTCTCACCTCATGGCCTCTTTTGTAGTTAGTCTTTTATAGAACCAGTAAGGCGATTTCCATTGCTCCAGCCTCTGCTTGCCTAGTCCAGATGTTTCTTAAGCAATACCAAAATATGTGTGGGGCTCGCCACATGTAAACTTGTGTGTGTGTGTTAATCAGAGGGAAAAAAACCCAAAACCTAACCACATTTGTGACTGATTCCTCTGCTTGGAATGCTGAGAGGAAAAGCTGGAATGCTTACTGAGCCACCAGTGGTTCTGGGGACAAGCCATTTCTGCTTCTTACTTACCAAAGAGACTAAGGGAATGGAGAAGTTCTGTAAGGAATAGTCAGTGTGAGGTTAATGTGTTGTCTCTTTTTTATTGAAAGTTGGCAAGGCAAGATACACTTTTAACACCTGCTTTCTCTAACCCTTTCTAGAATGTGCTTATGTCCATCCAGGACCAGCAGTGCAAAGGTCCTGAGCTGATACTTATGAAGCTGAAACACTGTCAGGCTAACTATCTGCATCCTTAAGACTAATAAAATGGAAGTCCACAAAGCTGCTGGTGAGGATAAGAGAGAGTGTTGCACAAATGCAGAGCAAAAATTGGAGATGATCAGTCTCCAGTGCTGGAGCGCTAAGGGTTCTCAGACGCTCCTGTCTCTAAGGTGGGAGGTGATCCATATAGCCCAGTGTGTACTGATCAGAGGGGAAATAATTGCTCAGCTGTTTGCCCTTCCCCCTCATTAGTCTGCTCTCACAGCCTTGTTGCAAACACTGGATATCAGGGCTATGCAGAAGCTGCAGCTTTGCTCAGGTGACTCAGAGGATATTGGGAATCACTTGCGTGTCAGGCAGGTGTCACTGCAAAGAGCGCGTGCAGTTAGTGAGGGTACTCTAATCTGCGGTGTAAGAAACTGCTTGCTGCGGGTCTGAGATTTTTACCCGTTAATATTTGTTATTACTATAACAAATTAATAATTTCACTGAAACTTATTTACCACTCTGATTTAACTGTATAAACTGTAGAGGTTAGAGAAGCATTAACCCAGGTCTGCTGTCCAAATACACACAAATTGCCAGCTGCATGGATAACAGCAAATTATTTTTCTTAATTGACCATGCTAATTCCCTTTTTTGCCACCCCAGATTTAAGAGATCTGGGCCTGTGTTACTGAGAAGGTAACTCTGGGCTTACTGGAGCTGGCAGGTAAAACAGCACAGCTTGCCTTGCATCCTGGCCTTGCCAGCTTTCAAGTATTTAGCCTTAAAATAAGTGAATACATGTTTATGTTAGAGTTCAGCAAATACTAAGGTGTTTTCTGCCAGGTATCTTTTATGAAAGCTGTTTGCAATTTTGAGTAAAATTCTTAGTAATTAGAGGTTAAAATCTCTTGATGTTTTGTATGGAGAAGAAAAGTGGAGTATTCTTGGGATCAGAGAAGGCTTTTCTGGTTTTGTCAGACTAACCACAACCTGGAGCAGCAAAAGGATGATTCTCCATTTCAAAGTGCAAGGGGAAGTTGCTTGCCCTCTGCAACATACCTCAAATTCCTACAGTCAATTTAGAGCTGGGGTTTGATGGGAAGAATAATTGGAAAGAAAGAAGCTAGGGGTAGAACGGGCAGTTCTTTTCTACGTGTTTTTGAAGCGGTGGTAGAAGCAACTTCAGCTTCTGCTTTCATAGTAACGGTTCTCTAAATATCCTTTAGGAAACAGCATTTCAGTTCTTTACTAGATTCTTGCATGGAATAATGCATTTCCCATTTCTGCTTTTATCATCCTATGCATCTTCAGTGAATGATTACAAAGCAATATATGTGAATGCAATTATCACAAGTAAAGTATGATTAGTATTGTTGGTGTATATTGGTGTGAGAAAGTAGCTGTAGTTCCTAGACACAGAGATGGACATTCCCTCTGCAGTGTGTGTAGGTACATTGTCACAAAGTGTAATGGGAAATTCTTAGGTAATGCCAGCAGCTACAGAGGATTTGGGAGGAAACAAGGGAGTTCATTTTGCTAAGAATCAGCTGTTTGAATTGCAGATCACATTGCGAAGGGTTCTGCTTGCTTCGATGATACGCTTCATTCTTCTCTGTTCTGCTTTTTTCATAAGAGCTTCTTGCACAGAGTTACTTTGAATAAACTTGCCTGCTGGGAGTGTTGTGAGATCGCTGCAGTTTCAGTCTTTTTGTTATCTTGGTGATCCACGCAGAGAAATACAGCATCAGAAAACCAGGAGGGGTGGTAAAGTAAACCTTTGCTTTTTTTTTTTGTTTGTTTTGTTTTGTATAGAGAGAGGAAGTTTTATTTAAATATTTTTCAATTTAATAGCTATAAATTCTTATGAGTGTCCATTGAGATCTGCTATCTGTAGTGAAGGAGACAAATACCAGCTTAAAGAGTACTGCACTGGTAGGAAGTAAACATCTATTCTAGCTGGCATTCTTTGTCTGTTTTGGAGATGTTAACTCTCTCATGCTCAGCTCCTGAACCAGTTCTGACTTCAAAAAAAAAATCTAAAGCCCAAGCCAAACAAACTGACCCCCTCCTTTTCAGACCTTACCAGTGATACATTCATCTAAACATTGGCTGAGTCCATTTAAGTTTGTAATTAAATACAACGGGCGATCCTGCCTTATGCTTCCTAAAACCATTAATATTGTGTAACTGTAGTGTACATCCTGTATTTCTAGAGGCCCTTCCTTCCTACACACTGGCAGATGTCTCTAGACTGCATTTAGTGCTTATTTTGAGTGAATTAGAAGCTTTCAACAGGTTCAGTTGGTGATTCCTGCAGGGAAAGACCTCTAGGAGACAATTTGGTGGATGTTTGGCCTTAACAAATATCCAGACATTTTGAGTAGGCCTGGTGGTAATCTACAGTGCCTATTGCTTGGAGGAGAAGCTTTCACAAACATTTCCTAAGACAGTAGGTTTTGAAGTTTGCCTTTTGACGGAATGACTGACAAAGCCAGTGAAGACTGCATAATTGGAAAAGTTCTGTTTGTAATTCAGCAGATTTAATGAAGGATTGGAAATGAATTCTGTTGATGCAAAACACCTCCAGGAAGTATAAGACTAGACTGCTTAACTTAGACACTTAAATTGTCTTCAGGTGAAGGTTAGCTGGATAAAGATCCAACGCAGAAATGCATTTGCTTTAATGCATAGATATATGTAAACAGAGGAGGGCAGATCACGGAGCGCTCGTTGATTGGGGCAAACTTAGATGAGTCATTGACAGGATGTGGTAGGGACATAGCAGCATCTTGGATGTGCTTGTACTCGCTGTCCAGTTTGGGAAACATTGGCTTGTAGTGGAAGAACATGAGGAGGAGAGTTACACAAAGCTGTAAGAGATGCCAAGTCTCTTTTGTTCATGACTCACCAAGGCAGTGGCAGCTTGTACTTGCTGCTCCCTGACTAATGCAGGGGTTATTCCCGAGTGTTCAAAGAATACTGAAGGTTACTAGTTCAGAATTTTTACACATTATGTCATTTTGTTGCAATGACTGACTCATTGGGTCAGTTTATTTAACAAGTAAGCAGTGTTAAGTGAAGGAACTGTAACAGGGTATACCTGCATTGGCTCAGCTGACAGTACAGTTTGCTCCCAGTTCTAATTACTTCTTGATAAGATTTATCTCCTTTCCTGGAGGCAGAGAGAGCACAGCAGTACCTGCAGGGAGTCTGAGTCTTAAACAGAAAACCAGTTGGTGGGAGTGTATATGGGTTTTATTTTTTGGATGAAAAAAAAATATTCCATTATTTCCTGAGATCTCATTTTACGTGGCTTTGTGTACAGGAAGCAGTATCTGTTATCTGTAAAGCAGCGTGCTGTAGGCTGCATAGAAAGGGACAAGGCTAACCTAGAAGAATCGGTGTTTAGTTGTAACACACACGCACTCTGAGGCACATTTGCCCCTAAAGATCTCCATTTTTCTGAGTGTAAAATAGGCATAGCATCCCCCAACAAACAGTTGAAGACAGTTTCACTGAATTTCACTGAATTTTTAGAGTTGGAAGGGACCATAGAGATATCTAGTCCAACTCCCCTGCCGAAGCAGGATTGCCTGGAGCATGTTAGAGCATGT
>JAOXJM010000008.1:23262-40386 GCA_026413425.1 Tringa solitaria | reverse complement strand
AAGTCTTGAGTTTTTTTTGTTCTTGTGCTGCTTTTTTTGTTTAGGTTCTCTCCTTCCCACTCCCTCCCACCCTCCCCACCCCCAAGTACGCTTACACAGTTTTGATAATTTATCTGTTGGGTATTACGCAAAAGGAGCATTGAGGCACTTTGTAGAATCTAGTGACATGGTAGAAATCAAAGTGACTGAATAAAAGCCTGTTATCCAACTTGTGAAAGCATGAATCAGCTAGATGGGGCTTGAAAGATGATTTGCTGCTGTTGGAATATTCCCTTCTCCAATGGGTGTTGTGGATACTTTCTGGGTTTATGCATGGTTTCAGAGGCAGCAGTGGTAGAACCCAGAATTTTTATGAAAGTTATCCATGAATCTGTGGTGTTGGCAGTTTAGTGGCAAGTTTACTTATAATATGTTCTGGTCATAACAGTGTCAGTGATTTCGAGCCCTATTTGGTGGTTTCCTAATACTTGGAAGCAGAAACACGGGACAAGTTTAACGTGCCCAAAAAATCAAAACCTCCTGCACAAAACCGGAAAAAACCCCAGCATTTTAGTATGAAACATTAATGCTATGACCTTAGCATGAAAATACAGAAAAATAACCAGTTACCACATTTGCTGATGTGTAAAAAACATAGCAGTAGCAATAGATTACTAGCTTCTTATGAGCAATTAGTCTTAACAAATGTGTTAGTGGGCTAGTCTTTCTCCTTCAGCTTCTTCCTGTCTTTGGAGAGGCAAAGGGTTTCCTCTTGGAGGAGGGGCACTGGGATGCCTGTTCATGTGTCTTATAAGCAGGTTCTTTGTATTCTTCAGGCAAATACAGTAATACAAACTCTACTGATTGGTCTTAAATTGACATAGGGTTTCCAGAGCAAGACAAAAATACCCATGTGTAGTCTGGATTCAGTCCAAAGCATCTTTGCCTCTGAACTGGTTTAGGCCAGAGAGACAGGATGTTCCACACAGCAAAAAACCATGTGATTAAAGAGCATGAACAAACACAAAGTATATTATTAACAAAACACCACACTGCATTTCATGTTGGGATTTCTGGCTAGTGACCCATGAAGTTGACTCAAAAAGTTAACAGAGAGACAAAGGTCCAGTCTGTCCTAAGAGAATTAATAATCACAAAAGACTCCCTGAAGTCTTCTTACTGTATGGTGGTCTAAAAAGGCTGTTCGTGCTGGTCCTGGCAGTGGTACAAATACAGCACAGTGAGACTGTGTACTCAGGAACAGGTACTGAGACAATGTTAGGGCATCTGCTGTGGAGGGGTTTTACCTCAATTCACCATTCTGTACGTGTCTAGCAAGTGGGCTCACTGTTATCTCCAGGCTCCTCGTGTTGTCAACAGCATCTTTCATTTCTCCCTTGTGTTCTGACTCACAGGTCTGTCAGTGCCATTCCGTCTGTCCTACCTTGTGGCCCCTTGCCTTTTTGGGATGTGGCTGATGCCTCCTCATCCTGATCAGCAGCTGTCTGGGACATGATCTCTATGGGCAGACTATGAGTCACTGCTCAGTGACGGGGATGTGTGTAAGTAGAAGCAGGAGGTGGAGGGTGCGTGGTGTTTGTAGACTTGTGGAGTGCTTGGCTAGCAACTGACAAGAAATTTTGGTCATAAGCAGATAGGTAAGATGGATTAGCATTGGCTGGTCATGTGTAAGGAAGAAAATTGAAAAAAAAATGAACCTTTTTTGCAGTTTTTGATAGCATTGGGACATTCTGGTCCTGGGAATTTGCATGCCTTTGACCCCAGAAGGCCTGAAGAGATCCATGAATCTTCACCACGTAAAAGCTTCTTCAGGAAGTTCAGTCTAGGACTGTCAGAAGTGCCATGTCCTATCCTGTCCATGTGCATGCCTGTTCCTGGGAGGCTGCGCTACTGCTTTCTGTTAGCAGGGGGCTGTGGGGCCAGTGAGCCTGTGGACGGGTGTGAATTCTGGTGATGTTTTAAAAAAACTGCTCTCCCGGCAGTGTGTGGGGATCTTGGGAAGGGGAGCATCAGGACCATTTGCACTTATTTTTCACAAAAGGTTACTTTATTACAAGTGGACTTTGGTATCCTGGGTTTTCTTTTTTAGGGCTCCACAAATACTTTCAGTTTTCCCATTTGTATACTCCTATTTTGTGTTGCAGGCTCATCATATTTAACATGCACTTTAGCTGGGAGGGAAGGGAGCATTTGGCGCTGTGGAAGTGGTGGGTGTCAGCTCGCGAACAGGCAATGCACTGCTGTGGACGATGACAGCTTTTCCTGCGCTGCCCACAGCACGGCTGAGGAACATGTCTCCTCCCGTCCCTCACCGCTGTTCCTCAGCAGACGTGCTCCGCTCCTCTGGACCCAAAGTCAAAGATACTTTTGCTAATGCTTCCTCGCTCTTCTTTGTTAACTAACTCTTCTTTCTTATTGCTGAAGCTGAGATTTCCAGCAGCACCCTGGGTTGCTCTGAATGCCAGGAGAGGCTGTGGAGCAGGAGTATGGAGCCCTGCGGGGAAGGCCCTGGGGTGCCAGCCAGAGCCAGGAGCTGCGGCACCGGAAGGGCCAGGCCATTGGGCCTGAGTCACCGGTAGCCAGCAGCCGGTCAGCTGGCAGGTGGTTACAGCCCAGGGTGAAAGCCTGTAACCCACCAGCCAGCACATCCAAAAGTGGATATCTGCATTTCATCTTGTATATTCTCGCTGAGAAATGGCATTCGGTTGCAGCTTATTGGTAGTGCTTTGGTTTCCTGTGGCTTTCCACCTATTCATTTATGTTGGGTCGGCTCAGCTGCTTTACAAACATGGAAATGTGCTTGAAATCTGATGAGCCTGCAACACAAAAGAAAACCTAAAATGCTATTAGATCGCAAACACCAGAATTGTGGGGCTTTCTACCAAGCTCCGGTTCAGGTTTGCGTGTAATGATGAAATTAGAGCTTGGCAATTCTTTCACAACAGTCAGAGAAATCGTTCCTAGGTCATGTAAACAATTAAAGGACCAAATTATTCTTTGGTACGTGTGTTCTTCAAAAAAAAGACAAATATGTGGGGATCCTGTAGGAGTCGAGAGGAAACTGTGGTACCAGGGAAGTCAGCTGGCCTAGAAAGTGTTACATGTGTCCTTGGTATGAATATGCAGTGAAGTTTTGCAACAAAATGGCAAACATAACGTACAGTGACCTGTTTTCTAACCCAGGGACAAGATTAAATTTGAACTGGTGACAGGTATCAGAATATTTGCCTAAGCAAACACGGTAAAAGTTGTGTTAAGCCTTTTGGAATGTTCAGTCACCCACTTCTGCGTGATTTGCATGATAAAAATCTCAAAGAATGGAATTGAATGTAAAGTAACAATCATCAAGTTCTTCCAGAATGATCTATCTTTATACTGAAATGTTCTGCAGACCTTTCTGTAAGTTGGTGGAGTAAAAAGGGAAATTTACCATCTTAAATGCTGTTTTCTGATTGCATCCCAAATACATTAGACTACAATTGTGTTTCCTTAATCCAAACATTTAAAAATTAAAATTGCTTTTACTTGGAGTTCTGTCACTATTGATGTCACAGCGTTTTATTTACTAGCGCAGAGTAGTTCTAGTCAGAGGCTGTTAAGTCACAGTTTTTTTGTGTGACCTTGCAAGACTTCCCAAATTCTTTGACTCTTAAAAGTATTCCTGTTCTGTAGCAAACAGTTTTCCATGGTGCAGACTTAGCCAGGAAATAGTTAAAATACCTCTATTCTCTCCAAATACTCAAGGGGTTATTTTGTCCTAGTACCCTCCTGCAGTGGTACTGAACCTTGTTTTACAGCCCAACATCCTCACAGCTCAGTGTTTGTCCATGAACCAAACTCATGCGTGAACCTTTGATGTAGGTGCTCTCATCAGTTGATGGCTGTGGAGCATCTTTAACCAGATGCAGAACCCCAAGCATTTCTTAGTAAGGCCTTTGGTGAAAATGTTGGTGCCTGTGGCTTGCCAGGAAGCCAAGCGGTTTGGCAGAGTGTGGTGGTTTGCAGGTTATGGCTGGGTGGCTGCTGCTCCCTCCTTCCGCAGAAAGGGAGCTGCTTCTCCCACTGTTGGCCTGGTGTTGAGCTCTTCGTTGTGGATTGTCCTGTTTATGCTTCTAGAGATTAGCTTTCTGTCTGACTTATGTAGCTTACTTATTTTTCAATGACTTGCAGAAACTTGGTGTCAGCAATCGGATATTCATACATCGATTTCACAGGGCTCAGGAGTATTGATACTATTTAAATATCAGTCTGAGTTGTTCGTTTTAAGCTATGATATGCTATGCACCGCTTTGCAGTCCAGAGCAGAAATAACTATGAGAAATATCAACCTTTTCTGTTGACAGATTTTACCCAAAATATGTAGCAATGGACAATCTGATTATTACAGATGTTTTTATGTATTTGTTTTTATCCTAATGTCCTTAAACACTTCTGATTGTCTTTGTTGTAAGGTGGGGTTTTTTTGTGTGGTGGTGGTGTTTTGGTTTTTTTCCCTGTCCTCACTGCCTCTTACTTCCATTGTCTGTTTCCCAAGCTGGTTATGTATAGTTGCTGCTATTTTTAGCTCCTTTCTGGTTTCCATTAGTCTTAAATTTCCAAGATTGTCAATACCACATTTGGGATAAATGTTTTCTGATTAAATTCACCTCTTCTGAATTGCCCTGATTTGTAGGATTGTACCAAGAAAAGATGTATTTTAAGTATAATTTCTGATTGCTAGAGATGCACCTTTTCCTGACACAGGTATAGTCAGCAGCCCAAGGTTTGGCTACAAACCTACTTTGTTTCTTGTTTTTCAGGTCAAGGTAACATCCAGTCATACTTCGCATGGCATGAGGCAGAAACAGGATTTTCTAGCATGGTGAGTACTTGCAGAATCAACAGGCTGATTTCTAATGACCAAGAATTCAGGAGACACGGCGTCCTAAATAAAAGCAAAAGGGGCTCAGTAATCGCCTAGTAAATTCTAGTTCACCTCTACCTCTTTTACAGGTGGCTTTAGAGAGGAATTTAGGAAAGGAGCATTGCAGAATGACATAATGTGAGCTCTCGTGATGATAGCAGGGAGCACTACCAGGGGAAGTTTACAAATGGAGTTTTGAAGGAGCTATTTAAAATGATAATATGGGTAGGGATTTAATGATGGTGTTCATGAGAAGACTTTAAATAGGGATCATGTAGCAGAGGATGTTTTTTCCTTTAACATTCACTGTCTTAAATTGTAAACTCTTTTCTCTTGTGTCACTTTGCTAGGTGTAGCCTCTTTTGTTTTTTTTTTTTGGGGGTGCGGTGTGGGTGTGTTTTGGTTTTTTTTTTCCTTCCACAGATAATCACATACCAGAAGTGTCTCTTTTACCAGTTTTTAGTTTGCTGCTTTTCCAGGCCATTTTCATTGAATGGTTCCAGGAAAAGCTAGAAAAGACCTTGCAAGGTCACAGAGTTCCTCTATTTCATCTCCTTTGCCCAAGGCAGGATCTAATAACCCTAACCTGCTCTCAAGCATCCTGGCAGATGATCTTAAAAGTCTCCACTAATAGAGACTCTCCTATCTCCCTAACTTAAAATACTTTTTAATGGAAATTTTTGCCTCCTAACTTATAAATAATGCATAAAATAAATAAAACACCATGATTTCATTAGTTGTACAGGAGCGCTCGAGTTTTGACATGGGCAGCAGTTGGAAAATGCTATGAACTTGACTGGTGTAGCTTCATTTTGTGTTCCGATGCAACCCACCAGATGAAAGAAGGCATGATTAAGGTATGTGTAGTTTGCTGCAATAATGACCCCCCTGCTCACCTCTTGGCCTCTTGATTTTCTTTAAGGTTCTGTACCCTGAAGAGTTCTCATTTTTTCTGACATGCTTTCCTGGTCTTTGGTCATGCTGGTTTCATGAATGAAAATTTATTTCCTGTCTCCAGTGATGATTGTTAGTAAAACTGGTGTTACATAAATACAGATGGGAGAGAGACAGGAAAGGGACTAAATTAGACACAGACAATACACTACTAAATGATGTGCAGGTTAGGATCGTATTTCACAGCAGGACATACGGTAATGATTTATTGGAATAATGCCTTGGCAGGAATAATGCCTTAAACACATGGAGAAAGTGTATTTACTAATATTGTTTAAAATTCGGCCTCAAAGGTAGCAGAGTGAATGCCAATTATTTTGTTCAAACTGAGTCTCTGTCCATACGATATTTTTTCTTGCAGTGTAGCCCGGGATTGGTATGATCCAGAAATAGGAGTCTGGGAAAGCCTCTATCCAGAAAATGCTTTAAGTCACTTTCAAGCTGTGAGGGAAAGAGGGCAAGTGCCAGTACCTATCCAGAGGAAGGGATCAGTGAATCAGATTTTCTGGTTGCGGATTGGATCAGTGGTGGTGAATTTATAGGTGGGCAGAAGCATGCACTCTGGTGTAGAGTGCAGGGTAAGAACCATTTAGAACGGAACTGTGTGTCAAATGCATTTATTCAGAGCCAGGTCCTTCCTACATAGTAGCCAATGTACTGCATGTACAGATTTCTCTGGTAACCACATGCTCTTTGATTTTTTTGAATGCTATGATACAATTAGTTTCTTGTGATCTAGGTGCCTGCAGTATATTGAAGAGTTGCTCCTGCAGCAGAAGTAATTACTGTCTTATTAAGTATAAAACAATTGTTACAAAGTCCATCCAGTTGTACTTGCCATGTTCATTGCAACCGAAACCGTCTGTGCTGTGGTCCATTGATGCACAAGAGTCACACCCACAGGCCCTCACTCCACCCCACTGATGTTAGTGCTCCAGGATGATCAGTAAATGCCACTTTAATGGCATTTTTTTTCCATCTGATGCAGTAGATGTTTCAAAGTCCTCATCAATGAGGAGATTACCCTGTTACCTAAACTAGGCACGTAATGGAATTTCAGAAATACAAAAAGAAGTGTCCGAGCTAGGTTTGAATTGGCTGAGAAAGTTTTGGAATTAAAGCACGTAGAGGAGGCTTCCTATGATCCTGGCTTTTGATCAGAGTATTATGGTCTTTTATTTGTCTGGTGCCTGTTCGGTCTCTAGAACACTAGTGCAAGGAGCAGATCAGGAGAGAAAATACAGTTGGATGATGCACTTGGTTTGCTGTAGAGGAATCGGTTACCTTTGCATTGCTTACTTGCCTCCTGTCTTCTGATTTACTGTGACCTGCAAGGGAACATTCCTCAACCACAGCCAAGGCATTCAGGTGGAGCTAATTAAGCAATTAAATTATCAGGTGATAGAAGTAAAAATCTCATCCACACAGTGGATGGATTTAGCAATCTGACTCCTTTTAGTTTCCCTGACTATAATGTAAGGTGTGTGTTGCCATATAGGTGCGTGCTGTGCAAAACAGAGGTACGCTGCTGTTCTGACACAGATGGCAGCTGACATGGGCTTCCTGACTTCTCTCAGCTGACCATAGAAGAAGGTGACAGTTGAGGTTTCTGAGATTAAACTGTGAAAGTGGACAGTACATTTAATAGAGCTTCCCTTCCCAGCTCCTCCGTTCTTGGAAGACTCCTGTCAGGAGTTTGTTGCTGTGGCTGAGCTAACACACACATGAAAAAACCCTTTCTTTTCAGTCGTGTTCATTTCACCTCTATGAAGGAGTGCGCAAAGCTAGGCAGTGCCCAAGTGCTGGTGGGCTTAGACAGAATTTTGCAAATTCCATTTTGGTGAAGAGTAACAAAGATGATAATCTGGCTGAAGATCCATTCGGTATGATAAGTAGAGGCAATCTAAGATGCATGTGTTTCCTGAGAACATCGTAAAGAGGTAATGTTTTCCTGCGCCAGCTCTCCAATTTGGCAATTCTGGGAGTGATATATGTAATGAAAGCACATCAGAATTCTAGCTCCTCCTTCCTGTACAGAATTACTACTACACAAATTCTTGTTCTAGCTGCAAGATTGATAATGGTAAAACGCACTTGTCTACAGCAATGCTGTCATTGTTAAACAGATACAGGACGGGGCATTAGAAATGCTGTTGCAATAGAAAACATAGGGAAACCTGAAACCCTAGAATGGAGGACTGAAAAGGGTGCAACGTGCTCACTGCGACAAACTTCTGCAGTCATGTTAGATCGCGATGTGATGGAGAAAATGCTGCTGCTGGATAGATCTGCTTTGCTGCCAGGGCAGGAGTTCTGTGTGTTGGTCTGATCGCATAATCTCAGACCATATTAGAATGGAGGAGAGAGAAAGTCTCTTTTGGCTTGGTAGGAGGGTTTGACTCTAAATTAAAGTGGATGTTGCAAAAGGTCATGAAGATTGACTCTGCAAGTTAAAATAGGTAGTTTCCTTGCCTTTTATTGACAATACAGGAGGTCTTAAAATTGAGTCTATGTGTTGCTGCCCTATTGGAATTGCCAGGGAAGATAATTCTGAGGCGATGTCCGGACTCAGTGTGGTCCAGTATGCCTTAAAGCTGAGGGAGGGACTAGCCCTGGTCCATCTCTTCTGTTCGGGAGAATGAATACATGAAGTTCCTGGTTCATCTCTTCTAACCCTGAAATACACGTATTTTACTTGTAATTTGGATTTGTTTAGCTTTAATTTTCATCCCTTGGTTGGACCAGCTATTTTAGGAGCCCTTGCTCTGTGTCTTATTCAGGAATTCAACAGATAGAATTCTTTAATTAGAGTACTGCAGAAATTTTCCAGCTTTTAAATAATTTCTGCCATTCTTCACCCCACATTTTTCAATGCAATCTTTCAGTTGTGGACCCCAGAGCCAGACTCAGGCTCCAGTGTTGTTTTCATCTGTAACAGGCCTAGAAGGGAAAATGCTCCCTGCTGGTTAAGGTATTTGAGGGTTGTGATCAGATCCATTCCTGGGGAACACCTCTGTGTGGCTCAGCCTCAGAAGAGAGGAAACAATTACTCATTTACCGATTCCTACATGCTCAGTCTTCAGACATAAAGCTGACCTAGAAGTTGCACTAAACTTTCATGTAGAACCAAACCCACGGATTCTTGACAAGCTCTGCTAATCCTGCACATAAAATGTTGATAATATTACAGGGAAACTGAGTAACTGTGTACCTGCAGAGATCACGTATTCTTGACGGGAGAGGAACAAGCAGAGAAGTCAAACTAACAGCAAGCCTGTTTTTATTCTACCACGCAGGAGATTAATTAGATTACTTTGAGGCCTGACCTCCAATTTTGTATCCAAAGGTCATGGCTCTTGTTAGAGAGATCAATTAATATGTCAGTGTATCAGGCTCAACACAGAAATGCCATCTAAACAGTGTAGAGGGAACCTTTGCTACTGTGTATTTGCCCTAGCAGATAGTTAATCTGGGTTACTGTTTGCTACCTGTTCCATTTCCCTTGCTCAAGAGCATTAGCAAATGTTTATTTGACAGAATGTTCTGTTCCTCTCCTCTCTTTTCTTCTTCTTTTCCTTTTTTATCTTTTCTTCCTCTCTCCTAAGAAAGTGCAGGCTAACCCCAGAGCCGCTCCAGGCTGCAAACATCATGTTGCAGGCTGAACTCTACTAAAAGAAGTTTCTTTATTGCTGATGAGGGAGAGCAGGAAATGTCTTGAGAATGATCTGCCAAGCAGGGAAAGGGCCTTTAATCAAAGGGTAAGAAAACAGAAGAAAGGAAATACTTACAGCACTTTGACTTACCTGAAAACACTCAACAAATTGAATACCAAGGTGAATAATCTATTTAGATCAGTAGAAGCAAAAATCAGGCTTGTGAATAGCAGCGACCAAGTGTCTGCTAATAGCCCCTGTTGGAGACAGGACTGCTATATGATCTAGTATGGCTGCCTTCTTGTTGTTTTAGTAGAAGGTTGTGTTTAAAGATCTCACTAAAAGATCTCCAAAGGCCTCCATGCTAGTCCTGCAGGTATTGCTTTCCAGTATATGGATTAATCAGTTTTCTTTAGATGCTTTCTTCATATGCTACATTGAAAGTGTTGAGTGCTATGAAAGTCCCTATCGTTTCCCTTTGTACATATGATGCAGAGCAAGTGGTAGTTACCAATGCTGGTTAACACTTGGAAGTTACAGAAATCCCAGTTGCTTGTGACAGAAGGGGAAGGGAAGATGATAGGCTAGCAAATGACTTGTATCATATAAATGTTTGTTTCTGACATGGCGGAGTGCTGGAATGCCGCTGTCAGAGATGGACGTTTAGAATGGAAACAAAATAATGATAAGGCACTAAAAGCCCTTATCCATTTGACCGTGCTCCAGGGAAAGGTAAATTGTACTGCTTACCCAGCAAATGTTCTCAAATTTTTTCCCGTAGGAGAATCTGTGGAGCCATATATACTTGTCAAGTCAGGATGCACGATCCCTGCTTGTTTCCGCACTCTGCGGAAGTCTGTGCATGGCTGTCCTCTGGTGCTTTGAGGGCTGCTTTGGCGTTTTAGGTAGACAGAGGCCCTGAAAGAGACTGCCAGGCTCTGGGAGTGGCATAGGGGTGTCTTTTTCTTTGCCTCAGAGGTTGTGAGAGGCAAGGAAAGCTGTCGGAGAGGCTTTGTGGCCATCCAGGAATATTAAAGCAGCCATCTGTATCTGTTTACAGCGAGTGGCCATACCTCACCCCAACATCTGTCTGTGTCCATAAGGTACCTGATTGTTTGGGATGGCATGTAGATATCCCTACAGTCTCTGCCTTGTTCTGACAACTCCAGATTCTTTCAGGCAGAAAGGGGATGACGGCCCCTGCCTTTCCTGTCTGACAGGCGCGCTGTAAGGATGGAAGAGGCTAAATTAAAACCAGCAGAAGTAGACTTTCTGGTTTTTCTTGATAACTGGTATAAAGGAGAGAAGGGAGCAGTCTGTGCACTGCAATTAACATCGAGTGCTATTGCAACTCATCCTGTAATGCGATATAGATACAATCTCAGCAGAAAATTGCATGCTGCACTGAGTCAGAAACATAGAGCAATGCTTGGTTTTGAAGAAAGTAATTAGCCCCAGGGACCTGGTGGTTTCTCATTTCCCCTATGGTAAACACATAGGGGAAGTGGGGCAGTACTTCCAATAGGCTTCCAAAGCCAATTTAGACAAGGTAGAGAGCCAGTTTATAAACCAAAGTTTTAATGAACACTTAGCAAGAGGCAGGCGCGCCTCCAGCTTTCCTGCAGTGCCCACCACGTACCACTCTGCTGCCACGCAGCTTTTCTTCTCTGAGCTCCCAGTACCCTGTCTCTGTCACCTTGTCTCTGCCAGCCTGAGCCCCTGCCAGCACAGCCCCACTTTGGTGCCCTCTGCCACCTCTCCAGCCAAGGGCGATGCTGTCTGGCAGACCTGCTGGGCCACCATTCACCATACTGGCCCTCAGCCGGGTGCTGTAGCCTGCCCTCTGTACAGTGCTTCACCCAGCCACCTCTTCCCAGCCCTTGGTACAGCAGTGGCCCTGGCCTTTCCTTGTGCGACCCTGCCCTTTGCCTTCACAAAAGTAGCAATTTGAGGTTTGCCAGAACTGAACTCACCAATAGTGTGAGTTCTGCTTTCCTTCTCCTATTGAAGATCAGAAGTGTGCTGAATCACAGAAATAAGGCACCCGGTAGCCAAGAAAACTCTGATCTTACTAATGATAGGACCTACTGGCAGCTCACAATTAATATGAGAAGCAAGGAGTTGAGCTGTTCAGGTATCATAGCAGGGATGATAGTAATTTCTGTTTATGCTCTGTCTTTAAATGAAAATTGAGTTTTGTTCTAAAATATATGTGGCTCGTGCCTGCTCTGGGTAACCACAAGTTCCTGCGTCCAGGATTCTTGCTCCTGCTTTCCTGACATACTACTTGTCATCTTTCTGTGGTTTGTCACATCCAGAAAAAAAACCCTGCAGGGTCTTTGGGGCATAATCACGTCCTTGTCTCTTGTGAAATGCATAATCCACTTGAGGCATCACAATGAAATGAAATACTGTGCTTCAGTGAGTTTGCCACACTGCTTTGTGTGTTCCTGCAGCTCTTTCCCCAAATCTGCACCCAACAACAATGCATAGAACCAATATCTTGCACGGTACATATCTTATGTGCCTGCAGTTAACTCTTTTGCTCAGCTTTTGTCCAGAATTGCATGGTCAATGTAGCCCAGCATGCGTGTTGCCTCAGAGGATAGTTTTTCTGCAGCCTTCTTTCATTCAGTTGCTGGAAAAACAGATGATGATAAAGATCTTCATAAATATAATTATTTCCCTGTTTTGATATCTTGAAGTGTTAATCCTAGGATCTGGTTAGGAAATAAACTCAAAACTCATCATTTGGACTCCTTAAACTGTTTGTAGGACTGTAGTCTTCTGAGACCAAGCGCATTCTCAATCTTGTGGATTCTGTAAGTGCCCCCTAGTGACTAATTCTCTGAACCTAACCTCTGTTGGGTTTTCACTGTTGGATATACACCAGCCACTGAGGGGGTCATTGTCTGGTCTGGGCAGGAGCTGGGTAAATGTCCTCATATTAATTTGAGGGCAGCACTAGTTTGTCCTGCAGAAGCAAATGGAAATGATCACTGAGAAGTCACTCCACAGAGTTCAGGAAAGCAAATGACTAAATGCACGCACGCTGCTATTGTGGAAATTGTGTATCTGAACTGAAACATGAGTCAAATCGAGTGCAAGCCTGTGGAAGAAAAACTATTGGGCCGTTACTGCACAACACCTGCATGGTGTCAGTGAAGTGTGACATCTGTGACTTTTTCTTTTTTTTCCTTCTGTATAATTATCCTCTAAAGTTTGAGAAGAGGCCACAGCATTCTGGGTTTCATTTGATATAACAACAGTAGACTAGGCTGATCGATTACTGATGTTTCATTTGTACCATGACAGCACTACAGTTTTTCTAAAACCAAATTGGTTCTTTACTAAAGACTTTGCTTGTTTAGAAAAAAAAAAAAGTTTCAACCTGTTTTACAAAATGGCTTGAGTTATGGTCCAAGGCTACATCTGTCTTTGTGCTTTTGTCAAGAGTGGGGGCATTTCTGTCTCTTCCTATTATTAGAGCTCTATGCACAATGTTGTGCATTGTAGTTGCCTGGCACGCTTGTCAGGGGGCATCTTGAAGATACTTCTTAATGGATTGTTTCAGGAGCGTGGCCTCATCTTGCACTCAAAAAGAATAGGGTAGATTGGCACTGGGAAAGGATGGGAACAGACTCAATTTCCTTTTGTACTTTGATATATCTATGCAAGTGCAGACTTACAAAGTGCGGACAGCAGTTGTCAGAACATGCATACTTGTTTCTTTAAAAGGCACATTCTTATCTTGTGTAGTAGTTCACTATGTTGAATTTATTTTCTCAATGAGTTGACGACTCAATTTTAATGCAAATGGATCACTACTGTTACCATTGCTATTCATTCTAAGGCAAAATACTGGGTTTCCTTTCTGGTGGTGTTTTGCCTATGGGGTTTTTGTTTTGTTTTGTTTTTTGTTGGTTGTGTTTTTCCTTCTTTTAAGTAAAAATCCAAGTACCCTTTTAAATGTTTAATTGCATCCATTAATATAGCCAGTGTAGGTGTTTGGTGAATCCAGGTTCAGGAACTGATTTATCTGGGCTATTAAAGTCATATGACAGTATGCTAAGGGCCAGATATGGAGGTGGTGTGCAAACTGGCATATATGAGACTTTTTTATGTTCTTACATTGTATTAGCCTCCCACCGACTTCCTTACGCCTACTCAGTTGACATGTAAGAATGCTAGGGTGGTGTAGTTTATGTGGTAAGCTCCTCTTACCATAGAAGCGTTAAGAACATATAATTGAAATGCACCTCACCTTGTTTGAACTTACTTCTTTTTTTCTGTCTTACACTCTGTTTACACCATGTTCAATACCATAGACCTTACAGGCATAACTGGGCATTTACATAAGTATAAATTTACTTACTCAACTGATGTCATAGATGTTGTGGAAAGCAGAGTTTCTTTTGGATTTAGCAAAGGAGCAAAAGCTTTCGTGTACCTGGAATACATGTACAGGAAGGGAGCGCAAGGGAAGAGGGCAAACTGGCATTGGCTCTAGAAATGACCTGGAAAAATGGATTGTGGAAGGAGCAAGGCCGGTTGGGATTTAGAGAGCGCTTCAGCCTGTGTGATGAACGGCTGTATTCACCAAGGTAACTGCAGCAGTAACCAGCAATAGGACACGAGAAAATGGAATGAAGCTGAGTCAGGGGAAGTTCAGATTGGACATTAAGAAAAGGCTCTTCACTGAGAGGGTGGTTTCTCTTCTGAAAACTCACCCAAAATGTCTTTAATTTATATCAGACAAATGTCTTGAATCCATGGTACTAAATCCTATACAGCTTGAAAGAACCTTAGAAAGTCACCGTGTCTGTATACATCTCTATCTCTCTCAAACTATGAAAGCACCAAGTGTTGAAAAGCGTACAGGCTGTATAATATCAATGGCAATGGATTTGGCAGATCAGCTATGGTACTAAGGCCTAAAGCATCAGAGCTAACTCAGTCACATTACTCTTTCAATGAGAGCTAAACATTGGCAACAAATGGGTAAGAGTCTTAGGTTTTTCATAAATTCTGAGTGCTTTCTTTAACCTTCCTGTTTAATAATTAACTCATAAGGAGTGGCACCCCAACACCCTCCCACATCCCCTCTCCACCCCCCTGCTCCCCCCAGCCCTGCCCCCTGCAATCCTGAATCTCATTCTTCCCAACAAGACAAAGGCTTTTTTGTTTTTCCTCTTGAAATACTTTAATGCATGGACAATAATTAACTTGTCACTTCGATGTGGACTAGGAAAAGAAGGATATTTAGTTCTTTCTGTGTTACTGCCAGGTTGGGGTGGTCAAAAATGACAGATTAAGCTAGACCGCTTTTTCCTGCTAAGGAGCAAGAAATACGCAGTGTTGCATCCTGGCTACAGGGAAGCTTTAGTCTTTTCTCTGCTACAGAAAGGAAAGTTGTTCAGTATGTGATGGCATCACTGACTTGGAAATTGTGCAAACTGACTTGAGATAGGCTTGGCAATAATTCTTCTGTCACCTACAGTGCTCTGGATTTTCCTCACCTACTGCCCTGCTGTGCCACCTCCTTTGTTGTGGAGCTCAGGAAAGGACAAACTGAAGTACCCCAACCTAAGCAGCTTTTCCGCCTTTTAAATGAAGTGAATTCTGCTAAATTACAATAGAAAAAAAACAGGTCACTTCATTTGGGAGCCTTCTCCATGCCTTGTGTCTCCAGAAGGGAATACAGTTCTGAGCTTTCCTTACAATATAGGCAAGGCAACCCTTTTGTATCAACGGCAACCAAGCTGTACTGCTGTCCAAGTCTGTACAGTTTGTTCTGAGGAGCTCTCTGTGGCCATGCCCACTGTCTCCCACAGAAACACAGTAGCGCAGAAGGTGCATATTCATGGTCTTTCTGAAGGGAGAGGGGTCATGTGTGATCTCTGCCAGCATAGTTTTTCCTTGACTACTTTGCTTGTGTAAGTGCAGGCTGTCTGCTGTCCTGTAGGAAGCGGAGGATGGCTGGCAGAAAGCATGCGCAGGACCCTCTGGAGACATAAAATCTTGGTAGCTCATCAGGCCTCTCCCTCAGGGTCACTGAGTGTAAATTAATCTTTGCTTCAGGATTCATGTTGCCTGCCTTCGGGTGTTCTGAAGCGGCAGCCCCTGAACACAGAACAAATTTCATGGCATGTCTGTTTGGTACAGACTTTGTATCTCCCCCAAAAAGAATCAAGTCAGACTTGGAAAAGAAGCTGCTGGTTCCAGGTAGATGACTGAATGACATCATGGAGCCCCTGAATTTAACTGAAAGATGTTTTAAAATGGATTTTTAAGACCAAAAAAAAAAAAAAAAAAAAAAAAACCAAACAAAAAAAACAAACAGAAAAAAGAACACCCAACATCACACAACCCAAACCCCGTTCTACAAGAGAGAGAACAATGTACCCTCTGTCCGTGGCTTGCACAGAACTTCACTCAACTGGAGCTACTGTTTACCTCGGAGAAAAGGATTATGAGGATAGCAAGAGAGGTTTCCAAGAAACGGAGGAATGGTACTAATCTAAGAGAGGCAAATAATGAGGTCTGCTGGCAAATGACACAACGAACCTAACATGAAGCTGTAAATGAGCAGAGAGATGAATACACTGTCAGAAGCTGCTTCGTGGAAAGACTTAACAAGAGTTCAGTGAATGCAAAACATCCTGCACCCAGAGGAGGTAGGAGGGAACAGCACAGATTCATAGCAGTAGGTATTCATCAGCAAAACTCACTCTTTTGAACACTGTTGGGTTGAATTAGTACAAAGTAAACGAGTATCTTTACATTTCAACAACAATTTATGTGCAGGCTCAGAGAGAAGAAGAGATTTGTGGTTTCTGTTTTGTCTAAAGCCCAAAGGATGCTGATAGATGAATGCACAGCAGGAATTGCTTTCATTCTCTCCATTGTTGTTGCCCTGGGAAGGAGCAGAGTGCCTTGTCCCACCGTCCCAAGTGGAAAAACTGGGCTAAATGCTGTAGAAGTTAATCCTTGCAAGTTCTGAGCAGACAATTTTATTTATTTGAACATAGAATAAACATTAGTTTAATGTCTCAAACATGTTTACAGGGAACAAATGATTGTATACGATGGGCACAACTGCCTGCCAGCATTAATAGTGTAACCTACTCTCTATGCCCGCGTGGAACAAAAAGTAACCCTCAATGACAAGGAATGGGGTCGTTTGTCTGCTCAGTGCAGATCTTTCCAGCACGTGGATGGTGGGTGGGACAGAGGCTGGTGGTTGTGCTGTGTTCTCGCTGTGGACACCACAGGGATGGCTGACTCTGGGCCTTGAGCAAAGAAGGCAGCAAACAGTTGTGGTGGTCCCACAGCCCATGTAGCTGTCTCTGAGCGCTGGGTGGGCAGTAGCCAGTGCTCCTACAACTACTGCTGAGGGTCATGGCTCTCCCAGCAGCAGCTGCCATCTCTTTCCCCACCTCTCTGACCCCTTTGGCAGGCAGCAGACCTGCCTGCCCATGTTCTCCTGCCAGCTGTGGCACCTGGCTGGACCTTCCCCTGTTCCTGCCCTTCATCCTTAGAGTTGCAAATCTTTTCTCTTTTTTTTTTTTTTTTTTTTTTGGGTTTGCTACTCAGAACAAACAATCTTTCTAT
>JAOXJM010000008.1:0-21430 GCA_026413425.1 Tringa solitaria | reverse complement strand
GGGGCCCTTCGCGGGGCCCTTCGCGGGGCCCTTCGCGGGGCCCTTCGCGGGGCCCGGGGGAGCGGAGCGCGCCCCTGCGTCCGCGTCCGCTGCCGGCAGAGCCGTAGCGGGGAGGCGGTAGCCGGGCGGCGTGGCTGGGCAGCGCGGCCCCGCCCCTCAGCCCGCTCCTGCGGCGGCGAAACCGGGGGCGGGCGCGCGCGGGGGGCGGCCGCTTTTGCCGGCGAATCGCGGCGGGACGACGTCAGCGGGGCCGAGCCGGCGTCAGCGCGGCGCAGTGCGGGGCCGGGCCGGGCCGAGCGCCGCTGGAGGTAAGGCCGCCGGGCGGGGCGGGGGTCGCCCGGCGCGAACGGCGGGCCGGTCCCGGAGCGGTTGCGCGGCCCCTTCTCGGCTGAGAGGAGCGTTTGGGAGGCGGCGGCGGCCCTGGCGTCGGGTCAGGATCAGGGTGGGCCTTTCGCCGCCACGCTGGTATCTGCGGTGTGTTTGGAGCCCTCGGTACCCACCGCAGAAAAATTGGGACGAGATTCTGCCAAAGAAGGAACAACTAATTTTCGGCGTAGAGGTGACCAGGTGGAAGGGCGGTGGCCGGTCCTGGCCCACTGCACGCTGGCTGTGCAGAGCCGGCAACGGCAGGGCCCTGCGGATGGGGATGCGCAGGTGTTGGCGTAACTGATGTCGAGTGCCAAAAGTCAGAAATAACCATTGACAGTGAAAGGGAACAACCATGTTATTGTTTTCGATGCTGAAGGAGAGGTTTCCTGCTTTTAAGCTGTTGTGATCACCAGGCAGACTCATCTGAGGTCAGGGTTATACTCTCTGGTGAAGTCAAGGAAAATTGGCAATGAGGAATATTAGCTCAGTTTTAGGCTGATTTTCTGCCGGCCCAGTGACACACTATCAATAATAGCGTTTCGTTCCAAGTAATTGCAGATCACCGTGTGTATTTTTGAGCTACGCAGAGGTGTTCTTCCTTCTGTTACTTGCAATACTATTTCTTTGCAATGCACAGTACAGAGCAGGCAGATAAAGGAGGATCTAGCGTGAAGTGAAACTAATAGATGAACACAGGGAAATCAACGCCCTTGAGTGCAAATGGGAAGGTATATCGGTGGTGAAGGAGAGAGCTAGCAGAGCTGTATTGTCACGTTTCTGCAAAAGGGTCATGAAAGCGACTGTCATGAATCTGATTGAGTTTTCGTCATGTCTTTTTCTGGCATATCTCTCTCCTAATTTTTAATAAATTCTCATTGTGAGGAAATTACTTTGACTTGAAGGCTGATAAATGTACTCCTGTGAAGTAAGTACTCTGCTTATGAAAGACACGGGTCACAAGAACTTTTCAGTAATTTGTGAAAAGTGTGTCAAGGGGAACACTGGTGTGGGCACCTTCATGAAGTCTCCATATGCTTCTCCATCTGTTGGTCTATCTAGGGGACTTTGTGTCTAATGAGCTTTCTAAACAAAATGTAGCTTGCTTTTGGTGCCTTGTGAGAGGTGGGTTGTTAAGGCATGTAATTAAAATTATGAGTTGCATGTTGTTCTTTCTTACACAATGTGTATCTTATGAAGCGAAGCAGTCCAGAGGAAATCTGTGGTACACTATTAGCAATGTTTCAGTAGGCGTCTTCTCTTTCCCACCCTTCTTCCTCTCCCTCAGGGGAGAAATACAGCCCAAATACAGTCAAGTTACCCCAGTTGCAGTCTTCTGTGAGGTGCTTGGCATTTCAATTTTGCATTGTGAAACGTCTCTCTTTGGACGCTTGTGTGGAGCTGGGGATCGGTCTGTGTAGGGCATCGTCCCACCATGCCTAACAGCCATTGTGTCAGTGTGATGGCAAACATGGGTTTACAGAGTTCTGCTTTTGATAATAGTTGGGGATATGCAGCAAAGAATGACATTGCATAGACTGAGGGCTACAGGAAGACAGGTGCATGAAATGCACTGGAGGAAGTAGCAGAAAACGGGAGATTTGTGGGAGTTCTGTACAGCCAAAGTAGCAGAACAACTGGGAGTCTTTTCCCTGAGGGAACTGTAAAAAAAAAAAAAAATATATATATACATTGTGTGCAGCTGTGAGGGTTTTCCTGAAGAGGTGTGGGATGATGTGGAGCCATGCTTGTGCAGCAGCAGCCTTTGATCTGTGGGCAAGAAAGCATAAAGAAAGCTCAGGCTTCACTTATGAGCCGTTTCCATTTCTGGCAACAAGAGATAAGAAATTGCATGTGGTTCATGCAATTCTGGTTAATTCAGCAGATCTGTCGGCATCTATTCTGAGATGCTATTTTGGAACCCATTCGGCTGATTTACCTACCACAGCATACGCACTTTGGCTAGAGGAGTGATTCTGATGAGACCCAAGGAGGCTGTTCAGCTCTTGAATGACATTAATTTCTGAGAGAAGAGTAGCAGTGCCGAGGATGGCTTGTGGAGTATGTATCTTCTCAGCAATTAGTTTGAAGCATCAATTCCTGCACTGAAAAATGATATCAATTTCTGGTTCCAAGTATATTTGTTGTCAGCTGATCTCACCTAAGTGTTCAGTTTGTGTAGTCTGAACTTAACAGATTCTCTGGGAGCTCTGGTAGTCTTATGGGAATAGAACCAGCAAGAAGTAGAGGATCAGACCGTGTCCTTGCAACAGAGTGTCTCTGTTGAATTCAGGAATGTAAATAGGAAGGAAGCTAAACTCAGTCATTGTGTAAAAAGTTTTGCATTAGCCCTTGGCCTGAGCACAGGCAGCAGGAATTGTAGGATCAGTACTGAAAGGTGATTTCACATTGCCAGCAGAGTTTTGAATCTGCAGCCCCTAAAAGCCCCTACAGCTTTTTTTTTTATTGTGAACTTAGATTGATGTAGTGATTCATCTTAATTTAGCTGAAGTGAATTGCAGTTAAATGTAAACCCATTGCTGTTGTGGGAACTCCTGGGAAGTATGACATGTCTGACTGCTAACTGTTTTAAATATTTCAGCCTTAATCCCTGATGATGGTAGCCAATGCCTAGGTAACCAAGGTGGGATCTCTGGTGCCTCATTTGTGCAAAGATGGAGGAGACATGCCCATAAAATGTGTATGTTTTGTGTCAAGAGATGGAGAGAAAAGGTTGTAACTGATACAGAGGCTGCCGTCAGTATGTGAAATGTTGAGAAATGGCTTGCACTTCAGTAAATGAAACGAAGCAAAGTTTTTCTTACTCAATCATTTTATTCTGAGCTATTGTTATTATAGACGCCTACCCGTGATGATTCCACCATCTGCAACAACCCCTGTCAGCGATGCTGCACTTTTGCCAAGCGTGGCTTCTCAGGAAATCTGGAGGTCACAAATTCCAGGCTATTCTGGATCAGTCACACGGCACATAAGTCATCGGGCCAACAATTTCAAGAGACATCCAAAAAGGAGAAAACACATCCGCCCTTCGCCACCGCCACCGCCAAATACTCCGTGTCCTATTGATTTGATTGATTTTGGGGATCTCCAGCCTCAGAGGTCTTTCCTAGAACTCCTGTTTAATGGATGCATTCTCTTTGGGCTTGAGTTTAGCTATGCCATGGAAACAGCCTATGTTACCCCTGTGCTGCTTCAGATGGGGCTTCCAGACCAACTGTATGGAATGGTGTGGTTCATCAGCCCTATATTAGGTAACTTTTCGTTACACTGTTTCTTTCCTCTTGTTTTGATTTTTTTTTTCCATTACACAGGTGTTATATATTTTCATTTTCTTTACCTCAGCTGTTAACAAGCATGTTCTGTGTAGTCTTGAGAATAATTCTTGCTGTGTCTTGCTTGAAATGAGCCCAGTGTTATCAAAAGGGTCTGTTCTTTTAACCAAACTCTTACATCTTGTGTGAGGATAAGCTTTGGTTCCTATATTTAAAAACTAGCAAAAGAGGATCAGCATATCTGTTGTGTCCCTATGAAAAAAGTGCCCAGACAGTTCCCAAGGGTATGTGAAAAAAGCAGAGCGAGATTGCCTTCTCCTGTTTAACATTCTGAAACAAATGAGGTGTTCCAACGATGAAAGACCATCGACTGCTACTGTTATGGGTATTGGATTGCTTACCATTATTGTGGGAAGAATCACAGATGGGCTATTACCACTTGGCAACTTTGTTCTGCCTGTTCTGCTTGCGGGATGCACTTTAGAAGAAGAGAGTAGATAGGCCCCTACTCATAGGCTGGCCCACAGTAATATAGGCACCTTTCCAACTTGCATATTTGCTTGCTAGTGCTGCAGGGGCTCTCCCCTGGAGTAAATGGAATAGCTTGTAAGGAATGGAGCCCTTTAGAACGTAAAACTGTTGTACTCTTATTCTTCCCCTGATGTCAAATTCTGCTGTATTGATGATGCAGAGTGAACTGCCGTGGTAGTGAGCAGCAGTACATTACATTATTCAGTCCCCCACCTGAGAAACGCTAGGATGTACACTGTGTGCACTTGGGTGATTAGTACCGGCTGGGGATATCACTATGCCATGGTGTGCTGCCTTTAACTGCCTTTTAAAGTACCTATTTTGACTCTCCTGTGAAACTGGCTTGTAGAAAAATGCCACTAACTGACAAATCCTCTTTTCTAGGGTTCTTGTTACAGCCTTTACTGGGAGCCTGGAGTGACAGATGCACATCAAGATTTGGGAGGAGAAGGCCTTTCATTCTGGTCTTAGCAGTAGGTGTGTCTTTTAGAAACAATGGGTGTAGCACTTATAAAGTAGAAACATTGTGCATCTCTCATCTGCAGCATCCCCCGTGGCACTAGGCCGAACAAAATATCTCTGAAGTGTTGGGTATTGTGGTTCTGAAGAAGGTAGTGAGTGGCACTGAGGCGATGCTTTGGCAGCCGGAGATCCACACGTAAAAGCATCTCGTCAGAGTCTGAAGAGATGATGTTTTGGGGGTCAAGAATGTTTTTCTTTGGCCAAAACCAACTCCAGACATTTGTAAGCTTGACCGGTGGAAAAGGGTTATGTATATCCTATAAGCCATGCTCGTTCCCCAGACTGTGACAATCCGAACAAGAGCAGTAGTACTTGCCGCAAGGCTGTGCAGGTAGCGTAACGCTTTTAGAGTATGGAGAAATGCACGTTTTTTGGCTTGCAAGCAGTCGATTGATTGATTTTGTTTTGGTTTTATTCCCAGGAGCGTTGCTTGGGCTCTCGCTTATGCTGAATGGCAAAGACATAGGGAGTGCCTTGTCTGACACCGCAAACAACCACAAATGGGGGATCATTCTTACAGTCTGTGGTGTTGTCCTCATGGATTTCAGTGCAGATTCAGCAGACAATCCCAGTCATGCCTACATGATGGATGTATGCAGCCCAGTGGACCAAGACAGGGGCCTCAACATCCATGCTTTGTTAGCAGGTATGCTTTCTTGGTGCTTCCTGGTGACATAAACCCTAAGTAAACAAGCCCTGCTGTGAGAAAGTAGAGTGCAAATCACTAGTCTTTTCCTGTAGAAGCATATTAAGCAAATACCTGGAGAGGCTGCACGAATTAAATTTGAAAACAAACTTCTGCTTACTGTAAAAAGCTTTTGTAACTAGCAAAAGTAAAACAAGACACAGTCCTGGGTTGTTCACTGAAGGTCCCTCACGTCATTTTTAACGCCCATCGAAACAAAATTATCCTTCAAAGGAGGAGGTTTGGCTTCCTGCAGGTGTGGAAAATGCCTTTTTTTAGTTACTGTGTTGGAGTGGACATGCATACCGGGCGCTGTGATCTCTCATTGCTGTCATCTTCAATCGCTGTACTGCTATAGTCTAGTTTTCCTGTCTGTTTCATGCACTTGAATGCGTTTGTAAGAAAAAAAGAATAGTGTCATAAGGCTTTTACCATGTGAACAGAGCAAGAGAGGTATCCGGTGCCCTCAGAACTTCAGTGTTCATGAGTAGTAATGCAGTGGCAGTTTTGTACGTTGTCAGCATGTTACTGAGTAATGAGCTTGCTACGTTTCTGAAGCAGTTCAGTCTGTCTTGGTCGCAATTATATCTGTGTTCCTCTAACTAAGTGGGGAAAATGGATTTTCACTTACTGTCAGGAAAACAGTCTTAGCTGTCTGATTGCAGAGCCTTGCCACGAGGCTGGAGGACACTTCTGTTTTATGGGCTGAAATAGCTGAAGGTAAAATGGTTTGTTCTTTGCAAAGAAAGAACTACCGTGTTTAGTTACTGGTATCATCACTTTCACAGTACTGACCTTCTCCCTCTTTCTGTACCATTTTTGTACATTCAGACTGTCCTTGTGGCACAGATAACTCTGTTTATTACTACATTTCAATTGAAAAGGGTTGAGTAGTAAAACAAAAGTAACGTGTCAGATTCTACTTGGAAATCATTAAACAAATGGTGCTGTGCTGTTACTGACTTCCAGGATTGGCTAGGGAAGGTAATCTCGGCTCTGTTTTTCCACCAGGTCTTGGAGGTGGCTTTGGTTATGTCGTTGGAGGAATACACTGGGATAGAACCAGTTTTGGAAAAGCTGTGGGAGGGCAACTTCGTGTCATCTATGTCTTCACCTCAGTAATACTGACTATCACTACTGTGCTGACTCTGATTAGCATTCCAGAAAGACCCTTAAGGTCCTCTAGCAGGAAGAAAAAAGTGATGAAGAGTCCAAGTCTTCCTCTCCCTCCTTCGCCACCTTTCTTCTTTGAGGAGGGTGTAAACGAAAACTTAGCTTCTCATAACTCAGCTCACTTATATGCAAGTTTTACAAGTCCCGTTTCTCCCCTCAGCCCACTTACGCCCAAATATGGCAGTTTTGTCAGCAGAGACAATTCCTTGACGGGAATTAATGAGTTTGCATCATCATTTGGGACTTCAAATATTGACAGCGTGCTTATAGACTGTTTTACAGGCGGGCACAGTAGTTACTTAGCACTTCCAGCTAGCTTGCCCAGGCAGCCTGTCAGTGTCAGCTTTCCTCGGGTGCCTGGCAGCTGTTACCAAGGAGAAAATGGAGTTCTGGAACAAGGGGAGAGCAGCGTAACGCCGGGGCCTGACGGCGAAGCGCTGAGGGTGGGCTCACTGGATGCGATAAAGCCACGGTCGTCAGGGATCCTGAAAAGACCTCAGACCTTGGCCATTCCAGATATCGTAACAGGACACTGTCCAGAAAATAGCAGAAGAAGAAACGTAACCTTCAGCCAACAGGTAAGGGCAGAAAATCAACGATACGACCACGTAAACCTGAGCATTCATTTAATCTCTTCATATAGTTTTAAATGTGTAGCGCACAAATTCATAATTAAAGACTGCTCATGACAGTTTGCTCATAAAAGTCATTAAGGGAACAGCATACCTGCTGTGACCTTATTGGTAAAATAGTGGGTAGGATGTGAATTATGACTGGCAGTCTGCCAGCTGCCTTTGTTAAGATGGCAGAAATGGGAGCGTTCCGCTCTCACTGGGCCACGTGTGAAAGTTAGGTTGGTATTTTTAGCCGTACTTCACCACCCAGGGAGGTACCACATGAGAGCAGAAAAAGACACATTTTTATTGAGCCTGTATCTTCCCTTTCCACAGAATTACCTGCAAGATAGGGCCAGGGATAGGATTCTCCCATGAGCTTCTCCTTATGGCAGTCATTACATCTGGTTCCATCAGGGAGGTGAGGTTTCCCTTACACAGGGATAAGACTCTGACCTCATCTCCCACTGTTGGTGATAACTTGGAATGTCTGAGACCTCTGTATGCTGGCCAATTTTTTTATGATCCAAGATGAGGTAAACTGTCCTCTGTTGTTTTTTGGTTTGTTTTTTTGGGGGGAGGTATGTGTATGGGTTTTGTTTGTTTGTTTTGGTTTGCTTGTTTCTTGCTGTACTGACTCAGTTTGTGAGAACAGACTTTGTTAGGGCAAGGCTATTACATACTGTGCACACAGAGATCGAGCATCGAGGTTAGCAAGCAATGAGAATGTGTTTTAATTAAAACCAGCCTCTTCTTGATGTCTCTAGAACTTCAGGAACCGAATTCACCCGAATGTGGGTACGGCTCCTGTTGAATGCAGTGGAATTTGTGCCTTCCCTATGCTAGCATCTGGATGTGGTTGCCAAACACCCTAGGGAAGTGAGGAGTACTGTTTCAAGTATATACTGAAAGCTGCAGCACAGTGCTGTCATTTAACACTTGTTCCAAGGCTGAGCTTACAGTCTAGCTAAATATGCTGTTCTTAATCTCCAATTCAACACAGTCCAGCAACAGAGCTTAACTTTCAGATGATCAGAGAGGTGTGTAATATTGCATAGGTTTGCTCAAAGGATGTTTGGGTTTGTCTTACTGTGTTGTTTCACCTGGGAGTTCTTCTGATGCAGGTTGCTAATATCTTGCTGAATGGTGTTAAGTATGAGAGCGAGCTGAATGGATCAGGCGAGACCTCTGAGCAACCACTGTCTGTGAAACTTCTTTGTTCGACCATCTGCCGGATGCCCAAGGCTCTTCGTAACCTCTGCATCAACCACTTCCTAGGTATTCAGAAAGCACCGTCTTGCTATCACCGTGAAGTAGTTTACCTCGTGTGAATGTTTTTAAATATTTTATCTATTGATGCAATGGCTGCTAACTAGAGAGGACATGATTTGTTCTATATACGCTCACCAACAAGGTACTTTCTGGTATTTAGTTTCTTAGAACACTGAGAAAGAAAAGAAAAAAACACCACAAACCAACAACAATAAAACAGTAAAGCCTACGTTCCTAGAAAAGGAATAACAATGGCCTAAATCAGCACATCTGTTAAACGGAATATTTACACTGGGATGAGCAACACTGCTGAACTGAGAACTTGAGGCCCTTGATCTTTTTTTTTTTTTTTTTTTAATGCTCTGAAACTTGCATTACTGAGGTGAGAGACAAGATTATTTGTATTTCTCTGCTTACACCTGAGACCAGCTTTTGCTTCCCTCCCTTTGACAGCATGGGTGTAGGAGGGGTCCCAGAACAGGCCGTGAGGGGGTGCGAACACAATGCTGCAGGACTGCCGTTACCACTCGCTGTTACCTTTGCTATTACAGCGCGTGAGTGACGGGATTGCTTTGCAAGCAATCCGTTTACACAAAATTGGACAGAAGGTAACAGGTAGTTAATACTCATTGGCTGTGAAAGGAAATAAGAGATTGCCTGCATCAGTGGCCACAAAGCCGGTTTGTAGGAGTAGGTGTTTTTAACTGTGTCAGAGACGCTCAAGAGACTGGAATCATGACATAAGAAGCATTTCTTGCTGCTCTTTGTGGGAGGACAACAGCAGCTTTAAAGGACTATGTGATGAGCAACTCTGAAACTGAGTGTTGTGCCCTGTCAAAACAGGAAGGCAGCTCAGACTGCTGTAATCTATTTTTCTGTCTTGCAAAGCCGGTATTCTGTGCCCTCTAGGATTCTGCTTAGGAATTCAAAGGATGTCTTGGTCTTTGACAAATGTTGTACCATAATGCATGGGGAACAGCAGTTGCAGATAAACGTGGCTGAACGTTACGTGATACTCTCGTTGCATAGCCTGTCTTCAGTTGCCATTGGTAATATAGCTCATAGCATCCATGTAAGCTTACAAGGAGAAACAGATAATCTCCAATCCTAATATTTTACTTCTGGCTTCTTTCAGGATGGCTCTCATTCGAGGGGATGTTACTCTTCTATACCGACTTCATGGGAGAAGTAGTGTTTCAAGGGAATCCGAAAGCACCTCACAACTCAGATGAGTATCAGAAGTACAACGCTGGGGTCACCATGGGCTGCTGGGGAATGTGCATCTATGCATTCAGTGCTGCTTTCTATTCAGGTACTTAGTACAGCCATCTTGGCTGCTGCTGTGAGAAAGGTGCTCCCACTCCTTGAGCAGTATTTCTGCAATGAGTAGTCTAACGCTTATGTTGCACGTAGCCTGCCACGTGGCACGAGTTCTGAAGCAGACTGTTCTTTTTCACTGTATTATCTCTGCTAGTTAACTTGGCCTGCACTGACAGCAGATGAGGTCAGCAGTCCAGTGAAAACACATCTCTCTTAGTATACGGTTCCTTTCACAAGTGGCATTTTCTATGTATGTTGAATTCAGAAAGACACACAGCCACAATAGGAACAGTTCTGGTGCAGCAGGCTTGGTGCCAGCATGCCCCTGACAGAGCGCCCGGTGTCGTGCACCACGCTGGCACCTTGTCGTGTGTCATGTGTTGCCTCCCCACCCCCAGACAATTCCCATGTACTCCCTGGGACAGGGGGCACTGCCATGCCCTCCACACAGGTAGGGCAGCAAGGCTGAGTTGCAGCAGTGGCGTTTGGAAGGGGTCCTTGGCTCTCATTTGTAAGCCATCAGTTACTCAAAGGCCTGACGGTGACTGTTGAGATGTGGCTGCCCAACGGCTGGGCTGTGGGGCCTGAGGGTGCATCCCTTGGGTCTGCTGACTGGTCAGCGGCAGGGAGGGCTGCAGTTCACCCCGAACGCCATGCCATTGTCTTGCAGCCCTGCTGGAGAAGCTGGAGGAGCGATTCAGCACACGGACGCTGTACTTTGTGGCGTATTTGGCCTTTGGGTTGGGCACGGGGCTGGCCACGCTCTCCAGAAACATCTACGTGGTGCTGTCGCTGTGTGCTACCTACGGCATCCTTTTCGCCACGCTCTGCACGCTGCCGTACTCTCTGCTCTGCGACTACTACCAGAGCCAGGAGGTGAGCCCTGGGCTGGGGAGGGCAGAGGGGCTCCCCCACCTCCCCTTACGCTGTGTCCCCCACAGTTTGTAGGCTCACAGGCGGAGGGCACACGGCGCGGGATGGGCGTTGACATCTCCCTGCTGAGCTGCCAGTACTTCTTGGCGCAGATCCTCGTGGCCCTGGCCATGGGGCCGCTGACAGCAGCTGTGGGCAGCGCCAGCGGTGCCATGTACTTCGCCAGCCTGGTGTCCTTCCTGGGCTGTCTCTTCTCCTCCCTTTGCGTCACCTACGAGTCACCGCCCAGCGAGGAGCTGCCACCCACTGAGGAGCAGCGCCCGCTCTTGCCTCGTGCACGGAACGAATAACGGAGAAGCCACCACAGCCTCCACTTCCTCATTGCATCGCCTTTGGCCTCCCTGTCACAGAGCGGTGGGCTCTTGCGCCTCCAGGACAGCAGCAGTGGGCATGGCAAATGGCAAGAATGTCTACGCTGGCTTTGTTGAGCTTTCCCCTGCCCACGGGAGGGTGAGGAGCAAGTCAGTGGCAGCTGGCACCGCTCATCCCTCCCCTGAGGTGGCAAAAGCCCATCGGTGCCCCTGGGCCACAGCGACAGGAAGCGGTGATGTCAGCGTGGGGCCATTCCCTCCAGCTGCCCCGTGGTGCCATCACTCCCCTGGGGGATGAATGGCGATGTCCGGCCTGAGGCAGGGGACCTGGAAGTCTGGTGCCTGGGCAGGGTAACAGCGAGCTGCAGGGATGCAGATGCCGCTGCGGCACTGCCACTGCTCCATGGGCAAAAGGTGCCATCTCTCAGCCATGCAGAGCAGCCCAGTCCTCTGTTACTGAGGGCTGCGGTGACTCTCGTGAGACCTTGGGCAGTGACGAGCCCAACCTGCAGGTCACAGCCTCTGCCCGTGGCAGGCCTGGTTCTGGAGGGCGTGTTTCAAAACTGTGGAAAGGCTGAGAGCGACTGGTCTCACTCGGGGGGCACAAGTACTCTCTCAAGTGCCACGGCTGGGCTCCTGGGCACGCAGAGCTCCCACCAGCAGAACTGCTCCAAGGAGCTGCCATGGGGTAAAACCGCAGTGGCCTGGCTCCCTGCCCCTCCTCTGTAGGTTCTGGCTGTGGTCCATGGTGAGGGTTGCCAATATGTGCATATTTCCTCCCACATTAGACTTTCAACTAAGACTACAGGGGCTTGTGATGACTTAGCAGGAAGATGGGCAGTTGTCTGTAACGCAGCTTTGGGGAGAAGTGTCTTTTTGTATCAACTTCCTTGGGTAGAAGCTTACTCTCAAGTTGAAAATTTAAGAAAAATCATTTGTGTGAAAGCCTGCAGCACATCATCCTTGTTTTTCATACGGTTGTACCTTGTGACATTTTAAAATCTGCATGGGGATCAGTGATTAAGTACTTGTCAGCTAGAGCTGCATCTTCCATATCTCATTGAAACTAGTAAAAGGGCTTTGTCATTATTTGTGAGAATTCTTGATTATTCTGATTTTGGAAGGTGGTGAATGTGTGAGATCTTGTAAAAGTTCCAGTTAAGCCCAGGAGTCTTTTAAGTCTTGAGAGCAAAGATGAAAATGGAAATAAAGTTACAACTATTTCTAGGATACCTGTCAGCCTGCCTCTGTAATTGAGTTGGCAGTCAAGGTTTACCAAAGCTGATGGGCATTTTGGTGTTTACTTGTGTTGTGCATTGCATCCCTGTAGAGGTTACTTTTGCTCACCTGGTCTTTAGGTCCAGAAAAAGGGTTTTCTCTGGACGGTTGCTCCTTTTAAATGAGTTGTACTTGAATGTTCACCTGAGTTTATTCTGATGTTTGATCTGCGATGCCAAGATGAAATAACTTGTGTAATCTTTAGCTGTTGTGGCTTACTATACTCCAGTGCTGAAAGCACAATGTGCACTTTGTTGTGAGAGGTTCTTGTAAGACTATTTCGTTTTTATCGCCTGTTCCTGGGTATTTTTTATTATTTTTTTTTACTTCAGGAGCAAGTTTCGTGATACTCAGTATTTACTTAAATGGAGGAGTAGTACTGAAGTTGTAAAGTCAAGCACTCAGAGGTAAAAGACTGTCAGATTGATGAGTCTATTAATCTTTCTTTTCTCTGTTTGGGCTTACGTAGTGTCATATCTGCAGGAATGTATGTGACATGCCATTTCCTTGATTATGGCACAGCTGTCTCCAAGAATGTTCAGGATGAAGCTGGAACAAAATAGCATGAGAACCTGTACATTTGGTGCTTCTGATTTCTGAGAATCTAAAGACTTGACTTTCAATAAGTTTTCTTTTCTTGTTCATCCACTGTGTAACCTTAATTTCTCTTCCTTATCTTACCAGACTTTTAAACTAATTTTTTTTTTTGTCCCACTAGCTAATGCAGTACTAGTTCTTAGAATGTTTTCTCCTCTTAAGTTTTGTAGCCAGCATCATTGCACTAAACAGATCAGGAGCACTTTCTTTTTGTAGGTAGCTGGAATTGCAGATCATTTTGTTGTAAGCGAGGATCTTCAAAAGGATCATAGAATTGATGAAATCAATGTATTTGATGGTAATCTGTGTCTCTGGTTCCATTTGTAAATAATATTATTAAATGCATTTATATAGTTTTAAAACTATTGCTATGCCCCTATGCATTACCTAATAGAGTATATATTACATTTTCTATTTTATGGGATATGGACTTTATTTTCCATATGTATTTATGTAGTGTTTACGTACATAGTACTTTTAAGTCAGCATCAAGGTATGTTAATACGGGGCTTTGAGCAGTACTGGTGGTGTCTGGAAAAAATCCATGCAGTTGGAAGTTGCACCAAATCCGTAGATATAACTTTAAAAAGAGGCATTTCTTACTTACTTATTCTCTTCCTTTGTCATACATTTTATGTTTTACAGAAATTACTGTATGTGGTCACTGTTGAACTGTGAGCTGGGAAGTGATGTTTACCTTTTGGAATCCAAATGCTTCAAATGTTCAGTCTAAATCTGCGAGCTGCTGTTTAGAAGTAAGATGCATGAGTTTAGGCAGAAGAGTGATTTATGCCATGCTGTAGTTTAATCTCTTCAGCGGTGCCTAAAGGTTAATTTTGACTAAGTCCTTATCATTAAAGGTTGCTCGATGGCAGTAATTTGTGGATGTTCATAAACGCGTTTATAGCACATGTACAGAAATAGGGAAAATGGGGAAAGGGATGGAGAAAAGCACCTAATCAGTTGTGTCATGTTTGTAATTAAGCCAGCTGTAGCCATTCCAGTGCGTGTTTGCAGTTCACTCAACCTCTGCTGTATCTCAAAAAAGACAACCTAATGGTTTTGGAACTTCCGCTGTATCTTTGAATGAAGAAAATAAGCCTTCTCAAGAATCAAATCAAATAAACATGCATGACTCTTTATATAAAAAAAGAACTACTACTTTGGGAACTATTTGAAAAGAGTTGTCCAGACAATTTATTTTTTACTAACGAGTAATTAAGCATCTTGTACTCTATAGGACATACACTTTATTAAAAAAAGGATTTGTTTTCAGGTAAAAGGTGGCTTTTTTAATGTACGTTCTTCCTCCCTCAGACTGGAATACAGCCTTAGTGAGAGACTTTTAGATGCCGTTACTGTAACAACACCCAGTGGATTGCATTAAGTACAATAAACATCTTGGGAATTCTAGGACTAGTGGAGCTGAAATGCTCCAGCATCCATTTTATTTATCTAAATTTACATTTTCTTTTCCTCCAGTTGTTAAGGCATAATGAGTCATTTTGCCTAGCTTTTCTGCTGAGAAGTTTTTTGTCGATGTTCGCTAAGGAAATTACTGCAGCAACTTTCCATTGCTGTTCCTCCGCCCCAGGCTGCTGCTTCTGTAGCAGGGTCAGTGGAGGGGAAGGTGCTATTTAAAGTGGGCCTGCCTTTAGGATGGCAAATTTCAGGCTGCAACACCCAAGACAACAGCAAAAGCCATAGGGTAGCAGCACCAGGACTGATTAGAGGTCTTTTACTAGAATCCTTAGTTTCCTTGGTATTGCCGTCCATGTTGTCTCCTAACAGGTTTGAAGGTTCTGGGAAGTCAGTGTTCTACACTGTACAAGGAGTTCTTCATGTTAAAAGCCTCACCAGCACGCTTGCTCACTCTCATGTGTCCTGTGCAGAAATGGGAAATGCGTGGAATAATGTGAATTTTTGTTGTATGCAGCTTGTTGCCTAATGTCCCCACCCACAGCGGTAGCCAAGGAGTTTTACTTTAGATCTGAAAGACAACAGCATAGTTCAATACCAAATAGTGCTAATAGTTAACAGTAAACAAAGGGGAGACTGCTTCGTCAGTTTGCCAAGTGTATGGAAAATGGAAGTATTCCAGGAGCAGGAAGAAAGCAGGCAATGAGTAATATTAATCAGATGAGAATTCAAATGTGAAATATGTACGGAGTAGCAGTCTGCAGACTGACAGTCTGCAATGGGAATGAATGCAGTATTTGCCATGTATGTAAGCTGTATGTAAGCTTTATTGTTTGTTTTTCCTTTTTCTAGGATCCAGTGATAGCTTTCTCAAACAAAGGATAACAAATTTCCATAGCCAGTGGAACGGCCAACAGAGGAATTCACAACGTCAGAGCAGAAATGAAGATTTTGGGTTGTGTGAGTACAGTGCTAACCAACCTTACAAGAGCTACTAAAACAATGAGTTTAACAATATCACTATCAAATGCTACGAAGAATTACTAAGCTAGAGATTCAAGCTTCATCTGCAGCTTTCTTCAAGCCTAGCTTTTGCTGTGCGTCAGCCTAATAATACTCTGCTCTGCTTCTGGCTTATCACACACTTCTTGTATGCAAGTATTTTTTTAAGCCCACACACCTGGGGGAAGAGGGGAAAGTGACAATAGAGCTGAGTAAGTTTAATAGCTTCCTCCTACCAAGAAAGGAAAATTCTTCCTCTTGCCCTAGCTCTAGAGACAGTATTTGGTGCGGTGTCTATGGTAACATACATCCTTGAACCTACATTTGTGTATGATATGTTACTATGTATGGACCCCTTAAGCAACAGGTCACCGTGGCTCCAAAGAAAGGTATCAACTAAAAGGCAGGTTCAGCCCAAAGCCTAAATGGCATTTAGCACTTGTAGCTAACAGCTGCAGGTTTTCTCTAGCAAACTCTGGGAGGCTGCAGCAATATCCTTTTTCTGGCACTGCACATCTTACCATTTGCAAGATACTAGAAGTGCTCATTGTAGTTTGTTCACAGCTTTCACCCACTGACAGCATCATAGCAGCTATCTGAATTATGCTTTATAAGCTTGGTATGTCTCTTTTGAATTAGTATTTTGAAAAAGCTCGGGCTGTCCTGTACTGGTGCACGGTACTCTGCATCACCCTGCTTCTGGGGCAGGCTGGGTTTACTGTGGTCCAGAGGCTGTGCATTGTTGCACAAACTATTCTTCTGGTCCACATGCAACAATTTAGGAACCCTGACAAAGTCATTCCTTTGGTCCCCAAGAAGAAACAGAGCCACCGCTTGCACAGACGATGGAGTTAGGTGAGGAGAAACATGCTTTTCTGTAAGTCCTCTCCAGTCAGTTGCATGTTGTTTCTCAGTGTAGCAGATGCCTTAGCAGGGGACAGGAGACAACAGGCAGGGGAAGCGACACAGAGAGGAGTCACTGTGGAAAGCAGCACCGCCAGACTCTCCTCTTAGTGCTCCCTTCTTTCCCCTGGTGTTATCAATTACTGTGCCTTGCAACAGCAGTGTCTAATGCTCATGGTCACTCCCCCTGTTGCATTACAGAGCACCCCCGTAACCGTTCAGTATTCAAAAGGACGTGAAAGCAACTATTTTACTGCCTCGTGTACGATTGTGGGATCCTTTATTTAATAACGCGGTAGTAATTTTTTCTTCATAGGAAAAGAGCCAGGTCTCCACAAAACTGGCTCAAAAGAAACCTTACAGAGCTACCTTCTTGCGTTTGAAGCAGAAAGCTCCTGAAAGGGAAAGCTGTGTGGTACCTTTAGATTACAATAGGAAGAACTGTGCAGATGCAAACCTTTACCTCTGAAGCAGTAAAATCTAGAGTAAGCTACAGAGGAACTTCTAGAAACCCTGTACCAGAGTACAGTCATCATTTTATGTAAAATGTGACTCCGAATGCATCAAATACATAGAAGGGGAAGGTATAAGAAAAGCAATACCACCTTTCACAGCCTCATCTACTTTGAAGAATAGTTTTTTAATCATCTACTCTTTCATTCATAAGCAGTAATAAAACCACTCATTCTCAGTACTGTGATTTTTTTATAAAAGCAAGCAACACCCTTTCTTAGCGTGTTTTCTGTTCTTCCTCTATGGGGCAGTTATGCTACAAGCCTTGTCGGGATGCAAAACTGAACATGGGTCCTTGCCCGACCTTTGTAGAATCATGTTGTGAGAATTGCGCCAAAGGAAACCCCAAAAAGCAAGAGGTGTCACTTAGGTAGGAGAGAGCTTTCAGTGGGTTTCTTGCTTCTTGGGATAGTGTCAAATACGTAACGAAGTAGTAAGATGTATCTCGCTTCATGCTAACCCCACTCCCTCTTTACGAGAGACTCTTTCCCTTCTGCTTGTAAATTAACAGAACAGCCCAGAACTCCTGTGGAGAAACAAAACAGAAACACTGTCTAGACAAACAGATGCAGTCTCCTTTGCATTTGTCTGCCAGGCATCTTCTGGACCATAGGACTGTCCCGGTACAGTAAATTGGAGCCAGGAGACCGAACGCTTTGTGGGTGCAGCAGGCCCATGGAAGCTGGCAGTAGTCATGCCATTGCTGCAGAAAGCAATGCGCTAGAGCTAATAATGTGCCTTTAGGAATGGCTGTAAATGCCTCCTGGCGTGGTTCTGTACGTATATTATAGTAGGAAAACCCCGTTTCGATTTGCTGCACCAAATTCAGCAGCGATAGTAAACTTTTCAGAGCGGAGTCAGGAGAGAGCAGGGACTGGACAGCGTAGGGTGTGCAAATGACACTTTATTACCGCCAGATGTGCCGACGAGGGAGGGCAGGGTGCAGCCTCGGGCCGCTTCTCGCCGGGGGCCGTTCGCCAGCCCCTCGGCCGGGGCGTCTCTCAGCGCGCGTCGCCGGGCCCGGCCGAACCGTCCGCAGGAGCCAAGGCGGCCTCTTGCGCCCGCCGCCGCCGCAGCCTCTCGGCGCCGGTCACCGTCATGGGGTGGAGCGGCAGGAACCCCGCCAGACCTGCAGGAAGAGGCGGTGAGCCGCGGCGAGAACCCGCGCCCCCGAACCGCCCCGGCCCTGCCCTGCCCCGCGCCTACCCAGGAGCTTCTCCGCGGGGCGGGACAGCTGCGCGCCGCAGCCCAGCCAGTAGCGCAGCCGCTCCAGGTTGAGCCCCGCCACCCGCTCGCCGTAGGCGTTGGGCAGCGGGTCGAGGCAGCCCAGCTGCTCCAGGTACTTTCCGTCGCGGGCGCGCCGGCTGTGCGCCGCCACGATGCGGAAGAAGGGCCGGTTGGTGCAGCCTCCCAGGGCGAAGCGGATCACGACGTGCCCGCCGCGGTAGCCCTTCATGAGGTGGCTGCCTGCGGAGAGAGCGCGGGGCGGTCAGGGGCTAGGCCGGGCCGGACCCCGGGGGCCGCGTCCGCGGGCACTCACCGAGCTGCACCATGGCGGCGGCCAGGCCCTCGCTGCGGCGCGGCGCGATGACGAGCGGTGGGCGGAGCCGGGCCGGCCCTCAGGGCGCCGTTCCGCCGGTTGACTCTCTGCGGGCGCGCCGGGCGGGCGCCCGCCGGCCTTGCCGCTGGCCGGCGGAAGCGGTACGTTTTTGGACGTCTTTCTCCATCTCTCTCTGTCCCGATTCTTTAATTCCTCCCGCTCTGCTATCGCTTTTTTTCTTCTTTCTCCATCGCTGGCTGGCTGGTTCCCAGACCCTGTTTTTTATTTTTTTTTCCCTTTCTGCCCTCCAGCCCGTCACTTTTTCCCCTTTCTCCATCTTCCTCTGTATGGCGCTCGGTCCCTACTTTTTAAAATTTTCCACTCTGCTATCGTGGTTTTTCCAGTCTCAATCTCTGTCTGGCCCGCAATCACTATTTTTGGGGGTCTCCATCACTGCCCTTTAACCCATCGCTATTACTTTCTTTTACCATCTCGCCCTGTCTGACTCCCTGCTGCTATTTTTCGTTTCCTCCCTATCTGTCTTATAGCCCACTGCCATTCTTTAGTTTTCCATCTCTGTCTGATTTCCTATCTCTATTTATTAATTCCTCCCTCTCCGCCCTGTACTTTGTCTCTTTTTTGTCTTTCTCTCCCTGCCCCTATCTGTTCTTATTCCCTGTCTGTCATACCGCCTTCCCAGGTTTTTTCTGCATCCTCCATCCTGCTCCCTTCTTTGTTGGTCTCTGTCCTGCTACCTCTCCATCTTCCTGCTGCCTCTTTTTCTCTCGCCCTGCTGCTTCTTTCTCCATCTCTGTCAGGATTCCTGTCCCTCTCTTTCTGTCACTCTCCCATTCCCTTCCTTATCCTTTCTTGTTTCAGTCTCCTGACCAGCCAGCTGCCTCTTTTCTTCTCCCCGCCTCTCAGTGCTGTGCACACAGCTCCTAATTTTGGGCGGCCTCCACCTCTGCCCAGCCACCCATCACTCCAGCTGTCTGTTCCCTGGTGAACCGGCAAGCCCAGCTCTGGGAATGACTGTCGAGGTGTCCCAGGGGCAGAGGGAGTATCGAGGGCCCCGAGTCCTGGAGCAGACTCACTTCTAGGACTCACTATGCTTGTGAGTTAGTAAACACTCCTTTGCCCTCCCGGCTGCGTTTGCACTGCCTTTGCACTTTTTCAGCCCCTGCACGCCCTCTTAGTGTCCAGCATTTTTTTTTTGTACCACTTAGAATAGTTATTAAGTAAATAGTCATTCAAACTAGTTAATATTTATACTACATACAGCTGTGATGTTTAAATGTAATGCTAAAGATATGACGGTGATTGATTGAGGCCCTGATCAAAAGCCCAAACCGTTGCAAGCAGATGGAGCTTGTAGGGAGAAGAAGCTGAAATGGACTGGAGCTTCAGTGCAGAGCTGGGGCTCGGATTAGCCAGAGGTGTGGCAAACAGGAGCTGGAGCGAGACTGCCTGGAGCGTACATTAGCCAGAGGCAAGACTGCCAGCAGCGGTAATGAGCAGGAGCTGCAATTAGCTGGAGCGTCTGTTGGCTGGAGCATCCATCATCCATCTGGGCCACGGTCCCCACAGGGCTGAAGAGTGGCCGGGCATAGACAGGGCTGTCCCTGAGGTTAGCTGGGGGACTCCTGGCTGGTCCTGTTGGCTGGGTGTGACAAATAGGGTCATTTTTTGCCTCTTCTTTTCCTAGGGCCACCTTCTGCAGGGCAGAAAGGAAGTCCTGAAGGCTGATTATGCTTGCTGCTCAGGTAACTGGACGCGTGGGGCTGGGGGAGCGGGGAGAAATGTTTGCGAGTTCAGGGACACTACAGATGCTCCATGTCCAACCCACAAAAAAGGCAAATTTGCTGCTAGTGTAGAAAAGCTGATGAGGAATTGCAGTTAACAGAGTGTGCCTCCTGCTGGAATCGGGCCCTTGGTAATTAGGAATGTCTTCCTTTGTGGTAAGAGAACAAACTTTTATCTAGGATAAATTAAGAGCTGCCTGTTACCTTCTTTAGGGTCAAGTGTTTCTCTTCTGTTTGTTCATACTAGTTTTATGGGCAACTTGGAAACAGCCTTTTGGTTTTGATGCATAACTGAATTTTTATTAGCATGTGGTGTCGGTGTAGTTGATTTTTGAGCATCTAGATGCCGGTAGAAATGGCATGTTTGAATGAATGAAACATGATGGAAATGGATGTGTTGCTTGATTTTTGTTCTTTTATTTATTTATTTATTTATTTATTTAATAGCATGTTCATGGCATGTTTTTCTGTTGCTCAGTCCACATTGTTCCCTGGAGCCTTTAGTCTAGGACTATTTCTTGACACATATTCCATATGTGCAAGTGGCCTCGGGATATAGATCATCTGCACTTCGTGCTCTGACAAGGCAACGTGCAGAGACAGGGATGAGCTTCTGAAGACAAAAAAGAGGCAAGCTGCTGGGTTTGTTGTCTCTTTGTTTTGAGGGGGTGTGTGGTTTCAAAAACAGGGTTCGATGTTAACTGCAGGTGGCAGCCCGCAGGGCTCTTTTGCTGCCTGATCTCTCCTCTCCTTTTTGACTCTTTCATGGCTGTAACTTTCATTCCGATCGTTTAAGCAGAGTAGTTAAGTGACTTGCCTGTGGAAACGTGCTGGTAATAGCAAGAAGGTAAATGCTTGAATCAGTAGTGAATAACTTGCCTACAAGTAGAATTTGTGAACAACAAAAATAGCAGGAAGCAAATCGCAGGTTCCCAAAAAATTGTGTGTGTCAAACACACCAAAGTTTAATTGCCAAATGTTGTTTGGCAGTATGTTCCAGTGACTATTTTTGGTAAAAATACATTTTCGGGAAATTCAGGGTTGTGTGTGTCACAACCTGTCCCTCTGTCTATGTGTCCTGCTCCGTAAATGTCTGGCGGCAGTTCCCTGCTCTCGGTATAGCCGCAGTAGGGCTGTGATATTTAGACCTGACAGACGGGTTTAGGAGTGGAAGGAGAATGCCCGTTTTCTGTAAGGGCCATGAACACTGATCCTTTTCTCCTTCTACTGCTTTCCTGTGCACCAGATGAAGTTGTTTTATTTTTCTCCCTTGTTCCCAGTCTAACTATCTCTGAAGCTGCTGCTGTGGGTTTGCAATTTGTGTCACTAAGGTTTTTGTGGGGTTCTCGTCGTGGA
>JAOXJM010000007.1:12705791-12718755 GCA_026413425.1 Tringa solitaria | reverse complement strand
ATGGGTAAGACTTGTTCACCCCCACAAAAACAACAGTGACCCTTTTTCTACTTTCTTCTCTATATTCAGGTCCCATCTGCTAGATTGCTTTTACACTGCACGCTAAGAAGTTTAATAAAACTACTGGAGAAGTCTAGGGAAGTCAAATTTGAGAGATATAAGTTAATAACTTTTAGTGGGCCAAACAATACAGTGCAGGGAGTGGGAGGGAAGAAGCAAGCTTTCAGGCACAAAGGGCCTCCCTTGCACCAAGCTCATTCACGTGTCACTCATTTAAGGTCTATGAATACAGGGCTACCAGATCAATATGAAAAACAAAAGTGGTATTTGAGAAAGTAAATCTTGCCTATGCTGTGTCTGGGCATTCTGCGATGAAGTATTGTTGATAAGTAAGTATTATGTTCTCCTGTTTACTACTAAGGACAAAGTACTAAAATACAAACTGACAAAGCTATCTAAATCTTCCTGTCCTGCAGACATTCACCTTAGTCATGTCATTACAAGATAAATTTTATCAGCCTAGTTACATAAGCCAACTCCTTTTTTAAGTGATTGGCACCTGACAGTATGCCAGGGAGCTGCCTAATGTCATTACAAGGCCACTTTGGTTACCTCTGAATGGTCAGGGCGAGCACGGGAGGTTTCTGAGGAATTTCTTTGCATTTCTGGCAAAACTGAAGGAGGAACCAGGGAACTACAAGCTGGTCAGCCTATGATGGAACAATCTTCTGAGAAGCCATCTCCAGACACACTACAGATAAGCAGGTGACTGGAAGCAGTCAGCATGTACTTGCAGAGGAGAAATCATGCCTGACAAACATGATGGCTTTCTACAATGAGATGACCAGCTTGGTGAAAGATGGGGAAAGCAGTGAATGTTGTTTACTTTGTCTTTAGCAAGGCTTTCAGCACTGTCTCCCATAACATCCTCATTGACAAGCTGAAGAAGTACAGACTAGACAACTAGACAGTGAGATGGATCCTGGGTTGCAATCAGCAGCACGAAGTCCAGCTGTGCTATAGCCTAGGGGCAGATACTAGGGCCAATACTATTTAACATCATTAATGACCTCAAGGCTGGGACAGAGTGCACCCTCAGCAAGTACACAGATGATGTAAAACTGGGAATAGTAGTTTAATGCACCACACAGTTGTGCTGATTTTCAGAGGGACCTGGACAGGCTGGAGAATAGGGCAGAGAGGAATCTTACTAAATTCAACAGAAGGAAGTTGTTGTATTCCTCCCATTAACCTGGGGAGGAATAACTCCAGGCACCAGTACAGACTGGGGGCTGACCAGATAGCAAAAAACCTTTTAGAACAGGACCTGGAAGTCTCAGTAGACAACTTGCATGTGAGCCTGCAGTGCACACTTGCAGCAAAGAAGGTCAACAGCATCCTGGGCTGCATTAGGAAAATTGTCACCACTGGAACAGGTTACCCAGAGAAATTGTGGAGTCTACATGCTTGGAGATACTAAAAAAACAACTGGACTTAGATCCTGAGCAACCCGCTATAACTGATCCTGCTTTGAGGAGGGGTATTGTTCTACACAATCTTCAGAGGTCACTTCAAATCTTTCAGCTGTTCTGTGACTAAATGATTTAGTTACTACAACTTAAAGTAATTGCTCTGGTAACAAATGCCAGAAAATGCACATATTGCTGGTATAGCTCTATAAGCAGTAGAGAATTATCATAAAAAATGGCAATTCTAACTAAAAACTGCCATACTACCACAAAAGTCTACTGCTAAGCTGTTCTTCTGCAACCTGGAGACACAAAGAATGCTGCAGGAATGTAGCAGAGACAGACTGGGTTCAAGGAAAAGAGAAATAAGAAAAGAAAAGGAATATTAGGCCAGTTCCATGAAGACAAAAAAAGTCCCATCACAGACATATCTGTTTCTGTAGTCATTTGTACTGGACTACCCAAAAGAGACTTCTAAACTCTGCCTTATATAAGGCATGATAGCAAAATTTTCTGGGGCACTGAAGCCAGAAGGATATGTTTACTGCAACCCAATACTATAGACCTGAAGTGGCTTTTTCTCTTCCTTTTTCTTCTTTCTTTTTTTAAGGTTAATTCAGGAAAACTCAAATCAAGCAGGCAGGACCCCTGCTTAGGTCCTGTGCAATCTGAATTTCAACAGCTGAAAGAAGATGAGCTCAAAAAGCAACTTACCTTGTCTGGACTGTATATCTGATTTCCATCTTCTGCCCCTGCATTAAGATCTGGGGCAGAATGCAGGAGGTATTGTGTTATCTGTACCCCTTCCTCTACAGGAATTGAGGCAGCTATATGGAGAGGAGTTAACCCTCCTAGCTGGAGCAACAAACATGGTGGTAGGACTCCTGTTTATCACAAGCAACATTTCAATAGCCCTTAATAAAGAATAAGCCAAGCTCACCGTTCCCACATATGGTGTCTCGCAAACAGCCACCATAAAGCTAAAGCCTAGAGTTATAGGACTGTAGAACACTAAAGGTCACAGATGCTAAGCCTACTAAATATCACAACAGCCATTCCTCACTTGAGGAGCAGCTTCACAAGTATTCCCCAGCCACTCACAAACTTGGCAACCAGGAAATGTAATGAGAACAAAAAATAGTTGGAGAGTAAGAAGCTTTGAGTTCTTCCCATTAAAAAAAGTATCTTTGAATGGGATAATCGCTTTAAACAGCTTTCTGGCCATTCTAAAGGTGATTCTGACATGCAGGATATTTTACACTAGGGCACTGAATCTTCAGTACACATCTACAATCCCACATTATGAATTATAAACCAGTAAAACCTTGGATGGAAGCCGCACATCAGTCCTGGCTCCCCTTTCTAAGAGGAGTTTCACTGCTTCTGCATCTGCAGCTTTAACAGCAAAAAACAGAAGGTGTGGTGGGACCCAGGATGCATTGGTATCTGCACCTCGACGAAGCAGCAGTTGGATTGTTTCCCATCTCTTCTGTCATCTAGAATTGACATAGGAAATACCAGAATAACATATTAGCACCTTCCACAAAACCAGTAAAAGCTGGTGGAGTAAAATGACTCCCAGGTAATAGACATGAAAACTGTCACTTATCAGAGGGAAGACATGGCAGTCTTTGGGGCCACATCACAACTGCCCTACACCACCCAGGCAACAACAGTATGACCTGAAGAGAGGGCAGTGCTCTAAACTAAAGGAGTGGCATGCAAAAGCAGTCCCTGTGGTCATGAAAAGCCCTTCTGTGGGAACAGACAGGCAAAGCTAGGGAAGGTTCTCTGCATCTCCACCAGTCACTCCTGTGTGACTTGTAAACAACCATACTTAGACTTGTTTAATGAAAGAAACAGACTACTCCTTCCTGCCATCGAAGACTCCTTGGAAGGTTCCTTCCTCAATCATACCTCATTCATCCATGAAAACGAAGGTACAGTGTTTTGCTTAAACAAAAGCTGGAACTAGACTAGGACAATATATTTCAGGTGCCATCTATATTTCCATGGAGCCAAACTATCCACGCACACACACCCCCAAAAAAATTTGACACTACCAAAGCAAAAAATAAGGGCAAACAGCACTTGGAAATCACCCAAAAACTCCATCACAAAGTGCTCTCAGGAGAGACTCATCTTTTCAGGCATGGTATTAACTCAACTTTACCCACAAACCCTACATACAATGGATCTTTATATTCCAATGAACAACATGCAATATGCACAATATTTCAGACAACAAGAATCATGGGAGGTGAGAGGATGTGCCACAAAAGTAAAATGTAAGGGGATGAAGGCCAGAAGGCTAACCAGGAATTTTCAATTTGCGAGCTTTAAGATACCAAATTTACCTACACCACCATAAAACCCAATACAAAAATGTTATCATCTTTGGTGACTGCAAAGCAAAAAGCAAAATGTGGCCCTTTCAAAGATCCACAAAGGGCTGACACTGCTGAATAGACACTTGCAGAAAACAACTAGCAAGTTCATACGTAGACAAGATTTCAAGAAACGAAATTAATATATTCTCCTTCCTCACATCTACACTACACTACAAGTGTCTGTTGCATATTCAGCAGCTTTTCACACTCCACTAACACAAAATCTTCTCTTGTTCAAGCATAACATCCTTTGCTGGAACTACACTTTTCAATGGCAATCTTTGCCCACTGCTGACACAAGTTACATTATAGTGTATAAACAATGAGTGGCTTCTATTGGCAAACAAAATTTACCCAGTTGAATAAACAAAAAATATCTTTCCCTGCAATGGATGTATACTTCTGTGAAATATGTGGAATACTGTTACCTTCTTTATACAAAAGGGTTTATGAGAGTTGGTTTCCCCTTTATAGTGCGTGAGACTTACTCTGAGATAATGTCTTCAGCCACATCGACTGTTTCTGAGGACTCTGGTTGTTCATTCCACTTAAAGATTTAAAAAAAAATGAAAGAGGTTAAAACAAGGCACTTACAGATTTTTCAACCTGCACACTTATTTCCAACAAGTTTCCTCAAGGCACAGGCCACTACCTGTCTAGCCTCATGTGAAAGTCTCAGCAGTACCCTTCCATTTCTAGACTCCACTGAAACATTTCAAAGACCACACAGTTCCTGCCCAAACCCCTTTTTTATCTGTTCTCTTATCCTGGCTGGTGATTCCTGACACCTTACTGTCATTTTCTTTCCTATTCCCAGGTTTGCACTCTTACAAAATGTATAGCATGCTCCTAAATAGGAAGTCCAGAATAGGCATTTCTCTTCCAGGGATAGGACTCTTCCTTTGTGAGCACTCCTCAAGGATCAGCACACTTCTGACTCTACAATTGCTTTCTACTAGCCATTTCCACGATGCCAGCGGGATTACATAGTGCCAGGCGAATCACCTACATCCTACTGTTCTACTTATGCTCTTGTAATCCCCATTAACTGCCCCACTGCATCTGCATTGTGTTAAACGCCTACCCAAAACAGCTTCACATCTCTGCCATTGATACAGCATCTTATTTCAATTGCAGAGTAAGCCTGTAGCTGCACTGGAGTTTAGTCCTTCCAGATAGGAGTTAACAGTGAGTGTAGAGATTATTCTACATCCTCAGAGAGCAAAATGCATGAAAGTTCTGACTTTTCCCTAGGATTATACACAGTAAATTTAAAAAACAGGCTTACAGCTTGAGGAAATAATACATTATGATTCGGTCATTTTAGATTAGAAGTAAACAAGCCTTGTAACTGTGCAAGCTCCTCTCAGCAATATTGCCCTTAAAAGATTCTTCTGGATAAAAGAGAATAAAGCACATGGAGAGAGCAGATAATCCTTCATCACTACACTTATTCACATCAGCTCCACTATCAAGAAGAAGATTGACAACATCATTGTGAGAATGAACCTGTAGAAGGGAAACAACCATACTTGCACATATATGTACACACTTCTAGCTTTTGACATGGAAAGAAATGACAACAGAGTTTTAAAGTAGTGATACTCTACACAGCATAGCTAATTCAATTATTTTTTTCCCACAAAATAGAAACACAATACTGTGGGAAAGTAACAGAAGATTGGCGAGGAGGATTGTAAATACACTCAAGTGACTTGCACCTGGAGTGTTGGAAAACACATCTATCATGCTAATTGCTGTTTGGTCTTGAGTCTGTAAGCAGAACATCCCCACCGAGATAACATACGCCTGTGATGGGCCCAGGGACACCTTATCTTGCCGCTTGAGCTTTCTGCCCTGTTGCTAGAGAAGATCAAAGCTCAAGGGGGAGGACTATGCCTGCTGGAACTCTTGAAATAGCTAAGTCGGGAGGTAGGCCCCTTTTTTTTGTTCCTGCTCCTGCACATTTTGGCTGCTAAGGACTCTGGCAAACAAGGACTCTTGCTAGTTTTGCAGTTCCTGCGTTCCCTGCTTGCGTGCCTCCACCCAGGTGCTGCTCCAGAAACTCTCCGAGTTGTGAGGCATTGAGATTAAACTTGTTCTGTTCCTTTATTTGTGGTCTCCTGGTTGTTCCTGCAGCCTGCCTGCATCAACTCACACAAATACTGAACCACATCTTACAAGGTTCGAACATGTGTTCTTCACCTATTTTTTAACTATGTGATTTCATAGGAATTCAGTGAGGATTCATGCACAGAAAGAGACTAAAAGTGACTGAGATGGCTATAGGAGAAATACAGTGCTCTAAATTATTATCTAAATATTGCTAGCCATTTACAACGAATGCCAACTATTGAGGTAGCTGAAAAGTGCATGGAGAAAAAGGCCGGGGGCAGGGTTTCACCTCCCTTCCTATAGAAATTGAAGTTGTGCATGCATGGTTTCTAGTCACCACTGCTTTTCAGCAAAAACAAAACAATTGTGTCTGAATCTGTTTTCAACTAGGGGAAAAAATAATAAGGGCACAGTCACATCCAAGAACACAGATCTAGTCCACCACATAATCATAACCTGAAATTAAACCTGACATTTAAAATCATCTCTAATATTTACTGAAGGGCTACTTTTGGGTTATTTATTTACTGTGAGGTTTGGCATGATACCAGTCATTACAGACACTACTCATGCCACACCACTTTTCTGGTTTTCCTGTTTACTGAACATTCATTTCATACTGTGTAATGACACAAGAGAAAAATTTGATCCAGCCTACTATACCAGGAATTTTCTCATCATGTGGTAAAGAGTTACGCCTAGAGCCTTACAGCAGCAGCACCAAGCGCTGTGTATCCATGTTTGTCAGCTATGTCTGGATGAGCAAGCCCATTCCTCAGAATGGCACAGACCCCATCATAGTGTCCTCTTGCTGCCTTCTGGATTAGCTGCTCTGAGGCAAGTTCCCTGGGGCCCGGAGGCCCGTAAGTACTGCGGGATCCACTGAGAATGAGGTTGACATCTGAAGTGAAGTCCCCTTGACAGCACCTAGAAAATGAGAAAAAAAAAGTACAGTACATTTAAACAGCTATGTACTCTTAGACCACTGTGGCAATTAAAGAAAAAGCACACCAAGAAGAAAATAAGACCAGCTATCATTTTAAGAACTATTTCAGATAGTGTAAGCTTGCTTACATTAATGGCAGAAAGGCAAACCAGTGTACAGGTTGCTGGCAGAAGTATATAGATTTTTGCTACAGAGGCGTTAAAAAATATCCAGCCATGAAACATCCACTAAAAAAAGAAAACAAAATCTAACTACCATGTTCTTCTGTGAATGAATTTATCATGCACACTCATGACATCTATTTAGGATTTAATTTCCATCATCTGCTTCAACTATGACTATAAAATATGTTTGGGTAGCTTGTTTTCCTATCAAAAAAATAAACAAGGAAATTCTTTGCTGGTCCAAAGAGCATCTCCATGTACAAATAGCGAGCTACGTAAAAACTGACATGCAGTTGGCAGTTCTACTAGCTGTAGATTTGCTGCAGCATGTTTTGTATAGCCTTGATGGAGAACAAGAGTCACAACAAACACAAAAAGGTATCATTGGCCAGAGTTTCAGTGCTTCCAAAAATCTGTCACTATGCTTCTCCACACACTCTTGGAACAGGTCTCTACAGCCCTTGCCTCCAAATTTCTTTCAAAACTAGACTTCCAGAAACTCTCACATGCTAATGAGTAATTAGACTATTTTTATAGGTCTAACCAGGATAAAACTAGTGTTTAACTAAAAGGAATAAAATTTGTGAATTGAAAGATATGTTGGTTTTTTCTTTTTCTGCCAACCCTCATTGGCAACTTGTAATCTCAAGGCCATAAAAAACAATCTGGAGTGCAGCTTTTATCCTGCAACATAACTGTGAAAATAATGAACGCTCATGGATAATAATTTTCAAAAATCCATACTTAATAAACAAATTATCAGCAGTTACCTGTGCTTATAAACATGCGTCTGCATTCTAACAAGTAGAGGGGTTACATTTGCAACAGGCCAAGGGTCTTCCTCAGGCAGCTTTGGGGTGTTCTGAAAATACCAAGCATCACACTCTTCCAGGAAGGAGCGTGTCAAAGTAAGATGATCTGTGTTATGAGAATATGCAAAGACTCCTTCAGGAAAAATGTCCTTATCATCAAAAGGAAGATGTTTATAGCTACGGAGAAATGGGTCTTCCTCAACTGAAATACACTTCTTTTGAGAGTTGTCATCAATGTATCTGTAGTGTGCTGGATAATCCAAGAGAGAAAAATAACCAGGTATTTCAGTACATAGTTTAATTAGATGATTCCTGAGCCACAAACCAACGTCCTGACAGCCATCTGGATAGCTCTCAATTCCTGGTCCAAATCGCTTATCAGATTTGTACAGCCCCTCAATAAACTCATTAGTATCAGTCAGAGACCAAGCAAGTTGTACAATTACAGTCAGGTTTCTATTTAAACTAACCAGGCTGGTTCTGGCCTTACTGGTCCACTTCTTATCAACAGAGCAATAACTGCTGAAGGCAATCTGAACAGCAAAGCCTTCACTTTGTGTTTGCTATTAAATGGACGAATCAACTTGGTCCATTTAATAGCAAACACAACTCTTCCAGCATAGGAACAGTGGAAGGCCCTAAATTTAACTACCGTGGGATGTAATGTTTGGATGAAAATTCCTGATGGTCTTAGAGCCTAAGCAAGATTTTCTTTTTAATTTTATTTTGTGACCAATTTTAGATTTATTAGCCAGGCTGCTGCCTTTCAGGCCAGGACAGATTTTTGGTTAGCTTTTCCTACCTAATCAAAACAAACACATCTGACACACAGCCGCACAGGCACACAATCTGGAAATCACAGTTATTTCCTTTCTTACAATGGAAACTAAATTTAGGATATCTATAGCCTTGCAAGCACCACAAGACATGCCAACAGATGAGTCTCAGTAGCAAATAAAGCACTATGGGAGTTTTAGTCTTCCTATAAGGGCATCGCAGTTTGGCCGTGACACTATGGTAGGTAAGGCATGAGCATTACCAAATTTGCACAGACTTGTGCATATCTGGATCACCCATATGGTTCAAAAGAGGTTCACACTAAGTTATCACAACCTCAAAACAGCTATTTGTAGCAAAAATTAGCAACTTTACATTGAGATGTTTAGCTACCAAGATAAAGGAGCAGGAGGAAAGCGCTACCACTGGCAAGAATAAAATCCTGAGTATGGCTATGATCTGAAGCTTTTCTATTTCCCCCTGAGCTTTAGATTATACATCATATACTCAAAGTTCTCCTAAATCTGTAATTAGTGCCACGTGATCAACATGCAGCAACAATGCTATGTTCTTGTTGATCACCTTCTCAATGCAAAGACTGTTATGTTGGTTTAGGCTATTTGACGAGTTGCAGAGCTCTCTAGGGATCAGTAGGAATGGGTAGGTGGTGTTTGCCTATGCTTGGGACTTTTCAGATATACTTTCTAAGAAAACAAAGCAGCTCTTACAAAACAAGATTTCCAGCTTCTACTAGCAACCTCAGGTCTGAAAATGATGCAAAACAGATGACCACCTACCTGGACACTTGATGTTTCTGTCTATCTTAGTTTCTTAAAATGCAGTATTTTTCAGTTTCATATTGCTGGCATCCTAATATGCCTTTTGAGAATACTAACTAACAAGATTTTCATCAAAGAAGGAGAATAAATACTGAAATCTTATATGTTAGATACTATAATAGGAAAATTTTCCAGGTATCAGTTTTTTAGTTCTGGACAGATGGTATCCCATCACAGGGCTAGAAGGAGGATCTGGGTATCTACAGGCCCATCAGTCTGACTTTGGTGCCAGGGAAGATTATGGAGCAAATCACCTTGAGTGCCATCACATGGCACATACAGGACAACCAGGTGATCAGGCCACATCACCATGGGTTTATGAAAGGCAGGTCCTACTTGACAAACCTGATCTCCTTCTATGACAAGGAGACCTGCTTAATGAAGGAAAGGTTGTCTACTTCAACTTTAGTAAAACCTTTGACACCATTTCCCACAGCATTCTCCGGGAGTTACTCATGGCTTGGCTGGGCATACACTTCACAGGGTAAAAAACTTGCTGGAGGCCGGGCCCAAAGAGTGGTGGTAAATGGAATTAAATCCAGTTGGTGGCCGGTCACAGTGGTATCCCCTAGGGCTCAGTATTGGGGCTGGTTCACTTTAATATCTTTATCAACAATCGTGAGGAGGGGACTAAGTGCACCCTCAGTAAGTTTGTAGATGACACCAAGTTAGGTGGGAGTATCGACCTGCGTGAGAGCAAAAAGGCTGTACAGAGGGATCTGGACAGGCTGGATCAATGGACTGAGGCCAGTGGGATGAGGTTCAACAAGGCCAAGTGCCGGGTCCTGCACTTGGGTCATAACAACCCCCTGCAGCGCTACAGGCTTGGGGAAGAGTGGCTGGAGCTGCCCGGCTGTTGGTTGACTGTCAGCTGAACATAAGCCAGCAGTGTGCCCAGACGGCCAAGAAGGCCAACAGCATCCTGGCCTGTATCGGGAATAGTGTGGGCAGTAGGACTGGGGCAGTGACCATCCCCCACTGGTGAGGACTCACATTGAATAATGTGTGCAGTTTTGGGCTCCACACAAGCAAAACACTGAGTTGCTGAAGCATATCCAAAGAAGAGCAATGAAGCTGGTGAGGATTCTGAAGCACAAATCTTATGAGCAATGTCTAAGGGAACTGAAGATTGTTTTGTTTGGAGAAAAGGAGGTTGAGGGGAGGAGGCTTATTGCTCGCTACAATGACCCGAAAGGAAGCTGTAGTGAGGTGGGGGTCAGTCTCTTCTCCCAACTAACAAGTGATAGGATGAGAGGAAATGGCCTCAAGTTGCACCAGGGGAGGTTTAGATTGGACACTAGGAAAAATTTCTTCACTGAAAGGGTTGTTGAGCACTGGAACAGGCTGCCCAGGGAAGTGGTTGAGTCACCATCCCTGGAAGTATTTAAAAAACACATAGACATGGTGCTGAGGGACATGGTTTAGTGGTGGATTTGGCAGCATTACATTTACAGTTGGACTCAATGTTATCTTAAGGGTCTTTTCCAACCTAAATGACTTCATGATTATATGATCACCTCCTTCAGTATTTCTCCATGCAAAAGTTGAGTAAAGCAGAAGCTAAGCTGTTGAAAAGAGTGCCCTAACTCACTGAGATCAAGGCATGATGAATTTCCTCTAAAGAACCAGAACACTAAGGGAGCTGCTTGAAAAAACCCCACACTCAAAATTTCATGTTCTTATGCTGACTTTGAAAGGCAAGGAAATTGCAGTATTAGAACAGCATTTTTCCAGTTACCTGAAATTTTCTGCCATCCTTCCATTCCAGGGTCCCATAGCCTTCTACATGGCCAAGATAAAGAGCTCCTGTGAATTTGGAACCATCAGGCCAGTGGCAAATCCCCTTCCCATGGTATTGGTCCATGTACAACTCTCCAACATATTTCTGTAATCCACAAAAGAGAACAAAACAAGAATGATACGGCTGACAGGACAGAAACAAGCGAAATCGCCTCCTTCCTGCAACAGAACAGGACTACCAAGGTGCAGGAAACTGCCACATGAAGAGGATGAATCTGTTACACACTTAAAGACTGGGCACAGTCTCAACTTCCTTTTAGTCATGGGCTTCAAAACCCAGACAGGATTTTACCAATTTCTGTAGAAGCTCTTCCACCACTTAGCAATCAGTAGTTCACACTACGTCAGTAGATTATCTCAGCGTTCATATCCCTGGATCCATTGTCAAATGATGCAGGCTATACCAACACCTCTTCAATCATTCAACAGCTTTCATAAAAACCTGTATGCCAATACACACTTAGCATTCTGCATTCAAAACAGAAGGAAAATCAGCAGAGCCAGACTCCTCGATTGTCAGATGCGGGTGAAGTGAGTGGATTATTCCATTTGCTTAGAAGACAAATACTACTGGTCCTCTAAAACTGCCACCTTACCCTTCAGTAGAAAGCAGTCAAAATTTCACATCATAGGTAAGCATAGCGTTAGACTGCATGGAAGTGGCAGACACTAAGTCAAAAGGTTGTCCATAACCCCCTCTCTTCAGTGAAGAAAACCTTATCAAATCAAATTTCAGTCAGGAACAGTCAGATGAGCAGGCTGAAATTTGGTCAGCTGGCATTGATTCCAGTCACAAACACTTTAAGGTGTTCACTATTTTGAACCAAAATCAGACATTTGGAAAATATTTTATATGAATTAATCAAAATTTGATAACTCCTTTTGTGCCAGAAAACACCAGGACTCTGTATTACCCCAACTAAATGAAAATCTCAGTCCTTGCTCCTTCTGGTGCATTAAAAATAATAATAAAATTTGTAGCCTTGCTACAGTCCTGGTATTTTCTGGCATTAAGGAGTGACTACCCTAAACTTAAAAAGCAAAAAACCCAAAAGCATTACGGTGGTAATAGCAACAGCATCCACAGCAATCGTTTACTGAGGACAGACTGAAGTTACTCAAGAGGGAGAGCAGCGGGTATTTCTGAAAACTGGCGCCTCGGCTTGCGTTTGAGTGGCGGGTGTCACCCACCCGGGCACGGAGCGAAAGAGACGCCCCGGGAGCCGCTTCCCCGCCGCCCGGCGGCGGGGAAAGCACTTGCCCGTCCCAGACACAAGCTGAGCCCAAGGGGCTGGGCACGGAGCAGGGAAGAGGGGGACGCAGCCGCGGGCATCGCGCATTCAGGGCCCCCGCCCGCACACGGAGCCCGTTTCGTGACCGCGCTGCGCCCCGGGAACCCCCACCCTCCCCCGGCGAGCGGAGCTCCCCAGCGCGGCGCGGGCACCAGCCGCGGGAGGCACAGACCCTGCCGCCGGCTCCCTGCGCCCACCGCGGCTGGAGGCCCTGCCGGTCCCACGGGAAGATCGCATTCGGACGGGAGAGAGGAGGCGCCTCCGCCGGCCCCTCTCCCCCCGCGCTCAGGCCCGCAGCCCAGCTCGCCGCCGCTGCCGCCGCCGCCGTACCTCGCCGGCCCCCAGCCCGCGGGCCAGGCC
>JAOXJM010000007.1:12653198-12673235 GCA_026413425.1 Tringa solitaria | reverse complement strand
GGGCATGGACGACACAATGGACTCAAAATGCCACTCACTCATAAATAATTCTTCTTTGTAAATTACTTTTAACTAAAGGTTTATTATGCCAGCTATGCTGATAGAGCATGAAGCTGTTTGTTTAGTTGTGTTCAGAAACACCGCATTTCGGCAGCACCACTCAGCAGATCCAGGACAATGAAACTCAGTAGCCAGGGCTGATGTGGAAAAGAACCACTAGAATTTATTTTCAAATTGCATTTATAAAAACAAACAAAGACACAATGGAGGATGCAGGAACACATGGCCTGTGGAACGCAGCATGGCCAGGTCTGTGCCGTTGGCACCTGTGGCAAGCAGCCAACAGAGGGGAGAGAGACAGAGGAGGCAGTTCCTGGTCAGGTTCAGCAATAGCAAGCCTGCTGCGCTGCCCAGACCCTCCACCCACCATCACAGTCACTTTAGTGAGTGCCAGGACTCCAAGACATGAAATTCAACTACTGACCTGGACTTTGCATCAGACTGGCACAGGGGAGGCAGGCACTGTGCTCCCAGCACAGTACCTAGAGGTCATCTCAGCAGGTTTCCCATGCTCGCCTCTCCCTCGAGCTCTGACTAGTGAAGAGAAGCTCTTGGTCCACAAGATGCACCAGACAAATTTGCAGACCACCTCTGTCCTCTGCAGACTCCCAAGATTGGCTTTTCTAATCCATATGGTACCTGCAGACAATCTCAGTCCCACCTGCCCCTGCAGCAGGCACCAAACGTCCTTCTAGCAAGGACCTGATATCCTTCGGTCACCTGAGAGCCAGCATGTGGCCTCACCATGAGAGTGGATGGGTTGCATGGCAAGCCCGTAAGAAACACAGTTCTGATCCACTGCAGCTCAGATCGTGTTGCTAATGCTATCCTTTGTGCTCTGTGCTACCCACCACCACCACCTCTCCCTCCCCTGCCCCTACCCTGGATCTGTTTAATCTTTGAGCTTCTTACCCTGAGCAGATAAATAAACCCAAAAGATCTTCCTTCATGCTGCAGCAGCACCAAAGCATATACAACTCCACATGCCTTTTCTACTGTGTCCCAGTCCCACGGCTGTTGCTCTGCAGGATGTCAGACGTATGGCTGGAAGAAGGACCAACCCAGTCTGCAATAGGGCACCATCAGCACCAAGCCTTGCTGGTCCTGGGAAGGGGGTGGCCAGCAGAGGAAAGTGCCCCTGGAACAGGACACTGGAATGTGTAACAGGCCTGTAACAGGCCATTTGAGGGATAAGTATGTTGAAGGATCTTCCTTTAGTCTTACTCTTGTGTGGGAGGAGCAGTGGAGGAATAGACTCCAGCTTGGCAGACCAGGCAGCACAGGGAAGGCTGGAGAAAGGCTTTGTGAGAGCAATGCATCTAGCCAGGCACTGAGCCAAGGTGGACAGCTATCCATCATCCATAATGGCCTTTGGAAAAGGCTTTGCATCCTTAATGCTTTGAGTTTTAGGACATACTGTTGGATTCCTCATTCTCAAGCCTGTTTCTCTATAGGATAGGGAGCCTGGGAAGCCTTAGTAGGTTGCAGTTAGCTTCTCAGGTCCATCTCCTGGTAGCTAAATATAAACCCTGTGATTTTCATCCAACACATTGCTGTGATGCTGGTGGTGGGTGGTTCTCACTGAAGATGCACACACATATATCAGTGCTGTTTGCACTGCCGTTGCAATCCATTTGACTTCACTGGTCTGAAGTTCCCAAACTGGTACAAGACAAAAAGTGGTCACTCTCCCTCCTCCAGGTTGAAAAGCTTCCCTTCTTTTCAGTCTTCTACTTCTTGAGGCTTTGCTTCCTCCCCACTGGCAGTATCCAGCTGGGATGAAGGTATTTGCTGGGCAGTTTACTGTTGAGCGGGAGGTTTCTTGTGCAATTAGGTCAGTATCCCACAAAAGCACAATAGCATGTCTGGGGAAGGAGGAGCCCCCTGGAGATGTGGCTAAGGTAGTGACCCTGGTGCCATTCAGTGTGTTTCATGCCAGCTCCTGATTCCTTATAATCCCTGGTGAAAATGCACCATGGTCCTCCACTTGGTCTTTATCCCAGCACACCACTGACACTCCTTTCTGCAGGCACCATGGCACAGAGACGTTAGGCTATATATTACACCAAATCCAGCTCCAAGAGCTTGAGATGAGGACTCCGGGTAGGTCTACCACTATGTGGGAGAACAGCCTTCAAGCTGTAGGCTGAAGGCACATTGGGCAAAACACTGTACAAATACTTTTTGGTGGACAGATGAATGATCCTTGATTCAAGAGCTTACAATCTACAAGAACAGAGCCACAGCTCCACCACTATACAGACACACCTATTTACACCCACAAACATTTTGGTCCCAGCAGAACATGTCTTTCTTTCAATGGCCCAGCAATCAGCTGATCTGAGGGTAGGGACTCAACTGCTCACCTCTTTCTCTTAATTTGCAATGCCAGACCATTTCTAGACATTATTCTTTCCACTTCTGGTTTGGATCCGCAGCCCCAGCACCTTCCTCTAGCCCACACAAGAAAACACTGTATCAAAACAAAGTCCCTTCCTTGCTGCATAAGCCCTGGGGCCCACGAGAGTGTCCCACATCACCAAGGAGGCAATGAGTGCTGGGCCAGGCAGAGAAATGGGTGAGATGCTGGATGATGCTGGACCCAGCTCTCCCCCGTTTCAGCCTCAAGAGCTGTTGGCACTGTGCTTGTTGTCATGTTTGCGGTGAAATGAGAAGGGGGGTGGCAGAACCCTCCATGTTTGAACCCCAGTCAATGGCAGTGGGGAGAAATCCAGACTGCTGTGATGTTGGGACTTGTGTCTGGCAAAGCTCTTCTGAGAGGAGATATTAGTTGGTTAGTTCGTATCTCGATAAGGCACATCCTCCCCATCATCTCAGCTGGTTGCAGGTTGGCACCCTGTGGGTGACCCCAGCTGACTCTCAAAAACCTCACAAGAAGCCTCCATGCCTGCGTGCACCCTGAGCAGAATGCCAGGAGACCCAGCCAGAGACATTACAGAGCATACCTGTTCCTGCAAGGCTGCCGGATGGGTGCTTTAAGGCTTTGAAATATAAGGTGACTCTGAAGCCCACCAAGCACCCCAAAACCCTTCTCCTTCACGCCGCACAGACCCCTGTCCTCTGAGAGGCAATCCCCCAAGGCCATGGGGATGAAGAAGGGAAAGGCCCTGGGTCCAGGGGACACGAGGAAGCAGGAGAGGATGATGTTTCTGTTTGCCTTTGACAAGCAAACAGGCTGCTCAGTGTCCCAATTACATCTGTTAAAAACCTCAGATAGGAAAAAATATATGCTCGGTAAGTCCCTTCTCCATTTTTAACCATGTTTTCCATCCAAGAAATTAGAGACTGAGACTATGATTAAATAAACACCAGCACATCACTTAGCTCTTCCCTTCCTACCTTCATTCTTCACTCCTGACCCCCCAGACAGTTAATTTACAGTTTGGGCAATTCTCTGCCAAGCCTCACAGGAGGCAGGCAGCTCAGCTTGAAAGATGATTGTCCCTCTTAGGCTCCAGGCTCTCCGTGACATCCTCCAACTCATCCAGGATTTCAGAGAAAGATGGCCTCTTACGTGCTTCCACCTGGAAAAAGAAGGGAAAGCTGAAGAGAACATCCTGGACAGGAGGTGGGTGCTCTGCAGCAGCTCTGCTGGGTCCCGCAAGGCTGGCCAACAGCATCCATTCACCGTTAGCATTGGTCTGGGTCACAAACCTGCTGGTGGAGCCTTCTGGCATCACCCAGCACCTGGTGATCCATCCCAGGCTGCTGCAAACGAGCAGCCGCAGGACAGGTCCTATGGTATGGCACAGCTCAAGCAAAGGCAGTGAGATGCTGAAAACCAGCCTGACACACCCCAACCTGGACGGGGTGTGGGAACTACTCATCCCAAAGTCCACCCGAACAGTGCAGGGGCAGGCGTTGTGCAGGGAAAGGCTGCAGGCTGGTATCACGAAGGAGATGCATCATTCCCTGAACTTTTTTGTGACACTCAGGATCTAACTGTCTTGTCTCCCTGATGCAGCTCATTCTCCGTGGGCTGTGATCCCCCAGCCTTCCCAGTGCCATCGGGATGTACCCAAAGTGAGGGATACAGCCCAGGGTACCCTCTTTGTGCCATCTGGGGGCTGTCCTTTGAACCCGACTCCACAATGCCAGCTTGGGGAGCTGCACCAGAACCTGCACATCACACAAGGGCAGAGAACAGCCCCAAGGGTAATTCCTGGCAGAAGCATTAGGAAGCTCCCCATCAGAGATATAAGATCTGAATATACATACATCTAAGCCAGTTGCTGACATGAATCACTCCTCTCATTCAGGACAAGTTACTCACACATCCTCAGGATTTACTTCCATTTGCTGCCTTGCTCCTAGCAATTAGGTGCATTATGATCACCCAGCTTCTCCACTCTCTCCCTGATTACTGCCTTTGTCTTTCTCTTCCTTTCAGAGACTAACTTGAATCCTCACTTTCTCTCCGCTTTGCCTCCTGAGGCTTGGGGCAGTATGAGGCCCCCCAGCTTTCACTGTTACCTTTTATGCCAAAGCAAGAAAGGTTAGAGAACTATGCTCTGATGATATCTGTCACACCAGGGCTGGTAAGAGCGAGGCAGTGCCCTCCAGAAAGGATCAGCCAGATGCCTCTGCCTGCAGCCTGGCTTAAGGAGGGACTGAACATCACCACCAACCTGATTCCCACTCTGCAGTCAACATGCAAGAGAACAGGCAGGACCATGGGATGTTTTGGGCTGTAATACACAAACTAAACACTTCTCCTAGGGGCAAAATTGCATGCTAGATGAAAACATACTACTGAGTCAGGAAGATCTCATCACTTCACAGCTCAAGTTGCAGAGCCCTTTGTGCTAGCACTGAGAGGAGGAGGTTCAAGCTCTCCAGGGTTCACACAATTAGCAAGAATCTCACCCGACAGCAGCTAGCAGCAAGGTCCACCACCCGCTTGGGGCATTTCCTGATCATTCCTTGGAAGGCAGCAACATCCAAACCATAATCCTGTGAGGAAGGGGGAAGAGTATGTAGAAGAGACTTCAGCTATAAAGTCATTTAAAAGCTCTTCATCCTTCTCAAGATGTTAAAGCACAAAATGCTCATGGTTTAAAGCTTTGAGGGTCTCCATCACAGCTATTTTTCTGATGGCTTTGCTAAGGTACCAGGCAACATCAGCTCTGGCAGGACTGCACAGATGGCAAATCATTAGCAGAGCTGGATGACTGCAGCATCCTTCTGCTTGCTCCTTCTGCTATCCCTGTGGGGCAGCATGTGTCCTCCTGGAAAAGCTCAGACTAAGGCAACAAGAGCCACAAAAGCAGAAACCAGCAGAGAAACCAGCACCAGTTGCTGCGCAGTGGCTGCCGAGGACAGGAACTGTGGGTAATCTGGTCTTCCAACAGCAACTGAGAGTCAAAGCCAGCTGTTTCCACAACTACAGCTTTGTCCCTCCAGACTGCAGTCTCTGATATGTAATTCTCTTCGTGAACACAGCTGGAGTGTTAGTTCCTGTTCAATCTCACAGACACATTGAACAATCTCTGGTGACTGCAGGTTCTTTGCATTGCTCCTTGGAAAACAGCAATTTGCTGTTTTCCTGTTGGGTTTTTCATTGCTGTTCAGGATAAACTTTGCCTTCCCCCTTTGCGGAAGGGAAATGTTGCAAGGGTTGAAACAAAAAAGGCCACGTTTTAAGGGGAGCCCACTGTTTCCTAATGAACTGTTTATTAACTGCAATGTATTTGAAAATAAACATTTTTTATGAAAGTTCTATTTAACCTGCCACTTAAGTGGAGAAGCTGAAATGTCAAAGAGAAATGAAGTATTTGGAATTAAGGTCTTTAAACTTCATCTCATACTGTTGATCTAAAAAAAATTTTGAAAACTATAGATGCACTAAACACTTGTGTACTGAAAATTTTGAGATCAGATTTTCTCATGGAAAAACCTCTGGAGAGAAACCTCAGTGTGAACACATACACATGTGTACAGGTCTCTCTGGTTCAGAGACAAGCCAAAGTTGGAACCATGGAGAAAACACCATTACCTGAGTCCTGGGAAGCACTTCGGGGTCAGCTGGGATCCTGCCCAAGATTTCACAGAGGACAATGCCAAAGGAAAACACATCCACCTGCAGGAGGGGTGAGAGAGCGGGAGGTGGGACAGGGCATGCACAGAAGCAAAAAATGAGAAAGGGGAATACCAATGACAAGGTCTTTCCATTAGCTATGCAAAAGCCCATCAAAAAAGCCCACTGGAGAGGGAGGCAGCAAACCCCTGATCTTCTGGGCTTCTGAATCTACCCAGAAACACCACAGCCCCACTTGAAGTTCAGCCTCATTTAGAGAAAGCCTGGCCCTGTGCTCTTGTTCAATGTGTTTGGTGCTTCTCCCACAGCTCTGGCACCTCCACAGATCCTGCAACAGGCTCATCAGGCTGTAACTCATCACACATCTTCCTCAGAGAGGTTTCACCGTGTCCACAACAGCAATCCACTTCCCTAAAAGTTTAACTTAACAAGGCCACATAAGGAACTTCCTAGTTGCTAGGCAGAGTATTACTAAGCAAAGGTCCAGGTAGCAGTGCAATGTTTCCTGGGGAAGGAGGGAAGGGGTTTTCTGCTGTTAGGACATGACACCAGCAAGTAGAGGAGACATCCCCCACAGTCGCTCGGGAGCTCTGAGAATGAGTGAGGAGATGGGAAGCAGTGCCATACCTTCCGATCATAGGGCTCACCCCGCAGCATCTCAGGAGCCATCCAGAAAGCAGAGCCCACCAGAGACAACTTCCTCTCCACATCCTTCACAGGCAGCTCCACCACCTCCCTGGCCAGCCCGAAGTCAGTCACCAGCGCCTCACGGCCCCGCGGTGTCACTCGAATGAGGCAGTTCTGAAATGAGCCCATGGGGCACAGCATGAGATGCCCAGTGAGGAAGGGCCTGGACACTTCACTGAGCTGCACCTCCCTGGCTCTCAGCCCCAACTCGCTGTTACTGGTTCTCCCCTCACCAGAGACCTGCATCCTGGCAGCACACATGGAGTGTGTGGGGCACGTTAGGGATGGACTGATCACATCTGAAGCCGGGAGAATCCTTTGAAGAAGCTGTTCAACAGGCATGATGATCCACATCCTTTTATCCAAAATGACCTCGAGATGTGCATATTGACCCTGTTCACCATTCAGCTGAAGGTGAGCAGGATCACAGCCACAGTCCTTCTCACTGCCCACAGCCACACATACCTAATGCAGCTTTCTGGAAGAATTCGTATAAAATTACCTTAAGGTTTCTCAAAATCCCAGCATTTTCAGCCTGTTCAGTTACCCAGGATTTCCTCCTCAGCATCTGCTCCCAGGGAACTAGCAGAAATGACAGGTGTCTTCTCCAGATTGGCTCTCACTAACAACTAGATTTAAAGGGAGCATGTACACACTTCTTCTCTCCCATATATTTAGCCATCATCACTGCAGGTTTACCAGGTTTCCCTGGGGAAGGATGAATGTTTTTCAGGGTTGAACCACTGCAGCAAGACGGAAGGGACAGGCAGTGACCTTCAGCAGTCACTAAGTTTCCACAAGCAGATCATCAGTCACTACCAAATAGGAAATTACATCTCACCGGACTTCAGAGCACATTGGCCAAGAAACCTGTGGTCAGAATGAACCAAGCTCTTGCTTTGTCCTTGCCTGGTGTTTGCGATTTCATGGTTAGTAACTGAGCCAAGTAAACAGCCTAAGATTACAAAGGGGAGTCTTATTCCTGTACTGATGTCTCTCAAGACTGTAACACTTGGCTGGCTTCCCCACTGCCAACCTTCATCAATATTTCAGGTTTCTCTTAAAAAGCTCACAGAGCACCAACAAAAATGGCTTCTAAGAGCCACACCATCATCCAGCATCAACTGCAAGGACTTGTAGGCTCCATTTCCACGAATCACAAGCCAACCTCTGGCGTCACCTGACACAGATAATAGACCAGGCTGGTCCCTATCTGTGATCCTTCAGCTCATATTCCCTGTGATATCATGCACATGCTCCAGATCTATCTGAGGTTTGGACAGTATTGCCCAAAAGAGATCAATAGGGCCCTGCCCCAGCATGTTCCTACTGCCATACCAGTGGCAGAGGAAGAGCCACATCAAAGCCTGTCCCCAGGCCTGGTCAAACCTGAGAATGGCAAAGCCTCAGTGTATCAAGCAGCATGAGCCCATGCTGAGGAAAGCAGCCTCCCAGACAGAGGGCATATTGGCCAGGAACAATTAGTAACCTGGACCCTCTGGATCAAGGAAGAACAACTTCCCTGCACTTGAGTGAAGAGACACACATCTCCTGAGCTCTGTCAGTGCTCTGTGCACAGGCAGGGACCACCTTACATGGCACTTGCTCTCAGAGCCCACGACCAGCTCCTGTTAGCAACAGCTTCCTCCTTGCTGTGAGCAGGAAAGGAAATCTCTAAATCTGGCAGAACTTCTTCTGCAACCATAGTCAAAGAAAGCCATGTGGATCCTGCAGATATTTCCATCTTTTCTGACAGCAATGGCATTAGGAGCAATATATTTTTATCTCTATCTGGGTCTCCTGCTTGGGAAGTGATGAATGCAACGTAATGACAGGTTTTATCAAGAAATCCTTGCCTGCAGAGGGATTAGCATGGAGCAGAGGACCAGCACGAGGCCTGAGGTCTCCTGGCTACAGCCTTAAGGGGTCCCTGTATGGTTCCCTGACACAGTCGCCTTCAGTAGTCCCAGGGTGACATCTCCTTTCCAGCTGCATACCTTGGAGTTGAGATCTCGGTGGTAGATATTCTTGGAATGCAGGTAGACCATGCCTCTGGTGATGTCAGAAGCTAAGTCCACTTTTTCCTTCCATGTCAAAGCAACATCTTTGCTGGCCAGGAGCTCCTCCAGGCAACCCCCATTCACATACTGTGAACAGAGACAAAAAGCAGGTGGCTGTATGGCTGGGCATGGGCTCCCCTGGAGCTTCCCGGATGCTGAACCCTCCCTCAACCAACCCAGGAGACCCTCCTTCAGGATGGAGGTTGGGAATGCCACTGCATGCAGGGGCCCCTGTGTGTGACACGGTGCAAATACTGGGCTTTGCCCCACTGCAGGGACAGCTGTATAAGCCAGCCATGGTCCTCACTCACCAGCAGTGAACTAGAGGCAAAAAGCATGGCAGCGATTCAGTCAATGTCTTCTGCCACCAACAGCGTAGGAACAAGGTGAGTCCTCCCCAGTACCAGCCCAGGCTTTTCCATCAGACCACACCACCCTTCCAGAGCCACCCTGGAGGTCCTGCCTCTTTCCATCTGCTTTACTTCCTACTCCTGCCCTCCATCCCTGGCTCCTCTTCTCCCCACCAGCTGACTCATTCTGGCCCTTTGGTGGTACCAAGCCAACCCAAAATACTTTTTGGCTATCCTGCCTGAATCTCATGCCCCTGCAGTGACTGTGCCCCACTCCAGCTGTGACCAGCTGTGGGGCAGAAACGACCAGAAGCCCCTCTGAGGCAATCTTGCTAGTCCAGAGCCATTCACAAGCACAGGAGTCGAAGAGGTGTAGATATGCATTAGAGGATATCTGCCACCCCCCCTGCCAACCTTTACCTCTAGAATGGGGTGGAGCTTGTCATCCTTCACGCATATCCCAAGGTACCTAAGCAGAAGAACACACCAGAAAAAAAAGAAGAAAAGAAGCCATCAAGGTTCATCTCAATCCCTCATTGCAGAACTGCCTTAGAGATACCAATCCAACTCCAGGCCCTGCCAGCACCCACTGCTCATGGCCACAGGATGTACCCACCTGACAATGTTGGGGTGGGACAGCTTCTGCAGCAGGCTGATCTCACGCACAATCACCTCTTGGTCCACATCATTCTTGTAGATCTTCACCACCATCACTTTACAAGCAGCAGCCTGGGTCACCTCGAGCCAAGGTTGGAGTAGGACATCTCTTAGCTTCCAGAGATCTGCCAGCCCCTCTGGACAACAGCATCCCTTCCCAACCAAAGCCCTGATTTTCATTTCCCTGCTGCCCAGAGCTTCACACAAGTGTAGAGTGTCCTTTCCACATACACTCTGCTCCAGTGATGCATGCCTGGGTGGCTGGTGACAGCTAGGTCCCTCCTGTCCCAACACATCACAACATTTCTCTGCCAAAATCTGTGTGTTCCTTGGGCTGGAGCAGTTTCTCAGCCCACACAGGGTTACCGCAGAGCTGAACTTCTCCCCTCCAATGCCTTGCATGCAAAGTCCCTTCCCAATCACGACCTGCCCCACATCTCCATGTGTCCTTCCTACCTGGGTTTGATTACTGTACAAGGCTGCTGGCCACACTCCTCACCCCCAATTCCTCCTGTACCCCTGCCCACAGCCACCCCCCTCCGCCCAGGCTCTACCAGACACAACAAAAAAAGCACTGAGCCAGCTCATCTCTCCCTCGCATGCCAGGACAGAGGTCACGTTTGCTTCCCAGCCACATGCCAACCTAAACCTCTGCTATGGACTACCACCAAATGTTTCATTCCTAGGGCTTCTGCCAGACTGGGATACTGGAAGCTAAAGAACAGAAAACAAAATGCTCTTACCCCACCTTACAACACTGAACAGATTAAGCAGGCATTTTTAGGAGGAAATTTGCTGTCCCCTATGGTGGAACCAGGGTTGGGCAGTACTGAACGCAGGGGTTTCATGCAGGCTGCAGGACATGCAGGGGTCCCCTGGCTCTCAGCCCCAACAGGACCATCCACGGTTCCTGCACTACAGCTTATGTTATCGGGGTTAACGATCCAAAGAGCAGTTTCCAGACTACATCACAGAGAATTGCAGTACTTTAACATTTCCACCCTTGATTAACATCTGTTCTAAGGAGACTCATGTATCAAGTGTGACCCACATGGACGTCCTGATAGCTGTCCCAGGGCTAGCAGAGAATCCAGTCACATGTTTAAGGTTTGTGGGGTCTTGTTTGTTTGTTTTAAGGGAAAAATAGTTTAGACACAACAGAGCTGGCTATGAGAACAGCACTCAGTCCCAAAGTGTCCCCGTTGCTCTCTGTGATGGTTACTTTACATACAAGATTCCTAGCCCTGGTGAGGAGAACAAAGAGCCGCATGTAAGATCTTAGCTAGGCTGAAAGGAGAGAAAGGTTCATTATAATCAGGGTCACAAAACAAACTGTCTTGGGAGCAAAATGAACTGCTGCTTCCTTTCTGAAGGAATTCGACCTGACTGTTGATGTTATTGCTGGAGTAAGTGTGCCTTCAGCAGGCCGTGGGGAAGCCAGGACTCTGACACCCTCACCTGATGGGACTTCAAAACCACAGACTGTGGGTCACTAATCAGATGTAACTGATTATTAACTGTCATTGCACAGATGTAAATCTAAGAGATGCTATCAATCATCTTTGCCCAAAGATTGTGAGTTCCCTTATGCCAAGGATAGAGTACAGGGAGGGAGCAGCTGAAATCTGGAAGATCTGAAAAACTTTCAGAAGAGCTAATACTGTTTCAGTGAGACACACTAGCTCTGCACAAACCCTGGTGGAGACACTGAGCTCCAGGTGAGGTTGCATGTCGCAGCTGGACGCCACCAGAGCTCACAAACACTGCCTGGCTTGGCACAGTTGGTGAGCACTGGAAGGGGTACTTCCCACAGGGCAATGCAAAGTCCAGCCTGGGCTGGATAAGAAGTGTCTGAAAAGCAAGGATAGACCCACACCCTCCAAAAAAAGTAGTGGGAGAGATGGGCAAAGGTTATGGGCTCAGAAGGCCTCTTCCAAGGCCACAGACCCTAAGACTTTGCTATGGCCAACCTGGAGCAGCCCTTGGTCCACTCTGAATCATGCTAAGTGCCCAGTTTAGTTCTGGATCGGTGTGGGAACCAGGAAAGTACAGAGAAGCCTCCAAGGTATTCTCATTTCATGCTAGTGAGTGATGAAGGGTAAAGATCTGGTGTCAGCCTTGAGTGGAGAAATATAGGTGAAAATCTGGCACTGGAAAGTTGCAGAAAGACAGGAAGTGGGACTGTGCTTCCTAATGTGTATGAAGCTTTTTGAGGGCCAACAGAGAAAGAGGTTGCTCAGAGGCTCCCTTTGGGTAATGCCTTAAATGAGCCTCAGAAAAAAGAAGTCATGTTGCATTTCTCTCCTGCTTTTGAGCATCTCAGACCCCTATGTATGAGTGAGCTGCCAATGAAAGAAGCTTTACGCTTTCACTGAGACAAACTCATACTTGAATAGCTCCTTATTGCACATCAAAAAACTAAGGCAGAGAAAGAAAGAAAGTACCTTGCACCCAGGTCATGCAATACATAACCCACAGAGCAGAAGGCTGCGCCCAGACCTCTCGAGTCTGAGTCAACAAGTAGAACCAAGTGAATCCTCCTTCCTCAGCCAACCACATGTAACATCTCCTCCTCAACTGAAGGATAAAGAATGGCAAAAGCAACAGTCAGCCAGCACAGGCAGTGCCAGTACTTTGGGGAGTCTATATCCTTGTTGCAGGAGTGCTTTTGAAGACAGCATCTGTTGGCAAAGAGCTTCAACAGACTATCGCCACTGAGGCTTCACAGCAGGGGTGCTGATGTTCAGGGCTATGAGTCCACAGGGGATTGGCTAACCCAAGAGGACCATGAGTTATCAAAGCACTTGGTTACAGTAGCACTCAAGTCCCCAGACAAATGTCAGGTCCCCACAAAGGACTGTCCTTGTCCCAAGCCCTCCTCTGCGGTCTTCTGACTATTTGACCCATAATATTTCATTCAAGCTTTTTTTTTTTCCTTTCTTTTTATGCTTCTACTTCAAGAAGTTATTTTTTTTCATTCAAGGGCCGTGTCTCCAGCCTGCCTACTGCAGGAATTTCCTTCACTGCCAGGGCAGGAGGAAAATGTCATATAGGGAGGAAACAGCAACTGTCACTATAAAAATCTGCTAGATAAAAGAAAGTGATGACAACAGTAGGCTGTGTAGATGGTGAAAGCAATTACTAGAGGGAAGCTGTGGTGGGGCGAGGAATTTGTCATGTATTGCTCCAGCCTGCCAAGAGCTGCCATAGACCTTTGGCTGGAGATTCTCCTTGAACAGCTTTAGTGCAACGTCCCTGAGCCTGAAGTTCACCCAAAGGCTTTACCACAGCACCAAGCCCGGATGCAGCAGAGGAGGAGACAGAGCCTTGAGAAAGCAGTGTGCGTTTATCTATCCAACCTGGGTATTTTCTGCAGTTCCATGACCAGATCCTGCCAGCCTGGCTCCCTTAGTTTCAATGGGCCACATGTGCCAGCCAGGGATCACCCAGAATATACCAGAGTACCCTTCTGGCAGACGCATCCTATGCTGGCCCAGGAGAAATGTGCAGTCATGATGTTTATTGTGGCACCCGTCAAGCTAAGGAGCTGAAGGCAATGGTAGAGTCAGGCCCAATTTGTTTCCATGGGGTCTGTCAATGTCCCAACAACCAAGACCAGTGTCAGCAGCCCCATTCTGGAGGGCTGCTGGGAGGAGAGGTAAGGTGGGCAAACCTGGCCACACTGCAAAGCAAGGTCGCACCTGCTCTCAGAGATGAAGGCTGAGTCTCATTTCCTAACATGAAGCACCTCCTTTTGCTTTGCTGTTCATAAAGCAGTGATCACTGAGGGCTAGCAGGGAAAGAGCCTCAAGTCCCATCCACTCCCCTCAAATAAGCAGTGGCGCTCCTGGGCTGAGGAGCAGCACTCCAGCTCCAGGGGAGCAAAGCGAGCAGCACCCCGGATCTTGTGCTTGCTCAGAGAGGATTAAACAAACTCCCACACCAGTGGAGCATGGTGCAGGGAGTGACTCACAACAGCCGCAGTGAGAAAAGCAGTTATGCTTTGGTGACACACCATCTGCATCATATACTGCCTTGCAGGGAGCCATGGGTCTCCTGACATGAAGGCAGCAGAGGCAGAAGTGAACAACCAGCAGCCCATCCCAGCCTGCCCCCACCCCAGGTCCCCAGCTCTTCCCAGCATCACCGTAACGCAGGGCAGCAGTCAGAGAGGGATGACAGCACTGGCCTCTCCATGGGATGTGGGTGGCAAGTATTCTGGGAAACACATGCAGCTTAATTTTACATTCTTTGTCTCTATATAATTTTGCTACAGTTTTGACAACAAAATCTGCACAGAGCATAAACATCCCCTAATCTCATCCAATACCCACTTTAGCTCCCTGACAAGCCTGTGCTAAGGCTAAATGGCAGTATCAATGAACATTGATCAAGTCCTCCCATCTTCTTTTTCACTATGGAAGGGGAGATTTGCACCAAAGGTTATGGGCTGGGTGTGCAGAGGGGGGTGTCCTTTCCTCCCTCACCCCATCCAACCTGCCAGAGTGAGCTGGGAGCAATGAAGACTGAAGAGATGAAGGAAATAAGCTCAGGGACAGATTCCTCAGGTGAGGCACCATCTACACAGCCTCAGCAGCTGCTCAGCTGCTCTATCACAGGTGGGGGGCTGCCTGCATGTCAGCTTACCTTGTAGACCTTGGAGAAGAAGCCACTGCCTATCAGCTCAGCGTTGAAGTTTTCCCAGAACTCCAGCTTTCTGACAGCTGTGCGCAGCCTCTGCCAGCGGTCCACATGGTAGTAGGTGTTGGAGGACTCACCATAGTACTGCACGGGGCCAGAGGGCTCTGGTGTGATCAGCCCTGCCTCGCACATCATGGGGGCAGCAGCTAAAACACAATGTATTTCACAGTGAGCCAAGAGCGGCGTTTGGACATCAAACAAATACCCACACTAAAGACCAGGTCTGGATGAAGCAGGGGGAGAGGAGATGAGGCACTCAGATGATGCACCCCACGGCACACCACACATTACACTGGGGAGCACCCAGGGACACTCTCTCCTGGATAGGTCACCCTGGGCTCAGGCCTGCCTTATGCAAGTCGTATTCGGACTTCTTTAGACTAGGACTTAAAGATGCCAAATTAGGATATATTGACTTTCTTTCTAATGCCTTCTAAAGGTTATACGATAGATAGGATGCATTACTTTGAACACATGATAGTGCAGCACAGGAAAAGTCCAGGAGACTCAGTCTTGCTCAACTAGCTTATGTTGGATTAAAAGCCACTGTGTCTAAATTGGGCTTTTAGCACAGGTCATGTGCCACATGCTAATGCCACATCTGTTACCCCAGAGCTCTAGACAGGGCTTAACTACTACTGCAGACTGAGGGCCATGGCTTGAGTGTGCTAGCAGGAAACAGTCCTAAAAGGGTCCTCACTTGGCAGGTGCCTACAGTTCATTATAAGCCCTAAAGAATCACAGAAAAAGGAAATGCTCCAGCAACTCTCCTCCTCTCTGTGTATCCCAAATTCGACTCCAAGCCCCAAGTGCCTCTGCTAAATTGTCTTCATTTTCCACTGCTCTGATTCTCACACTTCTCTCTCCAGTCTCCTCCCTCCATTGCCCTTTTGCCTTTTATAGAAGCAGGTTCACACTCCTCCAACGCCATATGCCTTCCTACCCCTTCTCCTGCATCACTTGCCTTTACTTCCAAAAATGCAGGGAGGGTAAATCCAGTAGTTAACACGCTTCTGACACCCTGAGTGAGGCGAACAAGGCACCTACTTCTGAATAATTGTAAACAACCATTGGTACACTACAAAGCTGTCTGAGCACCTTCCACTCACAGCATGTGCTCTGACTCCTGGGGCCTGGTGAGCTGCTTTGCCAGATTGTGACCAGAGAAGACAATAATGGGTAACTCTTTAATGCTTCCAGCTGAAGCAAAGGTAAACTCTGCCCTCCCTAAGTTTTTGTCCTCGATCTTGCACCAAACAGGAGTTGTATCAGCGTCCCTTGATCCCGTGGATTACTTCATCACTACTTTGCTTCTACAGGGCGAGGTAAAACCTACACAGAGATGTGCGTAAAATATTTGCATCAGCCACCCCCAGCCCAGCCAAGACCCAAAGAGAGAGCTGCCAAACAGGGACAGACAGATGGGGCAGGGTTAAGCAGGGCAGGAATTCAGGGAGAGCCAAGGGCTGGGATATGGTGCAGGTGGGCAGGCAGTACCAAGCAGGGCAGGGATCCCCGACACAAAAGCAGGCAAGCTCCAGGCTGAGACTCAGGGAAGGGGAACAACAAGGCAGGGGAACAACAGCACAAACTTCTGAAAGCAGCCAGACCCCAAAGTTTCCACCACAGGACAGTCCCACACAGGCTGCAGGAATCCACTCCCAGAAAAATCAACACAACACGTGGGTCTTGATTGCGAACTTGATTGTCAACACCCACAGGATCAAAGCTCCAGAACTGCTCATGAACCAGGGAGCCCATGCCCAGGATCACTGGAAAGCTCCCATCAGGTAGGGCACATGAAAGAGGTTACAGGGCCACACGTTTAACCCTGTTCTGACCCAAGGACAGGCAACAAAGGAATATCCCATGATACAATGCAGTTGCAGACACCTGCCTGGAGGATTTTGCCTTGGGATGGTCACTGCTCCTGCCAGCCAGTGCCGTCTGAAACGCAGTCCCCTCAGTCAGTGAGACACAGAAGATCTCTTCCACATCCCACACAACTGGCCAGGACAGAAGGGGGACACTGATAGGATCTGATGGATCCTGCTGACCCCAAGCCACCAACAAAACATGGAGAAGGAATGGGATCAGACCCATCTTTGAGGATGCACTCTCAGGGTTTACGCACTCCTGCCCTCAGTTCTGGGACACAGGCTTGCCCTCTCCTGTTGCGTGGAGGATGGCAAAACAGTAACACAGCAAGCCACAACCTCACCCAGGAGTGCCAGTCACTCAGCAGCAAGCATCCCCAACTGCTGCTCCAGCTACCAGAGACACAGTTACCCAGTAAGCTCCAAAAGCTCACTTTAGCACCCATCCGTAATAAAAAAAAAAAAGAGAAAGAGGAGCCTTTCCTCAGCAGAGCAGCACACTTACAGGTGCCCTGATCCCCAACCACCTTGGAGACCCTCCTGCCTGCAGGGTGACACAGGCATAGGCACAACAAGTCCCCTTGGGCAAGGCAGGCTGCCTGCAGCTGCCTCTTCCATGGGGAATGGTTTCCTTTTCAGAGGCCTCTCTGTCCAGTGCTTTTCCCACGTACCATCTCCTCCCACCATGACCTAGTTCATCAATTGCCTCTTTGTCCAGTAAAGAATCCCTGCAGCATCCCCAGCATGTCAGGAATGGCCCCTTGCTTTATGCCACTGAGTGGGAGCTGAGTCTTTATTTCCCTCTTATAAATGTGGCTGTTTGTCTCCAGATTAATGCTGACACATAGGCTGTGGGAGAAAATGGCCTTTCAAAATGCCAAGATTTATTTGAAGGAGCCAGGGAGGGAGGGGGAGAAGGGTGGGAGAAAAACAGGTAGCAGGAAGGGCAGTGTTGGGAGACAGCCTGCAGCCCCAGGCAGGGCGCATCCTTGGTCACCAGCAAGGTTTACAGCACCCAAAGCCATGCTTTTGTCTGAGCAGGCAAAGTGCTGGGGCAGCTGCTTGTGTTCCTGGTGCTCCAGCTTGAATTCAACCCACAGCTGGGAGACCGACCAGGCTCAGGCAGAGGAGGAGGGCAGTTCCCTTTGAGGCTGCCCTGCCCGTAGGGATAGGAGAGGCAGAGGGGGGACCAGGTTGCCACTGGCTTCCACCACCCTCTGAGCAAACTGCCCATGTCCCCAAGCTTTCAGCTATGTCCACAGTGAGTGAAGAGCCAACATGAGCCTCCCCATCTCCCCAGGGTCCAGGGTCCTAGAAACACTGAGGAAGCAGCTCACAGGGAGCCGGGAAATGTTTGGATGCTGTGAGCTGTCATTGCAGAGAACCCAATCCTTGACAGATTAAAAACATGATATTAGCAGTCGTTTTGAAAAGCAGACCTGGGGCACCACCTTCTTCTGGGCTTTCCTCATCTGCAGAGACCAAGCCGGCACCCACAGGGAAGGGTCCAGCTCCCCGGCAGGGCTTGCTGGGGCTGCCTACCCTCACTGCCATGCCATGGGCTTGGTGAGGCTCCAGCCACTGCCAGGGCTAGCAGAGGGGCCATACCCAGCCCCGCGAAAGCTGTCACACAGAAAAAAGCATAGCTCCAGTCCAGGCCGGTAGGAGGGAAGGGGTGTCAGGAGTGTTTATTCCCTCTGTTCAGCAATGCAGCACCCATGGCTCCCAGGGCAGCAATGCATCACCCAGCAAATCTGCTCTCTCTTGGACCTGTGCTCAGCCGGACACAGCCCCAAGCATCTACCCAGGCCCAGGTTCTGCTGCAAGGATGTAAAAGTTAGGCTTTGAACCCATCTTCCAGACAACAAATTTTCCTGCAAAAAGGGAAGAATAGACTCTTCCTCACCCACCATACAGCCAACCTGTCTCCCCTGCCACTGTTTCCAGGACTTTTCTTCTCATCATCAGGAAAGCAGAGAGCTTGTCCCCAGTCTCCTCTGCCAGAAAGCGGGAGGCTGGACCAGCTCCAGGCTCCACCCGGCACCAGGAAGCCCAGTGCCTGATGGCTGGAGCCTTGCCCTCGGGTGCAGCATGTAAAAGCTTATCTGGTGCTTACCAACATGCCACGTAAAAACCTTGTGAGTGGGAGCACTCTGTAAACAAAACATCTTTGCCAGGACAGCAGGGTGCCAGCACTGGGGAGCACAAATGGGGGAACCCACCCTCCTTTGTAGAGAAGGGGGGTGGCACCAACTGTGTATGTGCACGAGTGTGCTGGATTCGGTGGGGACCAGGTGGGGATCAGGTACAGAAGGATGTTTAGAAATCTGTAGGTGCTAATCAATATTTTGTAAGCATCCAGCACTAGGATTTACCTGCTGTGTTGCTGATAATGATCCTGATCCTTAACTGATGGCCAATTGTTTGCACCTCATCAATAAATCAGTAAAGCACTTCATCCGAGTGCTCTTCTCCTGCCATGCGGGCATGGCGTGTGTGGGCATCGCTCCCTACAGCCCGCTCCGTCCTGCCCGGGCTGGCTCAGGCAGAGGGAGGGATGAGTGCTCCTCACCTCCCAGGGCGGGAAGGGGGGAATGCAAAGCAAGTGCTGATAACGATGGTGACATTAGATGACATCATCTGCATAAGCCAGATAAAGAAACACCTCAGTAGAGTTACTCAGCATGTATCCCTGTCAACAGAAAGGAACTTCCGTTCTGGCTTTTTATAACAGACACCAGCAAATCTTATTGCAGCATGAGGAAAATGTAGCAGATCAAGCAAAACCAAAGTGGATTTGCTGACCACTACTATGTTGCTGATCCCTAAAAATATGTCATCAGTATTTTTGAGTTCTTGACCCATGAAAAAAAAAAAAAAAGTATTTCCCAAATACTCTCAGCTTGGGGAGGAGGCTAAAGACAGACTGCAGCTTGTGCTGCCCAGAGAGAGGATGGTTTCCCAATGATAAAACAGTGACATTCACCAGCATGAGGATGCTAGGAACAACCCCGCAGCCAATAGCTCCCAGCACCAATGGGGACCAGCTGGCTTTCCCTGGATGCCATCATTACACAAGTCAGCAATTAGCTTTGCATACACATCCTCACATATACGAGAACATCCAGTTTACGCTTGGCTGTTTCCCTTCAGCTAACCCCAAGATATTCGATCTCTCCAGTCAAGAAGACAGTTTTCTGCTGGAAAAAAACCCCAAACAAACCAGAATCAGGAAGGCAAATTAAACTACGCAGCAGGGATAGAGGGATTCATTGAGCATGAAGGCATTTTTCATAAAACAAAATAAATAAATACAGCCCAGAAAGACATAAAAAACTCAAGATAATTTACTGGCAGGATAAATAATTTTCATTTTTCAAATTCAGGTGCTTCTTATGCTGCTGTCAACAAGGACATCTGTGAGAAATTTGGACGAAATCCTGCCCTCCTGGGATGGCATCATGCTCTCAGGGCCAGGATCTCACCCTGGATAGCAATCCCAGCTTTGACTTGACTCCCAGCACCTGGAGTCCTGTGTCCAGCTCTGGAGTCCTCAACACAGGAAGGACATGGACCTGCTGGAATGG